>CM067299.1:112575851-112836499 GCA_034231615.1 Meghimatium bilineatum | reverse complement strand
ACCATCTAGCAATATATAACACTTGTTGAATCACTACAATCATGATTGAGTCTCTATATGTTGTAAGGTGTACATCATACAACATATTTACTAACTGTACAAGATCGAGTAGTCAATTTCTTATGAATACACAACATTACCTGTGATATTTCCAGGACAATCAATTTCAACAATACATTTTTGGCTCAACTATAATTACTGTGTTAAGACGTTATTCTAATCATTTAATTAAGTCCAATGTACATTTAAGAGCAAAGTCCTAAGATGAATTCTCTCCAGGATATCATGTCCTTACATTTTTTGTCAGTGCATCTCATGTGACGCCATCGTCACTGAGAATTAGAATCCTCTCTCTTCTCTTTGATATTCTATATCTGCCCCATCTTCTCTATGACATTCCATATCTTTCCCATCTTCTCTATGACATTCTATAACCTCCACATCTTCTCTATGACATTCCATATCTTCCCCATTTCCCTATGATATTATATATCTTCCCCATTTCTCTATGATATTCTATATCTTCCCAATTTCTGTATGATATTCTGTATCTTCTCCATTTCTCTATGATATTCTATATCGTCGCCATCTTCTCTATTATATTCCATTTCCCCATCTTCTCTATGACATTCCATATCTTTCCCATTTTCTCTATGACATTCCATATCTTCCCCATCTTCTCTATGACATTCCATTTCTTCTCCATCTTCTCTATTATATTCTATATCTGCCACATCTTATCTATGATATTCCATATCTTCTCTATGACATTCCGTATCTTTCCCATCTTTTCTATTATTCTCTATATCTTCCCCATCTTCTCTATGACATTCCATATCTTCCCCATCTTCTCTATGACATTCCATATATTCCCCATCTTCTCTATGACATTCCATATCTGTCCCATCTTCTCTATTATATTCTATATCTGCCACATCTTATCTATGACATTCCATATCTTCCCCATCTTCTCTATGACATTCCATATCTTTCCAATCTTCTCTTTTATATTCTATATCTACCACATCTTATCACCGACATTCCAAATCTTCTCTATGACATTCCGTATCTTTCCCATCTTTTCTATTATATTCTATATCTGCCCCATCTTCACTATGACATTCCGTATCTTTCCCATCTTTTCTATTATATTCAATATCTTCCCCATCTTTTCTATGACATTCCATATCTTTCCCATCTTCTCTATTATATTCTATATCTACCCCATGTTCTCTCGTAACCTGGCGTCTAGTTCATGCTTCAAAGAATAAGTCCAATGTTCCCTTTTCAGGAATGAAACTACATCCCGGTCACCCCCCCCCCCCTTATACCCGCACTTGGTTACGTCTAGACTTTGCTTTGACCAACGGCATTTCTAGAACAATGTGCTAATGATCACGCTCGTCACCTTCAATGTCACAGAAGATTTCATTCCCATTTCCTTAGGTTGAATCAACCAAGAAGCTAATGATGTTTTCCAAAATATTTGCATATAAACTGTAAAATGAAACTTGAATCAGCCGCCTAAATCAAACAGCCTGGGACAAATCAGGTCTTACATTCAATACGAGATAGTCCTATATAGCCAGTTATCTATATACAAGAAATATATGACATTAAGCACAACACACTGCTTCAGTATACATTGTGTAGAAAATATATCACATTTTTACGTTAAATCTACATATTAAAAAGAAATACTTCATGACGAAGAAATACTTCATGCGTGAATTTATGAATAAGTTGTCCATACCACCGAGCATCCGTGCTGGAGCTGATTCATGGCAGACACTTTGATCAAGAATGCGTGAAGTCTTCATACTTAAATAAGAAACAAGTCATGTGTGAAAGGACTGAGAAACATCGCACAGAATGAGAACTGAGGGAAAGACACTTTGACACTTTACGTGTGACGCGTTCTTGTCACCAGAAACAGGGTGATATGAGGGTGATATGAGGGTGAAACAGGGTGATATGAAGGTGAAAGGGTGATATGAGGGTGAAACAGGGTGATATGAGGTCACTAGGTGATATGAGAATACGTATGTTACACATTTCCGCACGGGTTTTTTTTTCAGCGAATGTCAGTAATTGTCGTCTAGAGTGTGAGCTATGGAAACCGCCTCATGGACAGTGTCATTAAAAACGTCTACTTCATAATCAGGTGGTTCAGGATCAATTCCAATTTAAATGTGAAATTTTTCAACCTTCTGCTTCTTCACTCTTCACCAGTCGGAGTCAAATGCGAAAACTGATTTCGTCAGAAGTTTCTTCTGTTGTGGGAAATCACGTGGCACTGCCGTAGAGATTGTCTGTCAGAACTGTGTCAGATGGCTATGGGTTTTTTCATGTTGTTGGACACTTGGAAGTTGGTCACTATTAATATCAACAGATGTGTGTAGTGATGTGTGTAGTGATGTTGGTAGTGATGTGTGTAGTGATGTTAGTAGTGCTGGTGGTAGTGATGGTGGTCATGATGTTGGTAGTGATGGTATTAACGTGAATTAGCATTTTCTAACTTCTTTGGATTCACTGTGTTCTAAAGAATCATCATTGCTTCAGTTTCCTAGATGTGGGACGACATAACAAGGTTGAATACAATATGAAATAATAAGATCAGTATTACGTTAGAGATTAATCTATTCAGATCGCTACTGCTAAATAAACATGTATACGGATGTCAAAGTTGTACACTCAATGCAAACACAGAAAGAAGGACTCAGGCTTTTGAGTACAAGTGCTACAAACGTTTGTTAAGAATTGATTATGTAGAACACAAGATAAATATATTTGTCCAGCAGTAAATAAATACACTTGCAGGTTATCCAGAACCACTTTTGTCAGTAGTGAAACGGCGTAGACTTACTTGGTTTGGACATTTTCGCTTTCTAACATTATTCTGCAAGGAACAGGCGAATAGGAAAGGAAGAGAGGAGGGTTGAGAAAATCCTGAATTGATAACACCAAGAAATGGTATGGGCGTGATTTTTGTAACACTCTTCCGCATGGCTGAGGATAGAGCTGTGTGGAGAGCTTTAGAGCTGATATATCCAGTGTGACACCCATACGACACTGGTGTATTCACTGTGGTGCACCCCTACGACCATCATGTATTCACTGTTGTGCACCCCTACGACCATGATGTATTAACTGTGGTGCACTACTACGACCATCATGTATTCACTGTGGTGCACTACTACGATCATCATGTATTCACTGTGGTGCACTACTACGACCATGATGTATTCACTGTGGTGCACTACTTCGACCATGATGTATTCACTGTGGTGCACTACTTCGACCATGATGTATTCACTGTGGTGCACTACTACGACCATGATGTATTCACTGTGGTGCACTACTACGATCATCATGTATTCACTGTGGTGCACTACTACGACCATGATGTATTCACTGTGGTGCACTACTTCGACCATGATGTATTCACTGTGGTGCACTACTACGACCATGATGTATTCACTGTGGTGCACTACTACGACCCTGACAAGTTACGTGTCTTATTATTATTTTAGTAATCTATTCCTTTCATACTTTTTGGAAACCGTCATTACTCTGATCCTGGTGGGTTGGACTGTCAAGAAGTATGATTCTGACACTGCTTGAGATATTTCTTCGTGTAGTCTTTAAAGCGCATCTTCTATTCTTGAAAGCTTACCTACCCACAGTTTACAGTAGAGCTACCTACCCACAGCTTACAGTATACCAGTGTATTTGAAAAACCTATGCCAGCGATGCGGATAACGACAATTCATTGACGGCTAATGGTGTTACGATCTTAATTCCCTTCAGTCAAATCCCTATTCAATTATGCAGTTCTGTAGACTTATCATAATCACTGAAATATTCAGCCAACACCATGTTTTGAAGCAGGATCAACGATGAGTCCACATGCTTGTACAGTTGGTGAGGGGTTCCCTTCATGCCTACTTGTATTGTCAATTTTCCATTTGTGCTATTCTCCTCATTGTTCCTTGTTTTTCAGTTATTAAAAATAACTGAAAGACATCATGTACATGATATTGTTATACAACAATTACTGAATGTTGCGGTTCCAGTAATATATCTAGCTGTATCGCATGTACAACGTGGGTGGTCGACGTTCGAATCACCAACCAGTTCGACGAGTTGAGTTTTGCACATCACACTTTAGCGAGGCGAGCTCACCATTAACGAAACTATGCTACTGCGCCGGTACTTATTTTTATTACCATTTATTATTCATCTCGTTACCGCATGTGTTTCCATTTTGTATTGTGAAGTTATTTTTATCAGTACCATTCATTACTTGTCTGGTATGTTGTGTTCTTTATAAAGAATTTGTGACCGAAACGTTGATGCATGTATGTGTTTTCATGTACTCGCAATGCTTCCTTAATATTTGTCTTCAGATTTTGACTGTTCAATAAAATCATGTCGCATTGCTTCTTCTTCTTCTTCTTCTTCTTCTTCTTTCGTTCGATTAAACTATGTATACTTTATCTGTATTGTCCGGCTCTATGGCGGAGTCGTACAAAGCACGTATGTGACGGCCACGTTTTTTAGTTCGAAACCAACTTCAGGCAAATGACCGTTCAGAAAATAATGGCAAACTACCTATAATAAATACTGCCAATAAAATCACTACAGTTAAAAAAAATGCTAGATTGATAGCTACATCCCTATAAGATATGCTATCATATTTTTTTCTGAAACTATGTCTCCTCGCTAAACTTCACCAACCTAGAACATCTCGTACACAGTTCGTACAGGGGTACACAGTTCGTACAGGGGTACACAGTTCGTACAGGGGTACACAGTTCGTACAAGGGTACACAGTTCGTACAGGGGTACACAGTTCGTACAGGGGTACACAGTTCGTACAGGGGTACACAGTTCGTACAAGGGTACACAGTTCGTACAGGGGTACACAGTTCGTACAGGGGTACACAGTTCGTACAAGGGTACACAGTACGTACAGGGGTACACAGTTCGTACAGGGGTACACAGTTCGTACAGGGGTACACAGTTCGTACAAGGGTACACAGTACGTACAGGGGTACACAGTACGTACAGGGGTACACAGTTCGTACAGGGGTACACAGTTCGTACAGGGGTACACAGTTCGTACAAGGGTACACAGTACGTACAGGGGTACACAGTTCGTACAGGGGTACACAGTTCGTACATGGGTACACAGTTCGTACAGGGGTACACAGTTCGTACAGAGATACACAGCTCGTACAGGGGTACACAGCTCGTACAGGGATACACAGCTCGTACAGTGGTACACAGCTCTTACAGGGATACACAGCTCGTACAGAGGTACACAGCTCGTACAGTGGTACACAGCTCTTACAGGGATACACAGCTCGTACAGAGGTACACAGCTCGTACAGGGATACACAGCTCGTAAAGAGGTACACAGCTCGTACAGAGGTACACAGCTCGTACAGGGATACACAGCTCGTACAGAGGTACACAGCTCGTACAGGGATACACAGCTCGTAAAGAGGTACACAGCTCGTACAGAGGTACACAGCTCGTACAGGGATACACAGGTCGTACAGGGATACACAGGTCGTACAGAGGTACACATCTCGTGCAGAGGTACACAGCTCGTACAGGGATACACAGCTCGTACAGAGGTACACATCTCGTACAGAGTACACAGCTCGTTCAGTGATACACGGGTCGTACAGAGATACACAGCTCGTACAGAGATACACAGCTCGTACAGGGATACACAGATCGCACAGGGATACACAGCTGGTACAGGGGTAATTCATAATGACATCACTATCACTTTCATTGCCAATATCACTACCACCATCGCCCGTGTGATGCCGGAGCCTGAAAGGGGAGCAAGGAATAGCAACACTGTTTACCTTCCACACATGTCGTAAAAGGCGAATAAGGAGGTTATGGGATGAAGTTGGCTGTCCCATTCTATATAGGGTCGGTGACCTAAAACCATGCTGAAGTCAGATGTGTCAGACCGAAATGCGTAGAAATTGCAGCAATGCTGTAAACCACTCTTCAGGAGTTTGAGAACGATCAACATAGAATGAGATATACAGACGGACGAACGGACGGACGGACAGACAGACAGACAGACAGACAGACAGACAAACAGAAGGAAAGATAGATAGATAGATAGATAGATAGATAGATAGACA
The DNA here is from genome assembly GCA_034231615.1 of Meghimatium bilineatum. Taxonomy (NCBI): domain Eukaryota; kingdom Metazoa; phylum Mollusca; class Gastropoda; order Stylommatophora; family Philomycidae; genus Meghimatium; species Meghimatium bilineatum. Next base: position 112,830,323 of record CM067299.1, on the reverse strand, counting down.
GACAGACAGACAGACAGACAGATAGATAGATAGATAGATAGATAGATAGATAGATAGATAGATAGATAGATAGATAGATAGATAGATAGATAGATAGATAGATAGATAGATAGATAGATAGATAGATAGATAGATAGATAGATAGATAGATAGATAGATAGATAGATAGATAGATAGATAGATAGATAGATAGATAGATAGATAGATAGATAGATAGATAGATAGATAGATAGATAGATAGATAGATAGATAGATAGATAGATAGATAGATAGATAGATAGATAGATAGATAGATAGATAGATAGATAGATAGATAGATAGATAGATAGATAGATAGATAGATAGATAGATAGATAGATAGATAGATAGATAGATAGATAGATAGATAGATAGATAGATAGATAGATAGATAGATAGATAGATAGATAGATAGATAGATAGATAGATAGATAGATAGATAGATAGATAGATAGATAGATAGATAGATAGATAGATAGATAGATAGATAGATAGATAGATAGATAGATAGATAGATAGATAGATAGATAGATAGATAGATAGATAGATAGATAGATAGATAGATAGATAGATAGATAGATAGATAGATAGATAGATAGATAGATAGATAGATAGATAGATAGATAGATAGATAGATAGATAGATAGATAGATAGATAGATAGATAGATAGATAGATAGATAGATAGATAGATAGATAGATAGATAGATAGATAGATAGATAGAGTAAATAAGACACTTGCTTTTGTAAAATTAACCCTATTACCTGGTCAACGAGGACTAATTTAACCCTTATGTCTGCGAAGACCAAATTTAACCAATTATGTCGGCGATGAAGAACTGAACCCTTATGTTGCCGCAACTTCGTATACATATTTGTATGTATAGTGTTTTCCGTGTTATGACAAATATTCAGTGGAGAACAAAAATACAATTTAAAATCAACACCTTACATCCATGTTCATCTTGCTTTTCCCACAACTACAGTGTATATATTACTTTTAGAAATAAATAAATCTAGCGTGACTGCTAAAAGCAATGCATTCTACAAAGACACGGCATTAAAAATAACGCCATCGTGACAACTAGGAAGCAAAGGTGAATTTTCTTAATGCAACTCTTCAACGTTATGATGATACGATTTGTAAACACACTAACCTTCATGAATATTAGCATATAGGAACACAAAACTATATCTATATATAACCAGTATGTATTTTAGTATGTCTTGTCATCTGTATGAATGTTAATTGTTGATACACGTCTACTGTAGCTGACATCAAGGTAAGAACAGGTCTTCTGTACATTTTAGGACTATTTATTATTCTATCAATTTTATTACTATTATTTGTTATTCTATCAGAGACTTATGGTATACAAGAATTTCATTGATTTTTCAAAAGCTTTTGACAGTGTTTGGCATGATGGTCTATGGCACATACTGAGACAATTTAATTTTGACACCACAATCATAGACATTGTTGAATCACTTTAAAAACATGAAATATCGATCAAATAATACAATTGGAGAGTCTTTTTAAAAACAAATATGGGAGTTCGGCAAGGATGCATAATGTCTCCGATACTTTTCAACATATACTACCTAGAGCACATCATAAAGGAGATACTACATGATTACAACACATCTAACTTTCGTGACACATTATTCTATCAGTAACGAAATTGTGGACACATTATTCCGTTTCAGCATTAACGATTTGTTATATTATATACTGGCAACCATTAAAAACGCATCGAAAACGTGATTTATTTTCAGGCTGAATATGTTTATGCAGTGATGAAGTTCTCGCATTCCAATTTTTTTGGTGGTGTGATGATTCTTTCTTGCATCACCCGAACGTTCTGAGAAAATCACAGATTCCCTGAGTTGAGTCATGCGAACTTTCTGATAAAACCACAGGTCCCCTCAGTGAGATGAGTCACCCGAACGTTCTGAGAAAGTCACTGGTCACCTCAGTGAGTTGAGTCACGCGAACTTTGTGAGAAAATCACAGGGCCTCTCAGTGAGTTGCATCATCCGAACTTTCTGATAAAACCACAGGTCCCCTCTGTGAGTTGCGTCACTCGATCTCGTAAAATATTTGCTGCCCAAAGGCATTGTTGTGTTAAGGATGGGGGGGGGGGGGGGGTTGCATGTGTTATTTATCTCCGTAGGGAGGGAATCCATGCAGTTATGTCCCATGCCCATGACGTCATGTCAGGAGTGTAGCATACACCACTTGACTAACCAGTTCATCATTTCACTATCAGAACTGTTGATCCGTCTTAAGTAATCACAAATATCTCATTTCCTGCCACCTATCAGTGTGTCACAATAATAACAAAAGTTATATCTCCGTTGACTTTCATCTCGTTGTCATTTATTGAAAGCTTGATATTGATAAAATATAGGAAATACAGAATATGAAATGCAACGGCGACTATATTTTCACAGGTAACACGTAATTAGCCTATCCCCGAAATGTTCTTAATCACCTCAGACACCATGCCTCAAAAGAAATTAATGAGGTTATTTTTACAGCCTGAAATAGAAATTCAAGCCCCATTTATCAAATGGTCGGATCTAGCACATTGAACAGGAAAATAGATATAGTCTAAAAAACCAACAACTGGGTGCATACACACACGCACACACACATGTGCACACACACATCTATGTACATACCCGAAGTTTTACGGACTATAAACGCTAACTGGAGACCAGTACAATCAATATTCAAGCCGTTGAAGTGGTTATTGATTATGATTGTAGACTTGTTGTTGCGGTTTCCAATTTGATGGATGTGTTTCCATGTTTACAGTTGTGTGTTGTTTCGATAGTGTAATTATCTTATTGCTTGAGACAGTGAGATGCCAAAATTAATTCAAGTCTAGGATCGGAGATTTTTTATATTTTATTTTAAGATGAATGTAAATCATTACAGTTCGTTCCAATTTCGAACTACCTATTTTCGATGCAGATAAAAATTGCGTCTCGACTACTCCAGGTAACGGTTCATTTAACTGTAGTATGTCATCAGAAACAGACAACTAAGGTCAACAGCGGAGAATGTCCATGGCAATACGAAAAGTACTTGACGGCATAAGAGGCGAAGAAATCCAAATGGGTCAACGGAACCAAGCAACGAAATAGACAATCGTTTGGCCCACAAAAGGTACATTCACCGCATATTAAGAAATGGCTGGCCACCGTGGAAAAGACTTGGCTCTTACCAAGTACATCCCAAAGACAAGCAGCAGACCAATAACACATGAAGAGTAGAAAGAAACATTAGAACATGTTTGGTAGTCAAGGGGACACAAACCTACACTACAAAACAATGATGGACCAGCATTAGTGAAATCAGGAATGAAAATCGCAATGAAATGTTGAAAGTCTGCAGGTGCTAACAGCATAATATTTGACTTAATACAAACTTTAGATTAAGTTGTTGTGAAAGCTATCACAAAAAAGTGCAATAACATACAAACTTTAGATTAAGTTGTGAAAGCTATCACAAAAATGTGCTATAACATATATGAAACAGACCACATACCTAAAGACCTAACATTATCAGTATTCACAATACGACCTAAGAAGCCCAGAGCTGTAGATTTTATAGAATACAGAACAATAAATTTGATGAGTCACATAACCAAAATACTACTCACAATAATACATTAAAAAACTAAAAACAATATAGAAACTAAAGTCAGTGAAGATCAATTTGGTTTTAGGAAAACAAAGGAACTAGAAAAGCTATACTTAATATCTGACTATTGATAGATAAATACATAGTAGTCCAAAAAATGATCTATATTTGCTTTATAGATTACAGCAAGGTCTTCGAAAGAGTCCAACATGAAAAATTAATCAAATGTCTTCAAGTAATAGGAATAGATGGAAAGACATCACATTGATTAGAAATATATGTTGGGAATAAACTGCATCAATAAGGTGTGAAAATAACTACTCACCATACATAGAAATATGAAGAGGGGTAAGTCAATTATCTATTTTATCACCAAGCCTATTTAATATCTACACAGAGAATGTCTTTAAATATATAGAAGAAATACCAGGACTTAATATCAGTGGGGAAAAAATAAACAACCTGAGATATGCAGATGACACTGTCCTTTTAGAGAATGTGAACAGGAACTGCAAAGCTCAACAGATCAAATCAATTAGTCAAGTAAAGAATGTTCAGTAGACATAAACATTCACAAATAAAAACCATGATAATCACCAAAGTCACAGAAGAACAAGTGTAAGGCATAAATGTACATGGAGAGTCACTGCGAGGAATGGCTGGTTGGTTGGTTGGTTGGTTGGTTGGTTGGTTGGTTGGTTTGTTGGTTGCTTGGTTGGTTGGTTGGTTGGTTGGTTGGTTGGTTGGTTGGTTGCTTGGTTGGTTGCGGATCCAGCGGTCCATGGGCTCATGCACTTTGACTCAATGCCATTAAATGGCATTATATTGCTGGGAAGTCTGTGCATTTTCGGCCAACCCCGGGCCAGAGTCAGAGAATAACTATCACACCTCAAGGAAGGTAATTTTCAACCTATGCACTGCTCCGGGCCACTGCAGCTAAGATAGGGTTCACTGTGTTCATTCCCCGCCACCAATTGACTACTGGTTATGCCGAACTTCTATATTGCTCCAGGCATGCAACCAAATGTTCAAGTCAAAAGGATTGTCACGTCCTGAGTCACCGTGTCTCTATGATGGGTTTCAGCCATAGGAAAAAACAGTGCTGTCAGTTTCCTCCTCCCCAGTGCTGCACAGTTCATCTCTGGCTCCCTCCCAACCACACATGATGCATACATATATTCAAGTAAACAAGAAACACATTTCAACAACAAAATAACAGCATAATAAGCATAATTGTATAGATGATGTGCCATGAAGCTTCTATAAGAAGATACCTCAATATAACAGCATGTCATCTACTAAGGTTTTCTGTTGTATGGGTGGTTTGTCTAGTGGGCCATTGGTGAGACCCACAGACGCAACCACATGCGTACTGCAACGAATAGAACATTACATTAGCAATATCTCAGACACATAATCACAAATAATGCAAGATGTGAAACAGAAGCTAAAAGAAGAATAGGACTGAATAAAAGTACATTCAATGACATGAGGAAAATAGTAATATCTAAACAAATTACACGCACAGCTAAAATGATAATTATAAAATGTTACATCTGTTATATATTAATGTATGGCTCAGAAACATGGACAGCTAGCAAACTCCTAGAAGACAGAATTGATGCCTTTGAGATGTGGAAATTTGGAAGAACTTCATGGAAAGAGAAGAAAAACTTTAGGGTAAAGTCGAGGTGATGCGAGAAAGAGGGAAGCAGAGATACAAGTGGGAGATAAACTGTCCACGGCATGGACGGGTTACAGTCTGGCAGATTGTACCATCAGGGTGAGAGACAGGGAATGTTGAAGGTCCGTTGCAGCAAACCGTCGTTGCGGAGACGGCACTTAATACTGATGATAATTGATTACGGATCGACACGATTGCATTTCGGGCTTATCCGCCACCTAGGAGTCTGCCCAAAATTACAATGGTGCAATGTCCGATGACATGAATCTCTTTGTAATCCATGAAGAACACACGATAGAAGACAAGGTAAGAAATTCATATAAGACATGTCTGCTGATTTATTCACAGAGAACAGGTTGTCGGTACATCCCCAACTTTCCATAGCCATCTCCTAGGACACTCCAGGAAAGAAGACAGCTGTGCTATTCTTTCAACCCTGAACTAAAAGCCTAAGTCCCGATTACCACACGGGTACCGACATAAAGGAGAGTACACCAGTAACGCTGCCTTGTTATTTCAAAGCGGAGTAGCATATTTCTTAAAAATAGTTACAGTGAAACTAAAATCAATCAAGGTTCGATGGCTGGTGGTCACATTCGTGGCTACACATTGTGACTACACATTCGATACGCGTAAATTGTACTTTTTTACTGTAAGCCTCCTTTGATTGTCGCAATCTTTTCCAACTGCATACCAAGTCCATTTTTCTAATGAAAAGATCTTATAATGATGGAGTTTTAATTTCACTTAATCTTGTCACCAAAAAGTCTGATTGTTCACTTTCTAATTCCACAGTCCGCAATCAAAATAGACTAGTCCCCATTGAGAAGTATCACCGAATGTCACTGCTGAAAAATGTTGACACTAGTTTCTTATACGTAATGTATCCATTAATTTAGCATTAATTATATCTTTTCTTTACAACCAGCAAATATGGATGGTATGCGTACTAACTATGAAAAATTTCTGAAAGACTTAAAGGTTTTTCTAGAACTATTGTCTCAGCGTTACAAGAAAGGATCCCCTGCAGTTCTACAGAATGTTACACTAATTCTAACTGTTTTACCAAGCGATGATCCAGATTTCGAAACCAACAACATTGACCATATCGCTTGCAAGTTCGGAGTTGTGCAGTACATCACGAGGACTGTATTACAACAGATAGGTCCGTTCTTGGAACAGAGATACAATGAGTGGTTGAAAAGCCAGATTCCCAAGCTGGACTGGTGGATGAATCTGATCGAGATGAGTTTTGCTACAATTTACACAGGAGGAGAATTGTCTTCAAGTTCACGTAAGTGCCTCTAAACGTCTAAACGTCCAATTCTAAACGTCCATAACAATTTACATAGATGATAAACACAGTTTTAGAGGATAAAACATACAAATGTAGTGTAGAATGTAGTGTAGTGTAGTGTAAAATGTAGTTTTTCTACAAACCAAGTGTAGGGTGTTGCAGTAACAAATATAAAAAGTAATAATATTAAGGTGAATGTAATATTGACTCAAAACTTCCGGTTAATGTCGCGAGATGGCGGTTGCTATCCTGCTCGCCCAAATGGAAGTAAAGTTCGATGTTTCAGTGTTTCCTAAATATAATATTTGATTTATTTTCTGAATGGGATAGATTAGAACAAGGTTTAATCATGTTTTATACGTTATACAGATATAAAAACATGTAAGTATATCATTGTGGATTATCATATGTTTGTATTTATTGTTTACGAACGTGAGTATCTGGCTTCTCTTTAAGCTGTCTGCTGGTTGTGCGATCTCTTTAAACTGCCTCCTGGCTTTATGAGATTTCCTTAAGCTGTCTACTGGTTGTGATATCTCTTTAAGCTGTCTACTGGTTGTGATATCTCTTTAAGCTGTCTACTGGTTGTGATATCTCTTTAAGCTGTCTACTGGTTGTGATATCTCTTTAAGCTGTCTACTGGTTGTGATATCTCTTTAAGCTGTCTACTGGTTGTGATATCTCTTTAAGCTGTCTACTGGTTGTGATATCTAATTAAGCTGTCTACTGGTTGTGATATCTAATTAAGCTGCCCACTTGCTTGGCGTGATCTCTTTAAGCTGCATACTTGCTTGGCGTGATCTCTTTAAGCTGCCTACTTGCTTGGCGTGATCTCTTTAAGCTGCCTACTTGCTTGGCGTGATCTCTTTAGGCTGCCTACTTGCTTGGCGTGATCTCTTTAGGCTGCCTACTTGCTTGGCGTGATCTCTTTAGGCTGCCTACTGGCTTGGCGTGATCTCTTTAGGCTGCCTACTGGCTTGGTGTGATCTCTTTAAGCTGCCTACTTGCTTGGTGAGATCACCTTAGGCTGCCCACTGGCTTGGTGTGATCTCTTTAAGCTGCCTACTTGCTTGGTGAGATCACCTTAGGCTGCCCACTGGCTTGGTGTGATCTCTTTAAACTGCCTACTTGCTTGGTGTGATCTCTTTAAGCTGCCTACTTGCTTGGTGTGATCTCTTTAAGCTGCCTACTTGCTTGGTGTGATCTCTTTAAGCTGGACACTTGCTTGGTGTGATCTCTTTAAGCTGCCTACTTGCTTGGTGTGATCTCTTTAAGCTGCCTACTTGCTTGGTGTGATCTCTTTAAGCTGCCTACTTGCTTGGTGTGATCTCTTTAAACTGCCTACTTGCTTGGTGTGATCTCTTTAAGCTGCCTACTTGCTTGGTGTGATCTCGTTAGGCTGCCTACCGGTTCAGTTAGATCTCTTTTGATTGCCTAATGGTTTGGTGAGTTCTACTTTTTTGCATATTGGCTTTGTGAGATCTATTTTGATTGTCTGCTGAAAAAGTGAGAATATGTAGGTTATCTACTGACTTATTGAGATCGCTTTAGGATGTCTACTGGTTCAATGAGATATCTTTGGTTTCCTAATGGCTTTGTGAGATCTATTGTGGTTGTCTGCTGATGTAGTATCTTCAGGACGTCTACTGGCTTAGTGAGATCTCATTTTATTTTTCTGTGCTAAAACAACTAAGAAATCATTCGTAATTAACTACCACAATAAAGCTGTCCACAATAGTAACAAACTCTTCCAGCTATATCCACCCAAGCTCATCCTTTGTTCTTTAACTAGTAACTATTTAAGGAATACAGTTACCTATTTCAAAGGTTTTCCTTTAAAGTATAATTGTTAGATCAATATATTGTCCGCGATCTGAAGCCCTTGTCAAACTAATTTCAAATTAGGTGATCGTTCCAGTTCAAGGCAATGTCTGTAAAAATATAAGTTTGCTTATTTACAAAGTTTAATTAATTACAATATATCAGGAAATTAAATTGTACTTCTTATTTCTTAATATTTGTTTTCAGTTTGGGAATTATTTCTGCAAATATTTTTGAACAGCTGAATGAAAATCCTAAATGTTAATTTTTTTTTTGGGTACATGTTAGAATATATCCAAACGATGCATTTAATAGAGTTGTCTTTAATTTTTTTCAATCTGGTAGCTTTGTCTAGTGGAATCAGTGGAATTAACACAGGTGTTCAAAATGGAATGAAACATGAGTAAGTTAAGTGTCTGTTAACGTTTTAGAATTGTAACCTTGAGACAGCGCAATGAAGCCGTATAGTTGCGAATTGTTTTAGGCTAAATTTAGGCAAAACATGGACAAACATAGTCAGACGCTTAATTTGCGTACTAATGTTTTTGTTTTTGTTTTTGAAATTATCTTCAATTCATTGAAATCTTTACTTTTAATAAGAGATTGAGCTGCATATACATAATAATAATAATAATAATAATAATAATAATAATAATAATACCCACAACTCGTTAGGGTCGTATACATTAGCACAAACAGCTGCAAAACATCTCCACCCACAATCATTCTGGAGAAAGTTGACAAAGCACGCCAAGACCATTCTTTGATATTAACAATCTTTATTTTCCGTTACTTCTCTTTCATCCTTAAACTGCTCCTTGTAAAATAATTTTAGACAGTGAGTCGTATCATCATTTCATGTCCACATCATATACATATACGCTGTTTCACCACTGCCAAAAGTGGTTCGTGATAACCTGCCAGTTTGTGTATTTGCTGCCGGACGAATAGATCTGTCTTGTGTTCTGTATAACGAAATTTTCACACACGTCTGTAACACTAGCTTTCACTATTTTCTTGACATAAATATAGGTTGATTAAAAACATTTATAAAAATCACAATTCTACGATTACAATAATACTACTTTCTGATGTCTTCAGATATTCTGATTTTCTATTGTTTAACATGAAAACATGCATAATACTCGAACATTTTCCAAACTGAAAATAATACACAAATGTAAACATAAAATTCTTGGCTAGCGCCACTTGAAAATTTTACATTTTATGGAATTTGGCCATAAATTTGGTCATTATGGCAACGCTGTTTTCAACCTAAGATGGAAGAGTGGTACACACTGCATAATATATTTAAAATTTAAAAAAAACAATATCAGTTATTCATATTGTGTGTACGTTCTTAGAGGAATTTTAATAGTTTCAAGAAAAGCAGTGGTCAGTCTAAGGATGTTGATACCACAAAATCCCGAAATTACAGATAATCCACACGATCCCACTGGGATCATCACATACTGGGCTCCTATGGAAAATATTTTTCCAGTTTGTGAAATGGACTTGCGCAATAATGGGAAAAAACAGTGAATCGTCAGGATCTGTGATATTAGGGTGACGAGGTCCTATAATATTAAAACCGTCAGGATCTGTGATATTAGGTCCTATAATATTAAGACCACCAGTGTCTGTGGTATGAGATATATATATATATATATATATATATATATATATATATATATATATATATATATATATATATATATATATGTGTGTGTGTGTGTGTGTGTCTGTGTGTGTGTGTGTATCTCCCTATACATATATATCTACACACATGTCATCTTCTTCGATGGCTATTGTGTGTAATTCTTGCATGTTGTTTAAACACAGTCATATGACCATGCCATCTTTGATGTGTGTTCTGTGTAGTGTACGAACAGTGAGTTTTCATTCTTGCTCTAAAGATGTCACTGACTTTGCTGAATCCCATTCAGTGAGAAATCAATGACTTTACTATTCTAAAACCGAATGTACGTCTCTTAATTTAATATAACGATGATCTGATGCTACCAGTCTTCCTCTGCTTTCGTTCTCAAAATCCTGCAGATCATAATGATACAGTCCGGGAACTGAATGTTTTGTGTTATTGTTTACAGATAAGCTGCGATGTATGCCCTTTTCAGTATGATATCCAATTTCAGTGTAGCGTCTTGGTTACTGTGACTCTATATGGAATGAGACAACTAGCTCCACTCCATACCATCCTTATACGCCTCTTACGACATACTTGACAAGTAATAGTATTATTATTCTTGTCTTTTTTTCGGAAAAGTCATTACTTGGTTATTATTAATAATAAGTCAAAATACTGGAACCATTAATGTTCTAGTCCACCTTGAAACGTTGAAAGGAAACAGTTGAGAAGCGTAGAGAATTGACTTCATTGTAATCTGGTTGCTCATTATGTATTTCGCCCCATATAATAAATCATTTATCCGTGATCGAATCCTCCTTCAAATAATATTCTAATTTAAATAGTCATGTCAGATCATACATGAGTAGTACCGGGTGTGCATATTTAATGAACACTCACTTAAAGTTGGAATCTTCCAGAACAATGAAGACCATCAATGAAAGAGGAGCTTCAATGCACAGGATCGGTCACTGATCCTCCAGCTCGACGAAATGACAACGCAACAAGTACAGATAAACCCAGAAAAAATATACAAAAACAACGAAAAGGAACCATTTCTCCCATTGCAGTAACCTCCACGACAGTTCCCAGACGAACACCTCAAGCCACACTTCAAGCTACACCATAAAGTCCTTGTAAGGCCTTCCAGAAACAGGCTACACCATAGTTCCTCGAAGGACGAGTAACATGCCACAAGTTAGTCCTTTTAATGACTTCAGCTAGAACCCACAGCTGCAACCCGGATGGTAGATAAATCCTATCAGCAACCAAGCAACCACACCAAAACCACACATTTTTGTGATATAAACAAAAAAAGAAATATATTCCTAGGTTGAACGTGCGGGCCTCGGCCAAAAAACAGGCAAATCCATCAGTTTAAAATATAACAAAAATTCGAATCACCTTGTGGAAGACACAGGGCAAATGAAACTTTGGTCGTCGAATAGAAACTCAACTCAGATTAATTAACACGAAAAGCTCAAAACTTGTCATAATCAATATACAAGAACTACTGCAATGTGCTCCGATGCACTCAAATGTAATGAAATGACTGCTGCAATTTGTATCCTCTTTGGATCAAAAGTAACATTAGCTAATTCACAGTTTCCGTTTAATTTTATTCATGTATTTATTACTATTTTTTCATTAGTTTTTCATGTTTTCTATTATTACATTTCATGTATGTGCAGAACTCTGGTGAAACTTCAAGAAATGGCTCAAGTTATTCACGAACGTTTCAAGCAGACGCGTATCTAATCAAGAATATTCTTATGCATATGTGATTGTTTGTGCATGTAGATGTGTGTACTTGTACATATATTTCCGCCAAAGACGGATGTGTCAGGACATTGACGCAAATAAAACGGCGACACAACGAAATTCCATTCTCTGGACTACACCCTGCTGGAAATCTAGTAGGACTATTGTCCTGCTGCAAGAGAGATTCAGCGGGAGTTTGAGAATGAACGCTGAAACAGAATAAGTATGTATATTTTTATGTTTACCAGCATTTGTCTCTTTTTTAAATATAAATCGATCTACATTATCAAAGTTTATTATCATATTTCAAACTAACAATACTGAAGAAAGTACGAACAAGATAGATCTTCATATTTGATTTATTCAAAATAAAGTTTACATATTATAACAAAGGGAGCATTGTTTTCTTAGCAAGCATACTTGATGGATAGAGAATATATGTGTTGAAAATAGAAAAATTATGTTGGAAATAGAACAAATAGGTTGGAAATAGAACAAATAGGTTTGAGACGGAGTTCATGATTTGGAAACTTGCAAATAAGATAAACAGAGAGAGACAACATAGTTGAGGCATAGAATAAATATAATAAAAACAAAGAGCACATACGTTGGAAATATAGATCGAATAAGATGGAAAAAGAGAGAAAATGAAGTTGAAGGATAGAACCATTAGATTGGAAACACAGAAAATAAATATGCTTGAGGGACGCAGTCTACAGAGATATATGCAAAGCGTCAAATCGCTTCAGACTGATCAAAGAAATCCAAGACATGAAGCTGCAGTAGGCATATCATATCATACATCAGCCAACATCACACCCCTCAACAAAGACAAGCAGTTCCAACCATTAGAATAGAGGTAAGACATGATAATTAATGAAGACTGATGCTTAATTTCATATTGTATTACTCATCTTTGAGGAGACCGCATTTGATAATGCTATATCAATGAAAATAGTTATTGACATGAAAATACATTCTCCACTCATGAAATAGATAAACCCGAACATACTAAAGGATGGTCGGACAATTGAACAAAATAATCCCAACAAATTCAGTTGTTTTGAATTAATTAGAATTATCCTTATTCATCATCATCAAGTACCGTCTCCGCAACGAAGGTTGGCTGCAACGTATCTCCAACAACTCCTGTCTCTTGTCTTGGTGGTGCACTCTGCTAGACTGTAACCTGTCCATCGAGTAATGTTACTCTCCCACTTGTATCTCTGCCTACCTCTTGCTCGCTTCCCTTTGACTTTACCCTCAAGTAAGGTCTTCAATAGGGTGTCATGTGTTTTAATGTGTCCAAAGTATTTTATTTGCCTGATCTTTATTTCTCTTAGTAGTTCTTTCTTCATATTAAGTGTCTTTAGCACCTCTTTATTTGTTTTCTTCTCTTTCCATGATGTTCTCCCTATTCTTCTATATACCCACATCTCAAGGGCATCAATTTTGTCTTCTAATTGTTTATTTAGTGTCCATGTTTCTGAGCCATACATTAATATGGAATAGAAGTAGCATTTTATAATTCTCATTTTTAACTTGTTTGTAATTTGCTTAGATATTAATAATTTCCTCATGTCATTGAAGGTACTTTTAGCCATTCCTATTCTCCTTTTAACTTCTGTTTCACATCTTCCATCATTTGTGACTATGTGTCCAAGATATTGATACTGTTTTACTTCTTGTAGTTTCTCTCCCTGTATGTTTATGTTTATCTCCTGTTCTTCTGTGTCTTTGCTGATTATCATGGTTTTTGTTTTTTGAATGTTTATATCCAGTCCATATTCATTACTTGATTTATTAACTTGATCTATTAGTCTTTGTAGTTCATGTTCACTTTCTGTTAAAAGAACAGTGTCATCTGCATATCTAATGTTGTTTATTATTTTCCCATTGATCTTGAGTCCTGGTGTTTCTTCTATATTTTTAAAGATATTCTCTGTGTAGATATTAAATATGCTTGGTGATAAAATGCATCCTTGTCTTACCGCTCTTCTTATTTTTATGTATGGAGAGTAGCATCCTTATTAAGCTACTATCAGTGCTATTTGACTTTGCGCGGGATTTTTATTGGATGTCAACAAAACACACACACAAAATGACCAATGTCTATCTATCTGAGAACCCGTAATTTATCAGGGTCGTGGGGATACCACATTGGATGCTTCAGCGCACATAATTCTTCAGCGATTTCTATCTTCAGCAATGCGGATGAGTGAATAATAACCAATGAAAATTGTAGAAAATTCAAATAGCGTCACCTAGGAAGGATGATCACCGGAGAGTCACAAGACTGTATAGGCAAGGACTCGAATAAATCTAAGCTTTTATAACTTGGAGAGTTAAAACCATAAAGTGATTTTTCAGGTCAAACGTAGGTGAGAATGACTTCCGGGGCATTTTAGTGGCATAATAGTCTGAAACTGTTTTGTTAAGTTTGTATCTGTTTTCTCCAGCTGGAGAGAGGGAGGATCGTTTCGATAGGGCAGTAGTTCCAGCTGCAGAGAATAATTTCCGATTGGTCAGCCAGCTGGAGAGAGGGAACAGTCATTTTCTCTGAGCGAATAATCAACTACATATTAATTATTTAGTAGAACATTGATATAACCTTACTCCGCTGAACTTGCCACATCGTCCGTATGCCAGACAAGCGCCTTCCAAAGAGATTATTCTATGGGGGGGGGGGGCTGTGCGAAGGTAAACGTTCAAGTTGAGGGCAGAAAAAAGTGCTTCAATGATCAACTAAAAAGCTATCTCAAGCACTGCAGCATCGATCCTAGCTCCTGGGAGACTACAGCACTTGATTGCTAAGCCTGGCACACCCAGATCACTGCTGGCATCACGAAATTGAAAAAGAAAGAACACTGCGGGCAATTCACAAGCGCAAGAAGCGGAAGGACAAATACGTAAATTCTCCTACCCCGAACCTTCAGCACTCCTGCATGCACTGCAATAGAACTTTCCATACACGAATCGGACTCATCGGGTATCTACGAACTCACAAACCAAACTACTTAATTACCAATTTTAATGGGTTTTTTGTGTGTTTTTTTTCATCGCATTTAATGCATTTCATGCCATGCTCATCTTCGCTTGCGAAGGAGGAACATCATCATCGATACAACGTACATTTGTATGTAGACTGGCTACTTCTGGTGAGAAGACGCTAGAGGACATTGAGTGTCTTTTGTGTTCATACTGTAATAAAATATGTATTCTTCGTACATCACAAGTGATGATGACCATTTTTTTACATCCACTTTTGAAAATTCAGTTAGAATTATGTCCATGCGTAATAGTTCGTTAATGGCTAATGATCCTTATTCGAGCTGTAAATGTTCTTGGACAGTTCGGACATGGAATTTCGACTGTAAGCGGATTTTGGTCTATCCGTGACTTTCGAACTGCTCTCCGCTGTTGAGCTGCTTCATTTCTCATCTTTTCACAGGATGATGCGCTCTTTTTTACTGTAGAGCGCCATGTAGATATATTATGTGCAATTTTTCCTATGCATCTTGTTCTACTTCAGTCGTTCAGCGAGATCTTTAACGAGTCCATGTGTTGCTCTTTTGGCCACCTTGAGAACGTGTATCCTTCTCCAGCTCACCATGGAGATGTATATTTGGCAGGCGATGATCTGGCATACGTACCATAAGACTTGTCCAACGAATAATAAAATATGTACTCAATATTCATCATCAGTGTTTTTGAATATTATATTTTATATTATATTTTATATTATATTTGTCTTGTGCCTGTACTTGTGTGAGTGTAGCTGCTGAACGTAATTATATATCCGTAACTTCTAGACGTACTTTTGTTGCTGTAACCTTTGAACTGACTTGTGTGCGTATAATCTCCCCTAACCTAAGTGTGTACACACACACACAAAACAGTATGAATAGTGTGTGTGTGTGTGTTTGTGTAATCTCCCCTAACGTACACGTGTGGGTGTAACTTCTGAACGTCCTTAGTGCAGTGAAAGTTATTTTTTTAAATTATATTATGCTTTTCAACCTCAAGCTTTGCAGGCCTTACAGAGCAGGGAAAGTCTTCAACTTAAGACGGCATGTACCTTGTTGTCCTCTGGAACTTCAAATAATTACATATATTTCAAATTACTAAAACATAGTTCTTGACTCGGCAACAACTTCGACCCAAAAGCAGAAGGTAAAACAACACATTTATGGGAAAAAACAGAGAAATAACATTTATTCCAAAATAATATACGTATCGGTATATCATAATATATGCAGCATCAGATTTCTGCCTCGCTGGATTACTCTTTCTCGGAAATCACAGCGCTTGAACAAGTAAATATATCGGCTGTTTCAGGAGATCCTCCTGGATGTTACAACGCGAAACTATAGAGCACTTTATCAAACCATCGGTTCGAGACAGTGGTACAACGTCCTTTTCTTACATTTCAAGTCTTCTTCAATAAACGTTTACAGTGATCATAAAATACAAATAGTTCACGTCCATTTACAAATACACGTGACATATCAGCGATGGACGAAACTCAATGTAACGAAAGAGAACGTAACAATTCAATCAAAGTTATCAACCGTCTTTTATTGTTGATTCTGGATGATTATTTAATAATTCACTATCAATATTATAGTGAATTATTATTTTCATTATTAGTCGATTAGCTAATAAAGACTTAGAACATATTTGTCTACTTACGGATCACTTGAAATTCCGATGAATCACGCTCAACTCAAACGGTTAATTAAGCACCCTGCAGTAATAATCCGACCGAAGAAAGGACAATAAAATAATATTAGCCTGGAACAATTCAATCATTAATTTTTCTTTAGCGCTGAAGTTAGCGCATATGGCAGAGGTCAGATCTCTCCAATTCTGTCTGTTCAAGGATATTCTGTGCAGTTCTTGAGCAGTATGAATATTGTGTGTTGTGTGTTTCTTTTTTATACCCCTGGCTCTTTTCCCTGTAGATATCCATTCAAGAGATTGGTGGTGTATTCTATTGATGTCTGAGCGTAGGACATCACGACGTAGGACCAACGGCATTTTCTAATAACATCTGTGATGAAGTTTTGATGTGCCTCTTCTCTGATTTTATCACTCGATTTGAATTCACTCTAATGTGTGTTATATATCCTATGAAGACACATATGCTATATTAAATATCCGATGTTGGAATTCACAGTTTGCCACAAAATAGTTCCATTTGAATGAAAAATAATTAGAATGAACTAACTTCTGTTACACAAATCAGTCTGGACTTTACGATGTTAGTTGATTAATCCAACGATCGACGGAGTGACCCAGACTTGATTAGAGAAACACCATCCATCAACGGATACCACTACCGGAAGTTTTTTCATCAATACAAAAATTATCTACGACATTATGGTCATCTGTATTATGTTTCTATATGTTTCATATTTTGCATCAATACTCACTAACTATTCAGCACAATTGTTGAACTGTTTAATGATCTAATATCTGACTGTTCGTGAACTGACCAACTAAAATGAATGGTTATCTTAACTGAACAACTGGACCACTAGTGAACAGGAACCTAGTCCCAACTTTATCTTTTCTGGATGTGTCACCCCTGGACAATTCATAACGGAGGTTCATGTGTTTCAGAAAGTACGGTCAAGTCTTATGTTTAGCGCATCATTTCATATCTTTAACTCAGTGGTATGTCCGGATAATGTGATATGTCAGGTGGTATGTGTACATAATCACTGAATTTCAGGTTAGTGACACTTCTTGGATGTCACTTTCCGTTTAGTTTGCTTTCCGGCCTTGCGATGCGTGAGTAGTAATTTTTGCGATTCGGAAATGTAGGATCAGAAACAAAACAAGCCTTCAAGCGTAACAACTTTGATTATTGCAGCAATGCTTTTCGTTTGTCACTCTGTTAACTTTTGTGTTTCTTGCCAATACTGAACAAAGAAATGCACGAAAATAATCGAAGACATAACGTTAATGACGTGTTAATACTGATCATATGTCTTCTAATGGCGAGAGTAGCGCGCGAGTGTTCCCGTGCTGCAAACTCTTGCACAAGTTGTTGATAGTTTTAACTATGAAATCTCTCTCCCTTCCTTCCTCTGTTTGCTTAAATCAATAACAGCAATAATATATCCTACTATTACAAAACACGATTTCAGGTAGCAGATCCTGTTACACTTCCATAGACAACTACATTTCTCAAGATTAAGGGGGAAACTTTCTAACAGATCCGGTTACACTTTCATAGACTATTACATTTCTCAAGATTATTTATTTTGTACGAGGGTTTGGTTGTGGCTGTGGTGGAATATGCACTGGCAATTCTGACTCTTAGCCAAACTCAGATCGAAAGACTGGATAGAGTCCAGAATGCAGCAATGCGTATCATTCTGGGATGCACAAGAGACATATTGACAAGAGCTATGCTATACCTACTTGACTGCCCACCAGCTGAGCATAGATTACAGTATTGCCGTGCACGGGCGTACCTTCAAATATATGCAGATAAGGAACACCCGTTGCATTTCGAAATACAGAAAGCTAAAGGCAGTAGACTCAAGAGAGGAAGGTCGTGGATGGAACTTGCTGAGGATGTAATACAAAGCGTGTGCAGATTACAGGATGTGGCAGCAGGTGAGGATTGGATAGGTCTATCCACAGATTTTGAAACTTGTTTGAGAGTAGTAATATCACTTAGCAGGGAATGCAGAGAATGGTGTCCCACAGCTGTGGAGAAAGAAGTGCAGGCTTTAATCAGTGAGAATACCAAAGAGGGGGATGTGATTATATACACTGATGGATCTGTAATTAGGCATGTTCGCAGTGCTTGGGCCTTTACAGCTCAGTGCGCAAGTGAAACGATCAAGGAGGAAAGTGGTGCCTTTGCGGTCACTACGAGAAGTATGACCATGAAGACTATGGCGGTGACCAAGGCATTTGAGCGGCTACGCACACAGAAGGTAACGCAGGTCTTCATCTTGAGTGACTCTATGAGTATGATTAAGAAGGTACAAGTGGGTCTCAAGATTGAAATGCGGTGTTGCTAGAGGTGAACATTTTGGAGGGCTCAGAAGAATGATGGTCAACCAGCATAGGACCGGTGCTGTCAGCAGAAGTGTGATGGCGAATACACTCAAGGAGAGATCGGAGCAACTATGGATGTGTCCAGTTTGCAGTGATGATGATCCGACGACTAACTAACTAACGACAAACTAACTAATTTCTCAAGATTAAGGGGGAAATTTTCTAACAGATCCGGTTACACTTCCATAGACAATTACATTTCTCAAGATTAAGGGCGACACTTTCTAACCGATCCGGTTACACATCCATAGACTATATTACATTTCTCAAGATTAAGTGGGAAACTTTCTAACAGATCTGGTTACACTTCCATAGACAATTACATTTCTCAAGATTAAGGGGGGAAATTTCTAAAAGATCCGGTTACACTTCCATAGACTATTACATTTCTCAAGATTAAGGGGGACACTTTCTAATAGATCCGGTTACACTTCCATAGACTATTACATTTCTCAAGATTAAGTGGGAAACTTTCTAACAGAAAGTCAAGCAAGACAGTGAAAACACAAGAACGTCTTAAGAGATTTGTCTGACTTCTGCTAGCAGATAAGTTCAGACAATTCTCTTAGGATGTTCTTGTGTTTTCAGTAAAGCATGAACGGAAATATTCAAAGATTCGGTATACCTGATTTTCAATCCACTGACCTGATCTGGCAGAAATCAGACGAAGCTAATGGATAGGCCTTCAGTAGACGGACCAAAACAACATCCATGTCAGGCGGAGGATTATGACCAATCTGTCTGGTCTATGTACTGGGGCTGATAGAAATGAGAGCATACTCATCACTGCAGAGACCTCAGACACCTCTTAAATGGTCGCGGAATACTTTTCCAGATCCTGACGGTATACGATATGAGGACTTCGACATCCTTAAGGAGAGTAAAATAAATGACCTGGTTGGTGAGTTTAACAGAAGCATAAAGAACAATGTTATTAAGGAAGAATTACTGCACAGCTACCTATAGCTACAAAAGGAGCTCAATTAAAAATCACGCCCAGATCAACGAATACCGAATCATAGCGTTGCAGAATACCACTAGCAAACTTATTGAGAAGTTTGTAGAACAGCACCTCGCTCGAGACCTGGTAGAGAGTTGCATTTTCCGCTCGAGGGCTACGGTCGTCAAAAATAAACATGGAGAAGTGTCGCTGTTTTCGTCTACGGCATATTCGAGGGTTTCCATGTAGGTCCGGAAACGTGTTCTGTCGCGATTGACTTGGAGGACGCATACAACAGAGTGGCGTTTGAGTACCTCATCAAAACGCTCCTGCTCTTTATTGTTGATCCTTTCGTCATCAGCAGTGTTGCTCGAGAGGAAGGTGGCCCTCAGATGCGGTTGCTGGACATCTAAACCCATAAAATACGCGAATACCTTCCACAGGGACTCCTCTTTCATCCATATTATTAAATGGCTACACGGAGGTAATCACACAGCATCAGCTCGACTGAAGAGGTAGAACACTGTCCTATGCCGATGATATCCTGATATACAGACAGGGAAGAGATTGAACAGAATCTGTCGGATCATTGCAGAATGAGCTAGACGGTATAGCTTCCTGGTGTGATGATTCAGGGGTACTGATCAAACAAGGTAAGGCTGTAATGACATCGTTCTCTCTTAACAATCACATCCTAAAGTCTGCAACACCGACAGTGGAAATGAGAGGGTACGATGTATTCAGGACCTCATTCTTACAATACCTTAGTGTGCGATTTGATCGTAATCTGTGTTTTCGGAAACACGTTGATAATGTTATCGCAAAGGTCAGCAAATAAACTGCAGCTCTGAGAGTAATGGCAGCGGCCGACACTAAACATTCATAGCACGTAATCGTATATGAGGTTTTTATCCACCTCGTCATTGAATATGCAGGCGCCACTATCACCGCCAGTCACACAGAGACTGGGAGGCTAGAGAGAGTTCAAAATGAGATGCAAATCATCCTTGGTTTCACAAGGGACACACCCTGTGCTGCTATGAGATTTCTCCTTGATTTTTCCTGAGAGATGCCCGTGCATACTTCAGAGTTCTGACATAGACCACCCACTACATAGTGAGCTCCCTCGTGTGATGGGAAGCGGGCTCAAAAGAGGTAAATAGAGGATGGTTCGTACCGAGGATAACTTTAACCATATCTGCGCCAGAAAAGACATAACTTCTGACAAGGAATAGATACGTTATCCTATGGTCTTTCAAGAGGCAGTGAAGACCGTCATTACACTCATCAGAGAGTGTATGGAACACAGCCTCATGAACGTGGATACTGAGGTCAACAAGGTATTCCTAGGTGAGCATGCGGATGACACATATGTTGTGATTTACACAGAGGGTTGGGTCATACGTTACCATCAATGCGCATGGGCCTTAACTGCACGATCATCAGGAAGAATAGTACACGACGCCAGTGGTGACTTTACCGCAACCGCAAGCAGTCTAAAAATGGAAGTATTTGCCGTAACCCAGGCACTTAAATGGCTGCAATCGCACGCCTATTCCCATTGGTGCATACTAAGTGACTCGATGAATATGATTCAGAAAGTCAAAATAGATTGTATAGATAGGGAATGTGTGGAGTCATTAGACGCCTTGGCGATAAATGCGCATTTCAACGCATACGCATTATATCTTTCAACCACACCCATCTCTTATCTGACTTAGAAACTTCTAAAGTCTTACTGTTACAGCGTTTACAGTCGCTTACCAACAACAATATTCTACTCTACTCCCTCATTCGGGGTATTATCCACGTTCTCAATGGGCAGTTGTACCAGTTTATGTGCAATCATCACCACAGTAAACTTAATTCCACCCACTCCATATCTCATGTTGTTTTACCCCGTTCTAGTCATACTGCGGCAGCTAATTTACCTCTGCCTTGCCTTAATACCACTATTACCCGGGTGGTCTGCATTCCTCCTGACCTGATTCTCTCTGACAGTGAAATTTCTGTCCTCAACAAGGGCCTCAAGTTTGTCCCTCTCCGTCCTGCATATGATCAATATTCGCTTCTTCATGATATCCACCGTTACCATCGTCGTCTTCGGCTGCATTATCATTTCTTTGGCAAAGCGTCATCTGCCACTGATGATTTGTTCTCTCGATATGAACAGAAGAAACATTCTTGGACTCCTAAACCTGGTGCATCCGAGGCTCTTGATCTTTATATCAAGAACACCCTCCATGACATCCAATCACTTCATCACAGCCGCATCAAACGCTCTAACATCACCCCTGACGAATCTCGCGCCTTGGCGAATCTTCGCCGCCGGGATGATATTGTCATCAAACCAGCTGATAAGGGTGGGGCCGTTGTTGTTTGGCGCAAGGACCTTTACCTCCAGGAGGGCCACCAACAACTCTCTAACCCCTCTTTCTACACTGCTCGCACATCAGACTCGACGGTATCTAACCAGAAGGTGGTCAACAACACTGTGAACACCCTCATCCAGGACAACCATAGTCCCACCACTGCCAAGGCTCTTTGCATCGATAAAAGCTGTTTAGGCAGACCTGTCTTCTATATGCTGCCCAAAATACACAAGGAATTGAATCCCGGCAGACCCATTGTCTCAGCTTGCTCTTGTCCTACCGAGCGCATCTCTGACTTCCTCGACAGTATTTTGCAGCCCTTAGTCGAGGCACTGTCTTCATTCTTCAAAGACACCAAGCATGCTCTCACCATTTTTTCTTCTGTGCATTTGTCTTCTGATCGCACCTATCGTCTGTTCTTGCTTGATGTTTGCTCTCTGTACACGTCTATACCACATGCCGATGGTCTTAAGGCGTTGCAGTTCTTTCTGGACAAGAGTCCGCATCCTTCTCTACTCCAACCCTTATCCGCCTAGCTGAACTGGTGCTCACACTCAACTCTTTTGAATTCGATGGACATTTCTTCGATCAGATCAGTGGTGTAGCCATGGGCACTAAGATGGGGCCTAGCTATGCCTGTCTATTCATGGGACATCTAGAACATCTAGTTTGGTCTACCTACGATGGCCCATTCCCATCTCTTTTCCACAGATACATTGATGATGGGATAGGCATTACTGACATGACAGAAGCAGAACTGTCTCGCTTCATCAACTTCATCAACAATTTCAACCCCGCTATTACATTCACATTTACCATTTCCACCACCTCTGTCCATTTCCTGGACATCATTGTCACTATTCATCCCCTATACCTCAGCACATCAGTCTACTACAAACCCACTGATGCACATGGCTTTCTGCTCTACACTTCTTCTCATCCTCCCGCCTGTCGTAACTCTCTACCTTACTCACAGCTTCTTCGCCTTCGTCGCTTATGTAGCGATGACGACGATTTTCTCGACAAATCCTCTGAGATGATTGAGTTCTTTCGTAGCCGCTCCTTCCCTGACAGCATTCTTTCATTGGCTTGGCTCCGTGTACGCCAGCTATCTCGCCTTGATATCTTGAATAATTCTCAGAGTTCTTCCTCCTCCTCTGATAGGGTTAAACTTGTTCTTACCTTTCATCCGAATAACACGACTGTCCGTCGCATTCTACTTAAACATTATTCCCTTCTCCAGTCTGATTCTGACACCCGTGACGCTTTCCACAAATTACCTCTGGTGGCCTATAGGCGCGACAAAATCTGAAGGACATCTTGGTCCACAGCCACCTCAGGTCTCTGCACCTGACCATTTTGGTACCGTGCGGTGCTCACGCGGTCGCTGTTTCACATGTCCTTATGTGGTTCAGATGCGCTCCATCTCATTCCCCAAGGCCAGTTTCTCCATCAATGAGGCCTTTACATGTGAATCCCGTAATGTTATTTACGTGATCATATGTAAACGCTGTGGTAAGCAATATATCGGTTAGACTGGCCTTAGACTGAGCGACCGCTTCTATAACCACTTGTATGCTATCAAACACAGAACACCCACTCCTGTGGCCAATCACTTCAACGACGATGGCCACCGTGCTGTCCTTGACATTCAGGTCACTGTCATCAGATCCTGCACCACCGATGATAGATCTAGGTACGCCCTCGAAAATCGTCTCATTTTCGAGTTGGGTACCATCAAGCCATTTGGACTCAATTCCGACCACTCTTTCGCTTAGTTCTCGGTCGTATTGGTCTTTGTTATGTCATCGTTTTGTTCCTCTCGTTCCACCTGTATTATCGTCTTTGTGCACTTCCTGTTCGTATGCTTCCGGTATCTATCTTACTACCACATTTCACTCGGATACGCATTCATTTCTACTTGTGGTTTTTTTAATGTTTGTATGTTATATCCGTATCTTGAAAAAGGCCTATTGGTCCGAAACGTCGACTTTGTCCTGTGTATTGTCATTTGTAGATTATATTCTGTGTTTTGTTTTGTTGTATGTACCATATTTACATCCGTTAGTGATAGTGTGTAGTGTTTTAGTCGTCATTCAGTAGGACTTCATAACCTGTCTTCCACGTGAGTATTATTTTCCATTATGTTCTACTAGCAGTACCACCTTCTAGGGAGTCATTAGAGAGAGTTAAAATGCCGGTATCACAACGAAAACTCACGCTTAGCTTTGTCCCCGGACACGCGGGCGTGGAGGGAAACGAACGAGCCGACCAATTAGGTAGTCTCCACCATAACAGATTGCCAGCTTTGGGACCGAGCAGACATACTCATAGTTTTTTGTGAGTTCTCACGATCAGAGGATTTTGAGATGAATGAGCATGAGTCAATATCGAGAATGCAGGAATTGAGAGTGAGGATCGGCGTGGCTAGTAGAAAACACCTGACAAAGATTTCAAAAAGAGCAGTGAACCAACATAGAACCCGAACCATCAGCTGTTATACCCTGAGATATTTACTGGAGCGGAGATCTGAGCACCTATGAATGTGTCCGGTGTACGAAGAGGATAATCAACACACCTAATACAAATAAATAATGTGTTTGTTTACTGGTGGGTTAGCCTGATTTGTTCGAGGTACGGTTCTGTCAACCGCTGAATGAATGTCTTTTTGTTAGATCAGAGCGACAATGGGAGACATTTGCTTCTTGTGGCGTGATTGCCCGGCTGGCATTCGAATTTTATTACCCATCCGGGTTGCAACTGTGTATTCTAGCTGTGGTCCTTAAGAGTGCTATATTCCGGCTTGAACGTGATTATGTGAGAGACTTTGGTGTATTCTGATTGAAGTAAACCTTAGAAAGTCTTTTATGGTGTGGTTTTGAGTGCTCGTCTGGGTGATGACACAACAAGAACAGTCATATACACAAACAACCATGCACACAGTTAAAATGATGTTGAAATCTGTGAAAAAAAGAAAATTAGATGAACAGATGGCCATATGAAACACTGGGAGGAAATATATAAATATATGACCAGCTCAAACCCTAAAGACAACATGAACCTCCTGGGAAGGAAAGAAGAGACTATCATATTCCGACTGCGACACAACATGTACAGCTTAACAATCACCTGAACAGAAAATAACCACAACACACTCCAGAGTGCCGGCTGTGCATTTATCCCTATGAAACTGTTGACCACCACCTTTTGAATGCCCAGCGCTGGATGAGGTCAGGAAAATTCTTCTCTCTCCAGAGCCAGATAAATGGAACACCTTATATGGAACAAAACAACAGCTCACAAACACATGCATATATCACACATTGGTATTGGGTCAAAAGACATGAGCGCATGGACCGCTGTTCAGCAACCAACCAACCAACCGACTATCAACTGACACGCTGGCGTCACCCTTTATAAATGTATACACAAAACGGTCACACTTATATTTTATCAAAACGGTCACACTATCCCAAAACGATCACATCGCATGTTCAATTCTAGTGTGAATAGGTACATGAGTGCGGCAGTTTATTTTATCTAAGCTAGATGTACGTTTACGTTTCAATTTGTGTAAAACATCTTACTAAGAGGAAATGTGGCTGTAGAAGAACAATGTCCTAGTCCCTTACACTTACGTTTAAATCAGGTTACTATGTAATTAATTGTTTGTGTAGTTCTAATTCTAAAACTAATATCGAGAAATGGACATGGAATACCACTAGAAGCAGTTCATGTTGAAATGATAGAATAGATAATGTGATACATTTTCACTTAGTCTCAAGATTGATCACTTTTGCCAGTGGAGTAAAACCTTATACCTCAACTTTCTGAAGCCAAAATCTAACAAACAACTGACAACCCATCAAGTGACAGTCACAAATACACATACGAGTATCGAGTATTATTTTAATGGATTAAAGATAAACATTTATTTCAAAATGAAACTTTCAAAATAAAAGAACAATGAGCCAACACAGAACCGGAACTAACAGCTGCTACACCCTGATTTACCGAAGTGGAGATCTGTGCTCCTACAGACACATCAGGTGTGTGAAGATAATCATCGTACCTTAGATCTACTATACTAAAATATAGCACTAGAAATTGTGTAATCGTGACTTCGAGTAGTTGAACGTGTGTAATAAGTCATATAATACATTTGGATCGATACTAGTAGTAGAACCACAACACGGCTATTTGGATTATTAAACGTGTACACAATTTTCACATCAAACAACACATCTCTCTAGATGTGTACAACCAGCACACTCCTCGCGTATGCTACTTCCTCCACATAATTAGTTTTAAACCGGGATACACATTTTCTTCTTCTCCATACACTTGAGGTAAGACCAGGTCTTGTAATGTACCTAGTAATGTATCTAGTAACTATCCGTGATGTTATAGAATGAATTAATATCTTGTGTCCGTGTTATTTAGTCTAATCATACAACATTTATTCCAATCTTCTGTCAGTTCGTGCGTTGGTTCCATCTCTTCTTGCTATGAAATTATACAACGGATTCACAGTTGCTAGTAAATAATAGCCTATATATATATATATATATATATATATATATATATATATATATATATATATATATATATATATATATATATATATATATAAAAACACCGATATGACGATGTTTATGATTATGTTATGTGTATTTACCAAAGCTCAGGAAGTAGATCAGTGTACCATTTACAAATAGACTATGAAAACATCAAATCGTAGCCTCTCTCGTGGTTAATTTTAATAGATTTTTGCACGACAAGGGCGAGGACAATATACATCATAAAATATATTTTGGGAATAAATGTGTTTTTCGTCCACCCCTCCTCTCCTTTGAGTTCACCCTCAGGCCCCCTCAGACAATTGCATGCCTCTCCAGCCCAATTGTTGAGAGTCAAAGCTTCTCGTCATGCTGTGCAACTGTGCAATTATCGACCATCTTTTCCAAGAATTTGGATTGGTCGTGAAATAGTTCACGGCAGCTTTGTAGATGGCGTTGTTTACCAGTTATGGTAAGATTAAGACACTTTTTGTAATTATTGTAAGAGTCTATTGTAATAGTAAGACACTTTTTGTAATTATTGTAAGAGACTATTGTAATTGTAAGACACTTTTCTATGGAATGCACTCGTTTGACATTCTTTTCACATGATCAAGCAAGCTTTAACGTCTATATCTGTGAGCCGAGTAGATGTGTAGTGTTTTAGCGATGCAGCATGACTGTGGTGTACCTAACCTTATATTGATAAATGTCGTTCAATATTCTGCGGAAATACGTGAAATATGTTTAACCTTCTTAGGTAAAAAGAAATATGGTGGTCATATAAATTCGTGGAAAAAGACACTCACTTCTAATAATTTTTTCAATGTGTTCTAGCATTATATATAGTCATGGTCCGCTGACTGTATCAAAGGGTTTCATGAGGTCGACACATGCAATAAAGTTATCTATGTTGTAAAGTGTATTTTTGAATCTCACGAAAAGTGTATATATACACCGTTCAAAAAAAGAAACGCAACTTTTATTGGAGTTACTCTTATAAACAATAGTCACTGATTGGACATCTTTAAGCCTATCAACTGTGTCCACTTGGTCATTAACTTCTCGTGGTTATCTGAATTGTACTCGCCTCAAGATTCGTGATGTCATGAAAGAGGTCAAGGTCAAAACAACATTTCTGGCAATAACTCGTGACAGTTTCACGAAAATCCCGTGAAATTTAATGAACATATTACTCTCTAACCGTATTATTGAATGCCTATAAAAGACTGACGGTCCTCGAAGAAATTATATTGAAAATTTCAATGCGCAAGTACGGTTCCTCTCACTACAGAACAACGATACATCATCATTGCCGTTTACAGACTGGACAATCATAAAGTATAGTTGCCAGAAAATTTAGTGTGGTTAGAAGCACCATTAGTCGCGTTTAGAGAAGACTTTAAAAACTGGCTCATTGGCAGAACGGCCTAGCAGTGGAAGACCCAGATTTACAACCCCTACCGAAGACCGCTTTATAAGGCTGGCTCACCTCGGGAATCTATTTGCATCTGCGTCCTGCGCAGTCCACTTAATACCAGCAGCTACTTGAATTTCAGATCAACCGGTCAGGATCCGACTGCAGACACTGGTCTTTGGCCTGCAAATGTCCTGTTCTTACGTACCGGCATCGCTAGAACCGACTGCAGTGGGCGAACCAGCAAGGTCAATGGACATTTAGAAAATGACTGAAGGAGGGTTTGGTTTAGTTATGAAAGTTTCTTCATGACAAAGTTGAAACATTAATTCCATAAAATAAATGTTGGTGCTCGTACATACACATAGACACATACACACACACACACACGCACATATATATATAACGTTCTGTATGTATATATATATATATATATATATATATATATATATATATATATATATATATATAGCAGACGCCGCGACATGTACAGGAAGGATTTTGATTGTACTTTCGAAATAAACAATCATGTCCCAACCGTGGATTGAACCCGGGACCTCAAGGGTCTGAGAACAGCGTTCTAATCACACGGTCATGCGTTCCACTTTCATATATATATTATATATTAATTGAATTCTTAAATTATCATTACGTCGCTTTAATTTTACAATTTTCATAGTACAATTCACACTAGTAGGACAGGAGATAGCTACAGATGTTATTAAATTCGCAAATTTAAAGTAATAGTGATCTTTATTTTTTTTTCTAAACAGCGAAAATGGATCTACTACGCAGAACTTATGGCAACTTTCTCAAACACTTGAATGTATTATTGGAACAGTTGCGTGGAAAATTCAAGAAGGGTACTCCAGACATATTATTACAGAACATTCAGTTAGTTCCAACTGTCTTAAAATGCGATGGTCTAGATTTTAACACCAACAATATAGACCAGATCAAAAGCAAGTTCCAGATGATGCAGTATGTGGTCAGACATATACTATTATGTGGGGGTCAGTATCTTGGAGATGACGACAAAATGTGGCTAAACAAGGAGGCTCGCAATATTGAAAATAAAATGCAACGTATCGAGATGAATATCATTTCTATAGTCACTGGGCAGTTAGCTTCTACTAACTTCCGTAAGTTTTAATGTAACTTCAAACTCATTATTTTTTAAGTAAAGACTGTAGGCTAAGAGTATCCAAAAAATATATAATGTACAAGTGGTTTGTCTGATGAAGTAATCTGCTGTCTGATGAAGTAGTATGTTGTTGTTTGATGAAGTGTTGTGTTATTGTTGTTTGATGAAGTTGTGAGTTGTTTCATGAAGTAGTATGTTGTTGTTTGATGAAGTGGTGTGTTATTGTTTGATGAAGTGTTGTGTTGTTGTTTGATGAAGTGTTGTGTTATTGTTGTTTGAAGAAGTTGTGAGTTGTATTGATGTAGTATGTTATTGTTTGGTGAAGTTGTGTGTTGGTGTTTGATAAAGTGTTGTGTTATTGTTGTTTGATGAAGTGTTGTGTTATTGTTGTTTGATGAAGTCTTGTGTTATTGTTCTTTGATGAAGTTGTGAGTTGTTTCATGAAGTAGTATGTTGTTGTTTGATGAAGTGTTGTGTTATTGTTTTTTGATGAGGTTGTGAGTTGTTTCATGAAGTAGTATGTTGTTGTTTGATGAAGTGTTGTGTTATTGTTGTTTGATGAAGTTGTGTGTTCTTGTTTCATGAAGTAGTATGTTGTTGTTTGATGAAATGTTGTGTTATTGTTGTTTGGTGAAGTTGTGTGTTGTATAAAGTAAGGTGTTGTTGTTGTCAGATTAAACATTATGTTATTGTCTGATAAAGTAGTAAGTTGTATGATTAAGTAGTAAGTTGTATGATTAAGTAGTAAGTTGTATGATTAAGTAGTAGGTAGTCTGCTGAAGTAATACATGTGAAAGCCACCAATGAAGAGGGGAGAACGTGCACCCTCACTGCAAAGACCATTTCATTTAACCAACAATGAAATAGGTATCATATATGTAAATTAAAGTTATCCCATAGCATATATTAATGCCGTAGGGGTGTGAAATGTTAGCGATCTCACATTTCAGTGGCTTCGCTATATAATGAGAGCAACCATCTCCTCTCCATTTTCTCTCTACACATTTTGACTGGGTCAACCCGGGAGACGTTGCGATTTGGAAAAACTTTCCGCATCAACTTGGGAATAAACTCAGGACCATTCATATACATAGCCAGTGCATAACCACTGCGCTACGCGGCCCCGTAGGCATTGATTTAGTACTATGTTGTCTTATGTAGGTTTTCTGATATAGAAGTAGTGTATCAGATGAAGCAGTTGACATTAGCTATAAATAGTCAATCTACAGATTCTATGACATCACTACTGCAACCTCGATCATTGACAGTGATACCATGATCAGAATGCGATGTTCATAGCAGATCATGGATGGCAGATCATGGATGGCAGATCATGGATGGCAGATCATGGATGGCAGATCATGGATGGCAGATCATGGATGGCAGATCATGGATGGCAGATCATGGTAGAGGTTGAAGATACACTGCGAAGTGTATGTGAATTTGAAGAAATAGGAAAGGACAATGAATGGGTGGAGGTAGACACTGAGAAGAAATCACTGACTAAAGTAATAATACAACTAGATAAAGAGTGTCGAAAATGGACGGCAGCCAGGGCTCAGGATACAGTGCAAGAACTCGCCCAACTACACTCGAAACCACAAGATATAATTGTATATACAGATAACAGAAACACAAATAAAAGCAGTTGGGGTTTTGTTGTCTATAGAAACGGCGAGAAGTTGGTTAAGGAATCTTCAGCATATTCCACTGCCACATCGAGCATGAGGGTGGAGTTAAAGGGATTTACAGCAACACTTAATTTGATGATAACTGATACATCAATACACGCGGTAATACTCACAGACTCTCAAAGGATGCTGCGCAAGATAGAAAAGTTCATGCTAAGAAAAGATGGTGGGACTTATTGAACAACTCAGTTGTCCAGAGCATTACATGGATATACTGCCCTGGTCATGCTGGGGTCAGACGAAACGAGAGAGCCGACTTATTGACAGGCAATGTGGTGATTGACGGCACATTGCTGAAAAGAGATAAAGCAGACTTGATTAAGGCAGTAATAAATGTATTTCAAGATGAAGATGATGTCAATGAGGCTGAGAACGTACACATACAGAGAATGTTAGAAATGGGAGTATCTAGAGGTGATGGAAGGAAAAGTTAATCTTTCGGAAAGTCCCGAAGAACACGCAATCAACACATGACCGGAACTCTGAGTCTACATACACTGGGATGGCTGTTGGAACGGAGGGCGGAGCACTTATGGGAATACCCCGCGTGCTGTAAAGCCAGTTTCTAATCAACAATTAAGAATGTCTACAATACCGGTGTGATTAGATCTTGTTCTGCTATAATAGCCGCTGTGATTAGACCTCATTGTGATCAATTCCTAGACTTCTGAAATTGAGTCATTAACATGTAATAAATGCAGAAAAACTGAAATCCAAAAGCTAAAACATGAAACAAGGTAATTATTTTTTTTTCTGCGTGATCTGTGGCACAATTTTGACCGTGTTTCTCAACACTGGCGCACGCCCCTATGTGGGCAATTTAACTTTGCAGGGAAGTGAGGGGGAGGGGGAATTCAAGAAATAACAACGTACCCCAATCTTGAACATCGATCTACGTCAATACTAAAAGACAAAAATATCAATAAATGAAATCTAACAAAAGAAATAGTTGCTGATCCAACCTGTCCGTGGGCTCGTGACCTGTGAAATATATAGTAGAATGCAAAAGAAACGATAACCGTTTTTAATCATGGAGACAACATATTAATATTTGTGACAAATGGGTGATGTGTCTTTACAACTCTCTTGCCTCTTCTGTTGTTAATAAGTATCAATAACAACTATGGTAATGTATTATTCTCACTGATTATTAATATAACTAATAATTAACAAAAATACCACATGTAAAGTAATATCAATGACAACAAAACAGACAAAGGAACAACGACTTAATGACATTACATTTGGTATTTTCGCTATTTATAAATTAAATTAGTAATCAGTGACAATAATATAAAGTTGAAAGGTAGAAAAAAATGAATAACATCAAATAAACAGCTTGCAGAAAACTGTCACGTAAAACAAAGAATACAACAAAAGTCAGCCCTCATACAAGTCAATGAAGTCAAAGACATCTAACAACGCCACAAGAATTGCAAAGAGTAGCAACATGTTTACCACCAAACATGTTTTTAATTTGCCAGAGATCAAGCTACAACTAAGAGATATACAATGAAAAGTTTAGACCAGGAGTTGGACCCATGGCTCACGAACCAGATGTGGCTCTATTGATGGCTGCATCTGGCTCGCAGACAAATGTTCAATTATTAAAAAAAAATGTTTCTTTAGACTCCTTTCATCTACATATTAATTGTATATCAATATTTCAGTCTACAAATGAGCTAAAGTCTACTGCAGCTCAGCATCAGAAGTCGCATTAATGGTAAGAAATACTCATTATTGATTAGCAACAGCATAACAATATTATTGAAAAGAATTCAGAGACATAATTATTGTACTTTTAGTGTTGAAATTACACAAAATGCACACATTTACTTGATTTTTTTGTTTTAAATATAATGTATGGCTCACACAGAACTACTTTTCAACATGTGTGGTGTCAATGGCTCTCTCGGGCAAAAAAGTTTCCCAACCCCTGGTTTAGACCATGTACGTCTTATGTTAGTAACACACACAAAATATATACCTACCAGGAACCGGAATTTATTAAAAAACAATTTTAAATAACCTGAATATGGCTCGCTGACTTTAAAATGTGTCTAGATGAAGCTTACTGCCGTCTTATGCAGTGTCCTCCTCTGTCCTAGGTGAAGCTTACTACCGTCTTATACAGTGTCCCTTCTCTGTCCTAGATGAAGCTTACTGCTGTCTTATACAGTGTCCCTTCTCTGTCCTAGATGAAGCTTACTGCTGTCTTATACAGTGTCCCTTCTCTGTCCTAGATGAAGCTTACTGCTGTCTTATGCAGTTTCCTTCTCTGTCCTAGGTGAAGCTTACTACCGTCTTATACAGTGTCCCTTCTCTGTCCTAGATGAAGCTTACTGCTGTCTTATACAGTGTCCCTTCTCTGTCCTAGATGAAGCTTACTACCGTCTTATACAGTGTCCCTTCTCTGTCCTAGATGAAGCTTACTGCTGTCTTATACAGTGTCCCTTCTCTGTCCTAGATGAAGCTTACTGCTGTCTTATACAGTGTCCCTTCTCTGTCCTAGATGAAGCTTACTGCTGTCTTATGCAGTTTCCTTCTCTGTCCTAGATGAAGCTTACTACCGTCTTATACAGTGTCCCTTCTCTGTCCTAGATGAAGCTTACTGCCGTCTTATACAGTGTCCCTTCTCTGTCCTAGATGAAGCTTACTGCTGTCTTATACAGTGTCCCTTCTCTGTCCTAGATGAAGCTTACTGCCGTCTTATACA
The DNA here is from genome assembly GCA_034231615.1 of Meghimatium bilineatum. Lineage (NCBI taxonomy): Eukaryota > Metazoa > Mollusca > Gastropoda > Stylommatophora > Philomycidae > Meghimatium > Meghimatium bilineatum. The sequence continues at coordinate 112,796,527 of CM067299.1, read as the reverse complement.
GTGTCCCTTCTCTGTCCTAGATGAAGCTTACTGCTGTCTTATACAGTGTCCCTTCTCTGTCCTAGATGAAGCTTACTGCCGTCTTATACAGTGTCCCTTCTCTGTCCTAGATGAAGCTTACTGCTGTCTTATGCAGTTTCCTTCTCTGTCCTAGATGAAGCTTACTGCCGTCTTATACAGTGTCCCTTCTCTGTCCTAGGTGAAGCTTTCTGCCGTCTTATGCAGTTTCCTTCTCTGTCCTAGATGAAGCTTACTGCTGTCTTATGCAGTTTCCTTCTCTGTCCTAGATGAAGCTTACTACCGTCTTATACCGTGTCCCTTCTCTGTCTTAGATGAAGCTTACTGCCGTCTTATACAGTGTCCCTTCTCTGTCCTAGATGAAGCTTACTGCCGTCTTATACAGTGTCCCTTCTCTGTCCTAGATGAAGCTTACTGCTGTCTTATACAGTGTCCCTTCTCTGTCCTAGGTGAAGCTTTCTACCGTCTTATGACATGATACTGTATCTTATTTTCTGTTTGGTTTGTTTGTTAAATGGGGGATTAAGCCTCTTAGCTGAGGCACGACCCTTTCAACCTAAGACAGAAGTCTATTTTGGTTATATCAGGCCGTATTAGCTTTTATTTTCTGTACTTTTGTTATTTATATTTATGCGTTTCTTGGGTTCTACAGTCAGTGCATGTGTCTTTACGACAAAGTAGACGTGGTTATTTTTCCGCGTGATGCTATGGTTGGTGGTGTTCCTATTGCCCAGTATCACCGGTGACCACCCGTGCTTACTTGGGTAGGACTGTGGTCGATGGCCCGACATCTTAGTTTCCAGCCTCTATTGATTGGACGAAGTCCTCATCTCCACGTCAATGAAGTGGCCTCTATGGGGAGGTTTCTTTAATATATCTCTGAAGTGTTTACCTAATGACGTTGCTTTATGAAAGCAATCTTTACAAATATACATATATATATCTTGCCTGTAATATTAATACTTGTCAAATTGTTTATTAAAACTGCCATATTTCTTCTACTCTGACAGCCTTCACTATTGGTGGAGCGAGTTCAATCAACAGTGGACCTGTGTTCGATGATGCGTGGAATTATGTGTAAGTTTGTTAACTGTTTGTAAGTTATCTTTCACAAATTATAAACAACGAAAGGTATAGAATATATTTTATAAGTTTTAATCAATACCTCAATATTTCCGGAGTGAAACTGTCAAAGTTTCAAACACACGAGCTTCATAAATGATTATGTTTTGATCACGTGACTTGTGATAAAACATTACTGTAAAAGTTATCATTCTTGCTTTTCTTCTTCTTCTTCTTCTTCTGCGTTCGTTTTCAAATCCCGCAGATTAGCAGTCACTGACCCTATATGGGATGGGACAGCCAACTACATCCCATAACCTCCTTAGTCGCCTTTTACGACATGCATGGAAAGTAAACAGTGTTGCTATTCTTTGCTCCCATTTCGGGTCCCGGAAACACACGAGCTATCCTTGCTTTTAAAATTTAAGTCTCAGCTCTGACCTTGTATATTTTGATGCCGCCTATGCAAATAACATCATGTTTTGCACAGGAAAATAAAGATATTCCAATTGATACGGAAATATTAATGTAGATGGTCAAATATTTGCTATAATTTTTTTTTTTAAATTCTTTCTATAACTGTTGAAAATTGTTTACATGCTACATTGAAATCCCTCCATAGCATATCCTTATATTTTGCAGCAAATATCCCTATTTAACAGCACGTTTCAGAATCCCCAAGTAATGTTTTTACTGTATATAAGCAAATATATGTCACTACATGTATGTTTCCCGTCTGGACTAAGCTATTATAACGGGATTTAACAATATAACGAAGCAATATTATATACCATGAACCTCGTCTATATATTCTATAGACAAAATATATTTCCTTAATGTCATGTATGTTTTAAGACTGCACACAAACAATCATTACAAGTCATAAAGGTTATTTTTCAAGAAAGTTTGCATGATTGGTAGATTTACTTCAGCACACATTTATTGATGAATTCAAGTCGTCGGTTTCTTGACTCATTTATTTAGCTAAGTATATTTCTTATTTGTTTTTCAACAGGACCCTTAAGAAGCTTTTCGATATGGTGAAAGTTATGCAGGATCAGCAATTGAGCACAAGTAACGAAATTAATGATAATGGACTAAATATAAATATCAAAAAATAAAACATGATAATCAACAAAGAAACAGAAGAACAAGAGCTAAACATGGAGAGAAATTACAATGAGTAAAACAGTATAAATATATTGGACACATAGTCACAAATGATGGCAGATGTGAAACAGAAATTAAAAGGAGAACAGGAATGGTTAAAAGTACCTTCAATGAAATGAAGAAAATTATAACGTCTAAACAAATTACAAACAAATTAAAAATGAGAATTATAAAATGCTACATCTATTCTATATTCATGTATGGATCAGAAACATGGACAGTAAATAAACAATAAGAAAACAGAGATTTGGGTATTAAGTTGAATTGGGAGAACATCATGGAAAGAGAAGAAAACAAATAAAGAAGTGCTAAAAACACATAATATGAAGAAAGAATTACTAAGAGAAATAAAGATCAGGCAAATAAAATATTTTGGACACATTAAAAGACCTTTTGAAAATCTTACTTGAGTCAAAGAGAAGCGAGCAAGAGGTAGGCAGAGATACAAGTAGGAGAATAACATCACAAGATGGACAAGTTACAGTCTATCAGTGTGCACCACAACAATAAGAGACAGGGCATGTTGGAGATCTGTTGCAGCCAACCTTCGTTGCGGAGATGGCACTTGATGATGATGAACTAAATAAAAATCCTTATATACGTGTGTTTATGTAACGGTGTGCTTGTTCAGCTGTGTGCGTGTTTAGTTATGTGATTTAACAAAGATTTACACTTGGGTGCATAATGTGTATGTATATTTACCCTTTTTCGAGCAGATGTTTCATGATGGCCCATGATATTCCAAAATTTATGATGTCCACAATCGAAAGTCTTACTATAATCAATGAAACATCTGTAGATGACATCTTACTATAATCAATGAAACATCTGTAGATGACAATATTATAAACTACATATCTCTATGATGTTTTACATGTTTAAAATGTGATCTCTGGGGCATCTACCTTGTCACAAACATGCATGTGTTACATTTAATTAATTTTTTCCAGTTTATATTCTAATTATTGCACAAGGATAACGAGTTTGTATTTTGCTGGTGTTTGATAAGTGTTTGATAAGTGTTTGATAAGTGTTTGATAAGTGCAATGGTTTTGTAGTTGTTATACAATGTTTAATATCTGTTCTGTGGTATTGATTTGTAGACTGATATAATCCATTCGTTGTGTCATACTTCATTCTTTCAGATCTCTGTCCACAGTGTATGATGGTGGTGGTTTCTCTTCATGTCTGAATCTATTCACCAGGTATATCATGACCAGTCTTCATATAAGACCTGTGTACATAAAAATGTAAACATGACCTGAAGGACCAACTTTATTTCTGTGCATTTCGTTGGTTGGACTTTTTAGGCTATATTTGGCATGTAATTCTAAGTATATAAATTGCGACCAACTAAATTAAGGGCAATAATAAAAAACGTAGCGAATACAGTTCTAATTAATTCAGTACAGAGGTCTTATAGTGTCATCAAATTTCACAGGTATATTGTCAGATCATGTGGATTTCCCACTCGTCAATTTTTAGTGGTGCAACCACGACAGAGCAGTAGATCAGTTCTGTTGGTGATCACGGCCCAAGTCACTTCATCAAAGCTGTTCTGGCTCTATTTCGCTGCTATTGTAGGCCTTGTCGTCAGTGTTTCTATTGCTTTCTTCATATATTTATTTAAAATAATACTCACGTGTAAGACAGGTAATGAAGTCCTACTGAATGACGACTAAAACACTACACACTATCACTAACGGATGTAAATATGGTACATAAAACACAACACAGAATATAATCTACAGATGACAATACACAGGACAAAGTCGAAGTTTCGGACCAATAGGCCTTTTTCAAGATACTGACATAACGTACAACATAAAAAATTGAGAATTATTTTTTTTTAAATGTTTGTATGTTATGTCCGTATCTTGAAAAAGGCCTATTGGTCCGAAACGTCGACTTTGTCCTGTGTATTGTCATCTGTAGATTATATTCTGTGTTTTGTTGTATGTACCATATTTACATCCGTTAGTGATAGTGTGTAGTGTTTTAGTCGTCATTCAGTAGGACTTCATTACCTGTCTTACAGGTGAGTATTATTTTCCATTATGTTCTACTAGCAGTACCACCTTCTATTGATATATTTATTTACAGTATTCTTGCGGTCTTGCATGTTTGTTTGTTTGTGAACCCCTTCAATTACGAGCGATTAGCTCTTACTTCCTATGTGCAATGTGGAGGTTTCTGAGTTTTCATTCATACCCAGAAGACTTTACCTTTCGGCTTGTTGCAATGCCTATTGGAGGAGCCTTTTACTCGGGGGGGGGGGGAGGAGGAGGCACATGAGACGAGGCGATCTGATAGTTTGCTTGAGTTATACATAGATTCTCTATCCTCTGACGAGGAATTCGCAGCCATCAAGCTGTTCCTCGTGTAGAAGAACATTCCATTACCACCCTTTGTGCCCCTAGGTCCGAGACCTAATTTCTTCGGCATGAGCCGTAACGGCGACCGGTAAATTAGATCCAGGGTTAATACACCTTCCTAGACAAGCTGCTGCTTTGCAAAACATGTCGGTGGTCTGGGATTTGACCTGTGCATTTGTCATTTATTTGTTAGTTGGTTGGTTAGTTGGTTGGTTGGTAGGCTGTTTGGTCGGTCTGTCAGTCAGTCAGTCAGATTAATTAGAAACCCTAATTAATTATGTACGGAGGTCTTATAGTACCGGCGACAGTCACGGCTAATGATTTTATGTGATAGATATCTCCTTATACACCATGTACATAGTTATTCTATATTACTACTTATATGAATACCATGTTATTGTTAATATTAAAACTTATTAGATAACAGTTTGTGTTATTGTTATAACAGAGAGATTTGGCCCAAGTTTTCCAATATTTTTATTATTATTTTACAAATAAAATATATTTGCCACAATATTATCGATTTATTTGTGGACATAGTTCATCATCATTAAGTGCCATCTCCGCAACGAAGGTTGGCTGCAACGTATCTCCAACATCTCCTGTCTCTTGTCTTGGTGGTGCACTCTGCTAGACTGTAACCTGTCCATCGTGTGATGTTACTCTTCCACTTGTATCTCTGCCTACCTCTTGCACGCTTCCCTTTGACTTTACCCTCAAGTAAGGTCTTCAATAAGGTGTCATGTCTTTTAATCTGTCCAAAATATTTTATTGGCCTGATATTTATTTCTCCTAGTAGTTCTTTCTTCATATTAAGTGTCTTTAGCACCTCTTTATTTGTTCTCTTCTCTTTCTATGATGTTCTCCCTATTCTTCTATATACTCACATCTCTAATGCATCAATTTTGTCTTCTAATTGTTTATTTAGTGTCCATGTTTCTGAGCCATACATTAATATGGAATAGAAGTAGCATTTTATAATTCTCATTTTTAACTTGTTTGTAATTTGTTTAGATATTAATAATTTCTTCATGTCATTAAATGTACTTTTAGCCATTCCTATTCTCCTTTTAACTTCTGTTTCACATCTGCCATCATTTGTGACTATGTGTCCAAGATATTGATACTGTTTTACTTGTTGTAGTTTCTCTCCCTGTATGTTTATGTTTACCTCCTGTTCTTCTGTGTCTTTGCTGATTATCATGGTTTTTGTTTTTTGAATATTTATATCCAGTCCATATTCATTACTTGATTTATTGACTTGATCTATTAGTCTTTGTAGTAGTGTACATACTTATCATTATGTGTACATAGTGTACTTGTATTAATATCCAATTTAGGTATATTGTTCCTGTTATCATCAAAGCTATACATAATTGTATATTTATCTATGGTAAGTGTCCTTTGCATGATGTTGTCCTCACTGCCACTCTGTGAAAGCTAAACATCTCCCTATGTGACGTGTTCTTTGAAGAACGTTGTTCTCACTGTCACACTGTGACAAGAAGACTGCTTCATATAGTGAAGGCGACTTGTGCATCCAACATTTGATAAAGAGATGACACCGGATATAGAACTTTATAAATAACCAAATGGCCAGAGGGTGGAATCGTCCTTGGAATATCGTCTCATTTGTCATATGGGAGTCTTGCAACCAAACGGAATGAACATTAATCACCGTTTTGTTTGAGTTACCCACCTTTTCTTTATACCCTCTACTCCCGTATTGCACTGATTCTTGTAATTATTTGTCTTTGTACACTTTCGTGAATAATTATTATTTTTGTGTTTGCCGTTCTTCTATATAATTCCTTTATGTCTTCTTTCGTTTGTGTATGTCAATATGTGATTATTTTGTACTCTGCCATTTTGTTATTGTTAAATCATTTACATATTTAGATTTTGATTTCCTCGTTTTTATTGCAGTTGTCTCTTCGATGGGTGCCCACACATATATAGTTATTTGTATGTGCATTTCGTTTTACATGGTTCTATGTATCCACACAATTACTTTGGGCCACACATTTGTATGTATACATATGCAGTTGTTATAGCATTATCTTTATGTGAACGAACGTTTATATTTCCATTAATATATGTATATGTTTCTATGTGTATGAATGTTCATGTTATTATTTATACGAGAAAGTGTTTATGTGCATGAATGTTCATATTTGTGTATACATATATATATGTATATTTATGTGAGCGCTTTTTTATGTTAATGCACGTATCTCCATTCTGTGTCAATGTGTATACCTATTCTGGTGTGAGCCCTTTCCTGTGTGTGGATACATTTACATGCCTGTGCATTTTGTGTGGGTATCCTTCACACATCTGTGTCCATCTTGTTATGTGTTTATTTCTTGACTCTTGGTGTGTGTTTACATTTCTATGTATGTTTAGGTTTGGTTTTATATATATGTTTATGTCTATATTTGGTTTCACATTCATTCCATGCTTTTTCAAATGTTGATTCTTCTTCTATCCTTCCTTCCCCAAACCCACTCACCCCACCACCACACAACCTCATCATTACTCATCTATCATTGTCATATGCCATTCTTGTTGGCGTAGGTGACCATGGTTCTCTGTTCACAGTATTGTTATCAGGATCGTTGTTTCCAAGCCTTGCTAGGTTGTCACATGAATATTTTCTCACGTCCCCATCTGTCTCTGTTCCCTTCAGTCGTGCCTGTTGTGACTATGTTCTTAAAACCTGCCTGTCTGATAGAGTGACAAAAGGGGTATTTTTCTTATCTTTTTCTTTTATTATTCTTGCACTCATCATTAGTGTCTCTAATTTCCCACTTTCGGTTTGTTTATAATGAATGCACGCATTTTCACCTTGACTAGATGCGTTGCCATCCCTGCGCTATTATGGAGACGAGGGCTTGATGAAATATAGACATCTATTTATTTTTTTATTTTGTCGTTTTCTGTTGTTTGTCTCTTGAAAAAGGTTCAATTTGAGCCGATACGTTGAGAATTGTCCTGTTTTGTTTTATTGTATGTTTTTTGTTTTTTTTCTTAAAAATATATTTTTATTAATAGGCTAGGTAAGTGTTTTAGTAACCTTTTTACATCATTTTGCATTACTATATAGAACTTTACATGGAGAGAAGAAATATATTGTACTGACAACAGTGGTTATCTGTTTTAGTACCCTAGCAGCAGCCGGGATCAGATATTCTAACCTTTTCTAACAGTATCACGATAATTTTATCTTGTCGTTTTGTTCCGCACTCAAACATTCACATTGCAGCATCCACATTTTAGCTTTCACATTCAAGCATCCACATTCCAGCATTCACATTCCAGCAGTCACATTCCAGCATTCACATGCAAGCATTCACATGAAAGCATTTACATTCCATCATCAAAATTCAAGCATCCAAATTCAAGCATTCACATGCAAGCATTTACATTCCAACATCAAAATTAAAGCATCCAAATTCAAGCATTCACATTCTAGCTTTCACATTCCAAAATTCATACTATTTCATCCACATGCAAGCATTTACATTCTAGCATCCAAATTCAAGCATCCACATTTTATCATCCACATTCTATCATCCACATTCAACTCGTATTTAAGCACAATCTCGATGTTGTATAAGACTACTGACTGTGTCTGAGCTGATTGTTTCTGAGCTGATTGTGTTTGAGCTGATTATGTCTGAGCTGATTGTGTTGAAGCTGATTGTCTCTGAGCTGATTGTCTCTGAGCTGATTGTGTCTGAGCTGATTGTGTCTGAGCTGATTGTCTCTGAGCTGATTGTGTCACAGCTGATTGTCTCTAAGCTGATTGTCTCTGAGCTGATTGTCTCTGAGCTGATTGTGTCTAAGCTGATTGTCTCTGAGCTGATTGTGTCAGAGCTGATTGTCTCTAAGCTGATTGTCTCTGAGCTGATTGTCTCTGAGCTGATTGTGAGGAATCAAACCTTGAACAATCAACACAGTATTAAATAATGATGTAGATTGTTTATTAGCTGGTGGATTCGTCTTGGTAGTCCAGGACACGATTTTTTTCAAACGTGGATTTTGTTCATATTGGTTATATCGCGACGTATAGTGTGGCCTAGAGACCCGGGTTGGTTATATCGGGACATATAGTGTGGCCTAGAGTCCCGGGTTGGTTATATCGGGACATATAGTGTGGCCTAGAGTCCCGGGTTGGTTATATCGCGACGTATAGTGTGGCCTAGAGTCCCGGGTTGGTTATATCGCGACGTATAGTGTGGCCTAGAGACCCGGGTTGGTTATATCGCGACGTATTGTGTGGCCTAGAGTCCCAAGTTGGTTATATCGCGACGTATAGTGTGGCCTAGAGACCCGGATTGGTTATATCTCTCTAAACTATAATTGTAGATGAATAACATAACACTAAAATCGTCTCCATGAGATATATGTGTAGAAGATGGAGGGAAGAACACCTACAATCGTCAAGGTGTCACCAATATCTCTGCCTTTTAACATCCACAACTACTAGCACATGTATGTTTTGGCTGAGAGGCGAGTGATAATTGATTATGCCCAAGATTTCATTGTCTACACTGTTAGTTCACATAACATCTCAACATGGAGGACTGAAACATCTCTCAACCGACTGTCATTTACTGAAACATCTCTGAACCGGCTGTGATGTACTGAAACATCTTTCAACCAGCTGTGATGTACTGAAACATCTTTCAACCGGCTGAGATGAACTTAAACATCTTTCAACCGGCTGAGATGAACTGATACAGGATCTACGGAAGAATTTTGAAGTCTTGTGCAGATCGAAGAAAAATAATACCCACTTTAGAAGACTAATGCGGCGTAAATACAGAGGCTCGATGGGGAAGCAAAGAATAGGAACACTATAATCTGTCATATTATAAGAATTTTTTCATATATTATTATTATAATATAATATAATATAATATAATATAATATAATATAATATAATATAATATAATATAATATAATATAATATAATATAATATAATATAATATAATATAATATAATATAATATAATATAATATAATATAATATAATATAATATAATATAATATAATATAATATAATATAATATAATATAATATAATATAATATAATATAATATAATATAATATAATATAATATAATATAATGCGATGCGATGCGATGCCATGCCATGCAATGCAATGCAATACAATACAATACAATATAATATAATATAACATCATAACATAACATCGTAATATAATATAATATAATATAATATAATACAGTATAGTATAGTATAGTATAGTATAGTAACATAATATAATATAATATAATATAATACAGTATAGTATAGTATAGTATAGTATAGTAACATAATATAATATAATAAATGTAATGTAATAAATGTAATGTAATGTAATGTAATGTACATCATAGCTATGCACAGCATAGTGCAGTGCAGAGCATAGCATAACATAGCATAATAATACAATACAATACAATACAATAAAATGCAATACAATACAATACAGTACAATACAATACAATACGATACGATATGATACTATACGATACGATACAATATTCTTGAAGCATTGAGGATTTGTAATTATTGAAAAATCATAACGAAGTTAAAAAGAGAATTGTTTAAAGTACTTTCAACTACATAAGGAAAATATAAACAACTCAAATAATTGCAAACAAAACTGATAATTGCTTAAAGTACTTTCAACTACATAAGGAAAATATAAACATGTCAAATAATTGCAAACAAACTAAACATGAGAATTATAAAATGCTACACATATGCAAACTAATGTATGGATCACATTTATGGATAACAAACAAAATAGCTATTAGGTATAAGTAATGCCATTGAGATGTGGATATATAGAAGAATAGGGAGAACTTCTTGACCAAAAAAATGAAAATTGATTCTCACAACATGTCGTATGAAAACAGAACTATTTCAGGACATAAATGAAACAAATAAAATATCTTGAACATATTAAAAGGTATGACACCTTGTTGAATATCTTACAAGAAGATATACTGGGAGAGGCGAGCAAGAGATTGGCATAGATACAAATGGAAAGGAAACATCATTTAATGGACACGCTACAGTCTTTCAGAGAGCATCACCAAGGCAAGAGACAGAGAATGTTGTAGGTACGTGAAAACCAGACGTGGTGTCAGTTGTTTGTGATGTTTGTATGTTGATAGTTTTCTCATGTTATTCAAAGTTCATTTTTCTATCCCATTCATCTTGTCAATATATATTTCACATTGACCATCATTTGTAATTATTTATACACAAAAATACAGAATAACATAATAAAGACAATTATTAGGCACATACATTTCTTACACAGAAGAACACGCTCTAAACATAATAATACATGGACAGAAACTATAACAAGTAGAAAACTATCATTATCTTGGACACATAGTCACAAATAACGGCATATATAAAACAGAAGTTAAAAGGAGAATAGGAATGGCTAAAAGTACTTTCAATGACATGAGGAAAATATTAACGTGTCATGTGACGTATTCTTTCCAGAACGTTGTCTTCCCAGTGAAATTTCTGAACCCCCACTCTGTCTAGAGTGATGCGGCTTGCATTTTCCAACAATGTATTCATGTTATCTTTACTGCTGTCAGTCCATCATCTTCTTGGTATGCCCTTTCTTCTCTACATGTACTCTACTCATATGTTTTTCCATAATTTTTTGCAACCGTGTTATTTCAGAATAAACCATTGCTAATCACTTCCATCTTTCTACCATGCTGTCTCTTACACCATTGATGTTTGCTCCTAAGTATTCAATAAATATTAACATATGATATAGTAAACACGCCCGTGTGTTTCCTGGGCCCGAAAGGGGAGCAAAGAATAGTAATACTGTTTACCTTCCACGCATGTCGTAAAAGGCAACTAAGGAGGTTACGGGATAGAGTTGGCTGTCCCATCCCGTATAGGGTCAGTGACCCAAATCTATGCTGAAGTCGGATGTGTCAGGCCGAAAGGCGCAGATATCGCAGCAATGCTGTAAACCATGACACAACGCATTCCGTTCTCCGGACTACATCCTGCAAATCTGCAGGAGTTTGAGAACGAATGCAGAAGAAGAAGAAAATATAGTAAATATAGTAGAAAATATTAACATATAAACAAATTACAAACAAGCTAAAAATGAAAATTATAAACTGCTATATCTGTTCTATATTAATGTATGGCTCAGAAACATGAAAAGTTAACAAACAATTAGAAGACAGTCTTCATGCCTTTGAGTTGTGGATACATAGAAGAATATGGGGAACATCATGGAAAGAGAAGAAAAGAAACAAACTGGTTCTAACAACACATAATATGAAAAAAAGAATTATTAAATGAAATAAAGTTCAAGCAACTAAAATATTTTGTACACATTAAAAAACCTTCTTGAAGACTTTACATGAGGATAAAGTCAAAGGGAGGCGAGCAAGAGGTAGGCAGAGACACAAGTTGAAGAGTAACATTACAAGATGGACAGTTACAGTTTAGCAGAGTGCACCACCACAAAAAGAGACAGAGAATGTTGGAGGTCTGTTGAAGCTCCCCTTTGTTGCGGAGACGACATCTGATGATGTAGATGAAAACAACTTATTGAAAATAACCAATTTCAATTTCTCACCAGTGGAGAGTTCCAAAGGAAGCGGAAGGTACAAGATTAATGTTCTTACTTGCAAATTGTAATTAGCAACAAAAATCCATCACGTAATATTTGTTTCCCATCCTGTTTACATATTCCCCCAGACTGTGTTTTAGTTTGCAATTTTCGATATCCAAAACAGCAGAGTTGTTTTCCTTCTATCTTTGGCTGCTAATATTATCTTTTTAATGAGAATAAATATTTCTTCCATTTTTATTTAAGTGTCAAAATAGATAATCTTGTACATAGATGATTGGTGAGTTTCTCATTCTGCATTGGCAAATCAACCACAAAAAAGAAAATGTTCTAATTTCACGCACATACAAGAATAATTTAAAAACAGAATATGATCAAACAGGTACACATAAATATATGATTTGTTTCGTGTCGGTTTTTGTTTTATTTAACATTAACATTACATCAGAAAATTACCAGTTGAAATAATGAAATAACTACAAGCATGATAACTATTGTTTCACATCATGTAGATTTGTTTATACCTGCTTGCTGTATACTTTATCTCGGATGGATCTACTGTCATTGACATGCTCGCGGTAATCAGGGAGACTTGCAACAAATGTATCTATAATACTGGCCAGCACATTTTTACAAAAGTTATGTTCTTGAAATGATATTAGTCATTTTTTATCAATTTTGAAGTGCTGATCACGGATATGACAGTCAAATTCCAAAAATGGCTCTAGGGTTGTTTTTCTTTTAATTTTTAACTTCAAAAAATGAAGGTTGTATCAGGAAATGCATGACAATATTAATAATGTAACGGTTAATACATGTACTTATGGATAACACTACAGACGCATGGAGTTCCACAATATCTGATAAGCCTATGTCAGAGCATATACGGCAATAGTCAATGAACGAGCACAAGCACATTGGATAATTTTCAAATCCACTCGAGAGTGAAACAGGGATGTGTACTATCCCCTCTATAGTTTATAACATACATAGATCACTTCTGCACAGTATCAAAGACAACGGAAGAAAACAATCTGAAGGATAACAAACGAATTGCTATTTTCAAACGACTAAGCTCTAGTATCATCAGAGAAGAACATCCTCAAAGACAAACAGACAAATTATATTAAACATGTCACACCTTTAACATAAAGATAAACATAGACAAGACCGAATATGTCACACATTTACCATAAAGATAAACATAGACAAGACCGAATATGTCACACCTTTACCATAAAGATAAACATAGAATAGACCTAATTAATTAAGATTGGAAAAACAGAAAGGAACACCAATATATATATATTGGAAACAACAGACTTAACAAGTGACAGAATTCATATACCTAGGAAGCAGTATAACCACATACGGCAAGAGCAATACAGAAATACACATTAGGTGTAGTAAAGCATACCATGCCTAGGACAAATGACACCAATCTTCAGAAACAAAAATGTAGATTTAAACACCAAAATAACAATATTCAAAATGGCTATTATGCCAACGTTGTACTACCAAAGCCAAACATGGACAACTACACCACAAGACAAACTAAACCTGTGACAGCTGAAATGGCATGATTACGCAGAATTCTAGGAATATCGCTAAGAGACAGAGTGAGGAATAAAGACATTAGACAAAGAACAGGCACCACTCCAATCATAGAATATATTAAGAGACAACAGATAAAGTGGTTTGCACACATCAGCAGACTACCATCAGAAAGCATACCACAGCAAACTATGCTACACAGATACAGTGAAGGTAGACCTAGAGGTCGATAACGAAAACGACGGACTACCGAAATAAAAGTGGCGACAAATTCCACAATATACTAAGCACACGAGAGGGCCTTCTCCAGAAAACTCTTTTACCACTGACTCTGAAAGGCAACAAAGGGTTTCAGTGAATAGATAGATAGACTTCTTCAGATGAAGTTGATCGTTCCCCCCCCCACCTCATTATTATATCTCCATCACCATGTGGAGGAGCCTGTTCAACGCTGTTCTGTATGTAGTGCACACATATTCTGAGGTAAACTCTTCTCCATCTGTTGTGCACCTGAAGTACAAATAATGAATCATCACTACACCAAACCCGTCTCCAATCATTCCCAATGGTCTATTACCAAAGCTTGTTTGCCATTTGCAGTCGGTTCTGGCGATCAGTAAGAACGGGGCCTCTGTAGGGCATTTTAGCCCAAAAGATCTTACATTAATGTAGAATAGATGTAGCATGAGATATATATGCCTATGTGTTATTATATTAAACTTTCTTACAAGGAAAGACCATCGTTGTACAGCAGGTTACCCGACCGTTTGAAATGAAATTCAACGAGCTGCTGTCATTGACTGCACTGTGAAGAACGCAGATGCAAATCATTTTCTGAGTTGGCGCAGCCATATGGAGAAGTCTTCGGGAAGAGTTGTGACCCTGGGTCATCCATTGCACGGCTCGTCTGTCACTGAGCTAGTTTGATGAAACCGCCTCTAAAGCCGATTAGTGGTACTTCTAACCACATTAAATTATCTGGCCATTACACTGTGATTGTCCAGTCTGTAAGCGTCCAACGATGATGTATCGTTGTTCTGTGTTGAGATTCGCCATAATTGCGCATTGAATTTTTTCACCAGAATTTATTCAAGGACACTGAATCTTTTGTAGGCATTCAATAATATTGTCAGAGAGTTTTGTGTTCAGTAAGTTTCATTGGATTTTCTTTAACTTGTCACTCATCATCAAGTACTGTGCCGAATGGCGTTGGCTATCATATTTCTCCATGTGCATCTATTATACATGCAGAAATATGATTTTCCTTTGGGAAGTACGTCAGTGGTTTCCCATTGCCTTCTGCCGGTTTGTGTACTGGCTCTCCGTTAGCCATTAAACTTACATGTCCTAACTGCAATGCAGCAGTGGGTTTACGAAGTGATGACTATCAACATGTTTACATTATAGAAAAAATGATTCTGCTTACTAGCCGATGAAACGTAAAGAATGATACACATCTAATCCATATCCTAGCAAAGTGCACAGAAATTTATATCTTCAACAGATGAAACACATCGATTGATATCACGCTATAAGTCGTAACAGATGCAACGCATTAATTGATATCACGCTATAAGTCGTATCAGCTGAAACACATCAATTGATATCACGCTATAAGTCGTAACAGATGAAACATATCAATTGATATCACGCTATAAGTCGCAACAGATGAAACATATCAATTGATATCACGCTATAAGTCGTAACAGATGAAACATATCAATTGATATCACGCTATAAGTCGCAACAGATGAAACATATCAATTGATATCACGCTATAAGTCGCAACAGATGAAACATATCAATTGATATCACGCTATAAGTCGCAACAGATGAAACATATCAATTGATATCACGCTATAAGTCGCAACAGATGAAACATATCAATTGATATCACGCTATAAGTCGTAACAGATGACACGCATTAATTGATATCACGCTATAAGTCGTAACAGATGAAATGAGCCTTTGTATCCATGACTTATGAAAACACAAAACTGCATATCGGCCGACTATATATATATATATACTCGTGCCGCCATCTTGACCGTAAATTTGTCACTAGTTAATGCCAAAAACATTGATTTGACTTTGACATCTTTCATAACCTCATGATTCATGAGGTGATTACAATTCAGGTAACAACAAGAAGTTAATGACCTGGTGGACACAGTCGATAGGTTGAATGATACCCAATTAGCGAATAACTTTTACAAAATTAACTCCAAAAATGTGTTGCGTTTATTTTATATCGTAAATACTTTTTCAGCCATCATGTCTGCTATAAAATATGAATGTCATATATGCATCTGTATATGATAAATTATGTCTGAACATTCGGCAAAGGAGATAACTGCGATAATATAATTTGAATCAAACTAGAACAAATTACGTTCCCTTTCTTTCTTTGTAGTAAAAAGTAAAGTAATCCATGGCATTTATTAATGCCGTAGAGTGTGAGATGTTAGTGATCTCACATTTCAGTGGCTCTACAAATGAGGGCGGTAGCCATTTCCTATCCCTCGCAGTCTTTACTTCCCGGATTAATCCGTACCCATTTAAATGGGTCGAACTGGGAACCGTTGCGATCTGAAAAACATTTCCGCTTCAACTAGGGAATTAACCTAGGACCACTCATATGCGAAAACAGTGCGCTAATCACTGCGCTACGCGGTTCCTCACTTTTTTCCTTGTAAATTCGTATCAATAAATTGTTTGGATTGCCATTGTCTCTGTAGAATGAATGTATAAGCGAAATGAACAACGTTCAATTTAGAAATTGAAGTGCTCGTGTGTGTAGTACATATTCGTATAATAAAAGTAAGTAAAAGTAAGTAAAGTAACCCATAGCATTTATTAATGCCGTAGGGGTGTGAGATGTTAGCGATCTCACATTTCACAGGCTCTGCAAATGAAGGCGGTAGCCATCTCCTCTCCCTCGCAGTCTTTACTTCCCGAATTAATCCGGTACCCATTTAAGGCTGGGTCGACCTGGGAGCCGTTGCGATCTGAAAACATTTCCGCCTCAACTGGGGAATGAACCCAGGACCACTCATATGCGAAGCCAGTGCGCTAACCACTGCGCTAACGCGGCTCCCTTCGTATAATACATACAGCTGACTTGTAATTAAAACTTGTCATGTTTCTATCTCCAACTATTATTTATGCATCAGTTCACTTTTTCTGTCAAAGTATGTATCGTTACACTTTTATATTCGTCTTCTTGCGTACAATTACTCGCATATCTCAAAACGACTGCAAACGCAGTGCACAGCCAATGTTGATCAGAGTTATAATTTATTTTGTGTATTGTTAATCTAATGTAGGACAATTTTAATTGATAATAGCAATTAATATTTTTGTCGAATTAATTTTTTTTTATATTTTAAATACTCTGTTATCGATGTATGAACTGTCAATAATTGTTTTAACGTGAAAAATTTTCAAACGAAACATCTAAGTTTAGTATTATTTTTTTGTTAAAAACGATTATGAACTTTATTTCACATCCTTATGGTTGGATGTCACGTGGAATTTTCTGTCTTCTAAATCGTATCATCAGTGATTCGAACTCTACAAGTTACTTACCTGGGTGTTTATGAACAGGTGAATGAATACCTTGACCTCTAATGGATTATATGGCTAATGTATTCTCAAATATCTGTTTTAATAAGTCTATACTAGATTTATACTTAAGTTGTCTGTTTCCTCCCTGCTTCCAGCTTTAAGTAGATTTTCTTTCTTAATTTGTCACTGTGACATTCTTCCACTTAAGCACTTCAGGGGACATCATCAAATGCCGTCTCCGCATCAAAAGTTGGCTGCAACTAACTTCCAACATCTTCTTTCTCTTGTATTGGTGCTGCACTCTACTAGACCGTATCCTACTAATTTCATTATATCTCCCTCTCATTTGTATCTCTGCCTACTTCTTGCTCGCCTCTCTTCATCTCAATCGCCAAGTAAGATCTTGAACATGTTTCAGATATAGCGATGTTTAACGTTGTACATGAACGTTCGGACGAAAAAAAACCGGGTTGTGATTTCTCGCTTGACACGACCACTCCTCCAGTCGACTCAGCTGTAAATGAGTACCTGTCGCATGAATTAGAGGAGGTAAATACAGCGAGGAAGGGAACTGGCCACCCCACCTAATAGTTGCTGCGGCTTAGTACATGAAGAGTTATCTTCATCCCCAACGGCAAGTTGCTGCCATTGGACATACCTTTACCTTTAAAGTTGTACATTGAACGTAATATACTGGAGGCGATAATACAGGCGTAATCACTGGCTTCGCATATGAGTGGTGCTGGGTTCATTCCCCAGTTGAGGCGGAAATTTTTTTCAGATCGCAACGGCTCCCAGGTCGAACCAGCCTTAAATGGGTATCTAATTAATCCGGGAAGTAAAGACTGCGAGGGAGAGGAGATGTCTACCGCCCTCATTTGCAGAGCCTCTGAAATGTGCGATCGCTAACATCTCGCATCCCTACGGTATTAATAAATGATGTGGGTTACTTTAAATTAATTTTACTGGAGGCGATCCTATTACGTTCATGTTAACCTACCATCTCTAGTTCGATAAATCATCTCCAATAGTACAGATAGATCAGCTGTAATAAACTGATTAAAACGAAGCGATCCTTTCTGTTTTCAATTGCGTTATAGATATAAACATTTCTAAATATTCCATAGAAGGTGGTACTGCTAGTAGAACATAATGGAAAATAATACTCACGTGTAAAACAGGTAATGAAGTCCTACTGAATGATGACTAAAACACTACACACTATCACTAACGGATGTAAATATGGTACATATAACAAAACAAAACACATAATATAATCTACACATGACAATACACAGGACGAAAGTCGACGTTTCGGACCAATAGGCCTTTTTCAAGATACGGACATAACATACAAACATAAAAAAACCACAAGTAAAAATGAATGCATATCCGAGTGAAATGTGGTACTAAGATAGATACCCGAAGCATACGAACAGGAAGTACACACAGATGATAATACAGGTGGAACGAGAGGAACAAAACGATGACGTAACAAAGACCAATACGACCGAGAACTAAGCGAAAGAGTGGTCGGAATTGAGTCCAAATGGCTTGATGGTACCCAACTCGAAAATGAGACGATTTTCGAGGGCGTACCTAGATCTTCATCGGTGGTGCAGGATCTGATGGCAGTGACCTGAATGTCAAGGACACCACGGTGGCCATCGCCGTTGAACTTCAAAGTGCCAATTTATGTTACAGTGCCAATAGATGTTGCAGTGCCAATAGATGTTACAGTGCCGATAGATGTTGCAGTGTCAATATATACTGCAGTGCCAATGGATGCTGCAGTGCCAATATATGTTACAGTGTCAATAGATGTTGCAGTGCCAATAGATGTTACAGTGCCAATAGATGTTACAGTGCCAATAGATGTTACAGTGTCAATAGATGTTGCAGTGCCAATAGATGTTTAAGTGCCAATAGATGTTGGTAAACTTTATGGAGAGTAAGAAGTAAGGTAAACCCGTATAGAGCTGGCTTCCTAACAACATTTTCATAAGGAAGCTGAGATCCATTGCACATATAAAGCTGAGATCCCTTGCAAATATAAAGCTGAGATTCCTCGCACATATAAAGCTGAGATTCCTCGCGCATATAAAGCTGAGATTTCTTGCACATATAAAACTGTGATTTCTTGCACATATAAAACTGAGATATCTTGCACATATAAAGCTGAGATTCCTCGCACATATAAAGCTGAGATTCCTTGCACATATAAAACTGAGATATCTTGCACATATAAAGCTGAGATTCCTCGCACATATAAAGCTGAGATTCCTCACACATATAATGCTGAGATTCCTCGAAAGTATAAAGCTGAGATTCCTTGTACATATAAAACTGAGATTTTTTGCACATATAAAACTGAGATTTCTTGCACATATAAAGCTGAGATTTCTTGCACATATAATAGAGATTTCTTGCACATATAAAGCTGAGGTTTCTTGCACATATAAAGCTGAGATTTCTTGCACATTTAAAACTGCGATTTCTTGCACATATAAAACATAAATTTATTGCACATATAAAACTGCGATTTCTTGCACATATAAAGAGAAATAATGGTTTGCAAATACTAGTAATGGTGGGCATGATCGACGGTGGCACGCAGATGATGTGAGATGTTCACGAGAAAGAATAGCAATGACACTCTATGTACTTCCTCAAACTATCACATTTTTCTCAATAGAACTATATATTTGTGGCAGATGTTTTAGCCTAGTCAATTCTTAGGCATGATGTGAGTTTGCCTAACCAAGATTTGGATTGGGGCCACAAAGTCTTATTTTTGTTTTGGTGGATTATCGATCAACAGATTTTATTTGGATTTGCACCGGCTGTCGCTCCACGCAGACAATGGGATATGTACATCCACGCTAAATAAGCGATATATCGCCGCAAGTATTCTAGTTGTAAAAAGGTTGCCAGTCTAATGTGTTTTTCAATAATGTTGTTTATCAAACTGTTTAATTCGACTTATTGGATGCATCGTTACATTATAGTGAAATGTTCATATATAGTTTCATTTTTCATTGTGCAGTTTATGTTTTAGCAGTTTTCAACCTATACACAAAAGAATACATTATAAGATTGTGTATGTTGTTTATTCAAATCATCGTGATTGTTGCTTATAAAATGAATATTCAATTTTAGATACGATTATCTTATTTTCTTGCACATGAAGATAACAACATTGCGCATCTACATGAAGGTGAGCAACAAAAGAACTCTGTGAAAATCGCAATATTTTTTTTATTTTTTAGATTTAAAACAAAATCGTAATTAAAACAAATGTTGTTTCATTTAATTTAATTGTAGTTTAATTACTTTCATTTGATAGTTAGTTAGTTAGTTAGTTAGTCGTCGGATCATCATCACTGCAAACTGGACACATCCATAGTTGCTCCGATCTCTCCTTGAGTGTATCCGCCATCACACTTCTGCTGACAGTACCGGTCCTATGCTGGTTGACCATCATTCTTCTGCGCCCTACAAAATGTTCACCTCTAGCAACACCGCATTTCAATCCCTGATCCTTTAATCCTAGCCATTGAAAAGGAATCATCATCCACATTAGTCTCACTCTCGCGTGTTATATCTCTTAAGGAGTTCAAAACGTCAGCGCGATCCATTGCCCCATCGCCCTTTGCCACAATCGCACACGATGCCAGTTGATCCGCTCTTTCATTGCCTCGAACGCCCACATGTCCCGGCACGAAAATAAATGTAACCGCTTTCAAGCTCGCATTTCTCAAGGCCTCAATCCACTGTTCGCGAACGAGACCCACTTGTACCTTCTTAATCATACTCATAGAGTCACTCAATATGCAGACCTGCGTTACTTTCATTTGATATTGTTTTATTAGTAGATATGTTTCTTTTTTCCACATTCCTTTGTTTAATTGTAGTACAAGTGAAGAATATTATAGTAAATCATGTCCTTCTCCTGATAGTGTATGCGTGCTGATCAAACACAGGGACAATAATCTTGGCTGGACCTATTTACTCACGTTTTTTATTGGTCACTTTGTACAATGTTGTGTGGTCAGCGAATGAAAAGTTAGATCAGACAAGATGAGTGACTATGTCGACCAGCGAGCAGGAAGGAAGATATTTATAAAAGGATGTGAGTAAATGCAGTTGTTTTACTTGAATTGTGTCGTTGTGGCATAATTACCTTAACTTTGACCTCCCATATTCCAAAACAGTCATAATAGCGTACATTATTGCAATGAATAAGCCATAGCAACCAAAAAATTTTATCGGGCGGGGGGAATGGGGCCGATAGCACCCTCTTTCGGAAAATATATGTCCTAAACCAGTGGTTCCCATAGTGGTCTATATGGAACCCAGGGGTCGACTTCTATATGGAACCCAGTGGTCAATTTCTATATGGAACTCCAGGAGTCGATTTTTATATGGAAACTGAGTGATTGGTTTCTATATGGAACCCGACGGGTCGATTTCTATATGGAATCCAAGGGGTCGACTCCTATATGGAACCCCAGGGGCGATTTCTACAAGAAACCCCAGGGGCGATTTCTATAAGGAACCACAGGGGATGATTTACTATATGAAACCAGAGTGGTTGATTTCTATATGTAACCCCAGGGGTCGATTTCTATATGGAACACATGCATCTATATATATTGAACCCCGTGAATCTCTATACGGAATCCCACTGACATATAATTAGAACCTCATGGATATTATAAATATATATATGTATATATATATATATATATATATATGGAACCCCATGGATCTATATATGGAGCCCCAGGAGTCGATATCGAATTAAAGGGGGTCTGTCAGCGAAAGAGAAAATTATGGGTCCACAAGATGTATGTTGGGGTTCCCGTGAATGGATTCAATTTAGGCAAATCATCAACATTTGGTTGAGAAAATCTATTATCACACATAACACATATAGCGTGTACACAATTCTTATAATAGACAGAGACATTACTCTCTCTCTCTCTATATATATATATCCATATATATATATATATATATATATATATATATATATTTATATATACATATATATATATATATATATATATATATATATATATATTCAAGCCGCAAGTCTTCGAGCACATAACACTTGGTCAGGCTTGGACCACTGAACACTTTAAAAAAGTAAAACAAAGTCAGAAGATAGCCATGGTGGACAGTATACTCGCTACAATTTCAAATAAGACGATGATTGTTTGCGAGCATTTTACAATATCTCACTGCTCACAACCAAACAATGACATCTCATAATATCTGGGGACAGCTGATTGTGCCTGCCTTTGAAGAGGTTTAAAAACAGGACTAAACACGTCTGCATATGATATACTCATATGAATTCTTTGAGCAGCAACACAATTCACACACGTATTGATGAAATGAGTGATAATATTAAAAATTCTTGTGAAATTATCTGAAAACGAAACATTTCTCAATTAAAATAGACGAATCCTTGTCCAGTAATGAAGCACTATTAATAGTATATCTTCGTTTTGTTAGTGATCCATGAACGACTGCTCTTTGCGAGAACATTGATAACACACACTAAAGGAGATTCGATTTCAAATGGTTTGAAATATTATTTGATTGAAAAGCGATCCCCTATCAAATATAATATCAACAGCAGAGGATGGAGCGTTAGCCATGTTTGAGCGCTATCGCAGCTCTTTCAGCCTTAGAAAAAAAATATACCTGATTTGTTTACATCTCACTGTGTCATTCATGACAACATTTAGTAACTAAAATTTGGTGCCAGGGTGCATCAATCTCTTAAATTCATCGTAAACGCAGTAAACAAGATTCAGTACGTTGAATTCTAGGTTATGTGCGTAGTTGTGTGAAGAAAATGACGATGACTTTTATCAATTACTCCTTCACAATAAAGTGTGCTTTCTCTCAAAAGGGTTATGTTTGACACGATTATTTTCACATTATGAGACCGTTTTAAAGTTTTTGGATGCTAAAATTCCCATTTTTAATGAAAATGTAAATCAAACAGAAGCTAGATATTGGTTTTTTTTAGCAGATTTGTTTACTAAAAATAATGAAGTTAATTTGAAGTTACAAGGTGACAGCCTGAATTTAATAAAAACAAAGTTCATCATTACAGCATTTCTTGCTAGACTGAATCTCATGAAGCAAAAGAATGGACGGCCCCAAATTTCAGAGTTCCCCAACCTGTCATTGATAAACACCCAGTATGATGACGTGTTGGTTTACGTTCAACATTTAAATGACTTTCACACAGACTTTAAAACCATGTTTGGGGATGTTTTGACTGTGGAAATGCCGTAGTGTTTTATCAA
This sequence comes from Meghimatium bilineatum, assembly GCA_034231615.1. NCBI lineage: Eukaryota > Metazoa > Mollusca > Gastropoda > Stylommatophora > Philomycidae > Meghimatium > Meghimatium bilineatum. The sequence continues at coordinate 112,772,811 of CM067299.1, read as the reverse complement.
CCCCAATGGTGACATTGAAGAATCTGATGTCATATTACATGATGAGCTGATCGGAATAAACACGAACGTAGAACTTAAGTAAGGTCTAGAGTTCAATCCCCGGTAAGGACTTTTTTTTCTTTTTCTGTCGGAGGGTAAATTAAAAAACTAACTCTGTACATGACATGGCGACAGCAAGAGCATGCGGCTGTTATCACACAGTTATTTAATCCCCTCCCTTCAACTCCTTAACGGAAAATTCAGTATTGACAGTAGAACTTAAGGTGCTGTTCAGAAAGCTGTATCAGCTGTTCTGGCTTTAGAAAGATATTCTTGTTTCTTATCTCACATAATGGGCTATCACAAGAAAATGTTGGATAGCTTTTCCATCTTCATAGCTCGTGGGAAGTGGTTTTAGCGAGGTTGTCTACGAGGTCTTACGATAAAAATAAATCGAATGCAAATTATTGGACGTGGAGACCTCACTGTGAAGAAAAAATGGAACAATTTCTTTCAGAGCATCAGGTTCATCGTTCTTATTAACTGTATCATTTGTGTATGATTTTAAAAAGTTCTGATTTGTTTCGTTCCAAATCCAAATATTTACTTAAATTTTGTGTCTTCTCAATAAAAGTATGAATAAAAATTGTAATTTTTTTTTTTACAATTGTCCACTCTACAAAAAACATGTCAAAGTGAGCAGCACCATGTATCAACTGTCGAAAATTGATTTTAAGTAAATATGCTTAGGAAAATAAAATATTAGGCAGGCTATGGAAAACAAAAAAATCACTAACGGATGTACAGGGGGGAAAAGTTTGAGAACCACTGTCCTAAGCTAACCGAGAAATGGTGTTAAGTGGTTAATTTATCGGAGACGGCCGATATAACACAGATAACCTACGCGGAAGTTGCACAAGTTAAACAAATACACTCATGTTCATATACTTAGACGGTGAAACTTGCAACCTTGTTCAGATATTTCTCAGAAACTACAATATCTTCTTAATTAGTTGTACTTTTGTTTTGCAGATTGGCTCCTTGCCAAATATTTTCTCATGTTATAGATAGAATATAATCATAAGATATGCGATAATCACATAATTATAGGTTTGGAATGAACAAAAGACATTGCATATTTGGTTTGGAGTAAACTTATACTTTCTGAGTTGTTTTGAAATGTGAATTTCTATGGCTAAAGTAAAGCTATATTTGACGAAATATCAAAACATGAAACAATGATGTGTTATACACAAATATGAAAAAAATAACCTATATCAACAATTTTGTTTTAACATGATTTTTGCTAATCACTGTGACTCACATCAATTTGTTCTTGTGAGCAGCGGCGACATATTTAGACTTGATAAGTCCCTAAGTTATTTGAGATGTGGGGGGCCCTTTATTAGTCCAGATATTGTATGTCAGTGCAAAATATAATTTGTGGGGGGGGCCAAAAAAGTGGGGGTCCTAAGCTATAGCTAGTTTAGCTTAAACGTAAATTCGGTCCCGCTTGTGAGTCACATTCATCATCATCATCATCATCGTCAACATCAAAAATGAATATATTAGTACAGGCTACGAAACACGGCGTATCCGGTGTTTTTAGTATTAATTATTAGAAATCTACGCAATTTTCTTCCATTCAAACTTGTAGGTATTCCGTTACCTCCAGCAGATATTGAAGTAGCTCCATTGGCAGTCGCAAATTGTCATCTATAGTGATAGACTAGAGCTAATTGAAAACTTTACATATCTATGAACCTTGGTCAATAATACATTTTCTCTGGTACAAGAAACGAGCACCAGAAGCATCTGCAACAATGAGCAGACTAACAGAATAGGTCTGGGCACAACAGAAAGCTAACTATAAAAACTCCATGTTTAGCTAGATCTTGCCCTAAGCAGTCTCATCTACCGTAGTGAAACATGAGCAGCCTATATGCACCAGGATAGTAGCTTTCGTATGCGGTGCTAACTCAGAATTTTTGGAGTTGGATGACAGGACAAAGCTACTAACAAATGTAGCGCATGGCCGAGAGATTAGAGCATTGGACTCACACTAGTGAGGTCCAGAGTTCGATCCCCGGTAAGGACTGAAACTTTTTCTGTCGGAGGGTAAATCTAACAACTCACCCTATATAAGACGTGGCGACAGCAAGTGCATGCGGCCTCTATCAAACATCTACAAAATCCCTCCCTGCAACTCCTTACCGGAAAAATTCAGTATTGACAGTTTTTTGAAAGATGACAGGACAAAGTTAATAACAACTGATGTATTGAAAATAACAGGCAATACCACAGTATATTCTACGTTAATTCTGCGCAAACTAAGAAGGGACACCCATTAGATGGATGGAATATGATAGAATAATGAATGATCTACTTTATGTAGAATTTCAGCCTGGGAAATGATCTCTGGTTAGACCTATAAATCGGTACAAAGACGTGTGCAGACAAGATATGCATGATACAGGCATTGATACGGAATTATGGGAACAGGATACTATGGTTCGCGTTGCATGGTGGGAAAACATCAGGAATAGTATAAAGACAAGGAAGAAAGGAAACAGAATTAGTTCAAGTACTGTACTTCTAAGAAAACACACAACAGCACACGATGGTACACAACAGCACACGATGGTACACAACAGCACACGATGGTACACAACAGCATATGATGGTACACAACAGCACACGATGGTACACAACAGCACACGATGGTACACAACAGCACACGATGGTACATATCAGCACACGAAGGTACACAACAGCACACGATGGTAGACAACAGCACACGATGGTACACAACAGCACACGATGGTACACAACAGCACACGATGGTACACAACAGCACACGATGGTACACATCAGCACACGAAGGTACACAACAGCACACGATGGTAGACAACAGCACACGATGGTACACAACAGCACACGATGGTACACAACAGCACACGATGGTACACAAACAGCACACGATGGTACACAACAGCACACGATGGTACACAACAGCACACGATGGTACACAACAGCACACGACTGTACAAGTGAGGATGTGATTCTGTGTACATACTGTGTACATACTGTGTACATACGGTGTACATACTGTGTACATACTGTGAAAGACTGTGGCTTAGATTGGTCTTGTGTCACATTCATCATCATCAACATCAACAAACCTATAAAACGTTCAGGGTCGTAGGGGTGTCACTCAGGAAACATCAACACAAAAATTCCGCCATGCCTCTCTGTTATCAGTTCTTGTTTTTGAGTGGGAAGAATCTTAATCCTGTCCAGTCTTTAATATTGTCAATGCATACTTTCCTCTAATCCCTCTTCTTCTTCCAACCTCAACTATTCCCTGTAAGATATTTCTTTGAAATAGAATCGTGCCTCTTTATGTGGCCAAATCACACAAGATTGCGACACTTCTCTACTGCCATGAGATATTATTGTTGATCTTCAAGAGTATTTATTTTTTTCTTGATAAACGTGACAAACATCCATCATCGCTATTAATCGCTGTCTATATTTCTTAAAGCACATAAATAATAATATCGTCTGGTATGACAGAAAGGTGCCTACTAGATTCCCTTGACTTATCCAAACGTTCAAAAATGTACTTTTTAATCGTATAAAATATGGTTAATATTTAATGAATACAGAACTGGACAATACATGATATAATGTGATTGAATATATATATATATATATATATATATATATATATATATATATATATATATATATATATATATATATATATATATATAGTCAATCCTAGAACAAATGATAAAATCAATGAAGCATAACATAAAATATAACACGAATTATTTTAATTGGACAAACACCGGTATTATAAAGGTTGTAAATGCACATATATCGATGAAGTGCACCGAAACAAACATAAACTCTACTTTTTGATGTATTTGCCCTCAGTTTATCTCTGCCGACTGGTATTTATCGTTTCATTCTTATTGATATTTTTTAATTGGTGAAAAGTCTGAAGTGCTTACAGATGTAACAACGTAGATATTCATCGGTGGAATGATGCCCTCGTTATGCTGGAACAATGATATTTAGCAAAGATGATTTTTGTGGTGATCAAGTCAAGCTTATTAAAATGTGGGTCTCAGGGTTAGGAACGGAGAAGGAAAGGTAAGGCATGTTATAATTGTTTGCATAGTTGAAATGTAATCATTATTGTACCTCAAATTCCGTGTTAGAAAAAAAGATCATTATTGTACCTCAAACTGCGTGATAGAAAACAGAGAGTGTTAATTTATGGTTTAATTGTTTTTTTTATTTTTAATATTGTTTGTATTGTATGTTTGATAGAGGCATTTGTTTGTTGTTGTTTTTTTGGCATTCATTTAATCTATTTTGTTATATTTGTTCTTGATCGGTTGGGTGTTGATTCAGCTGTCCAAGATCTCATCCCTTTTGACCAAATGACATTATGTATTAAATGCACGTGTTCATCAGCTGTTGCTCTGTTCTGTATAAGGTGTTCAGGTCATATATTCTTTCTTCGTTTGTCGTGTTTGCATTTGCTCTTTATTCAGTCAGTCAGTCAGTCAGTTCCTCTTTTGCCTGTTTGGCACATAGGGCGGATGTCATAGTTCTCCATGCCTGTCGGTCAATTGCTAGGGATTGCAGGTCCTGTGCACTTATGCCTGTAGATTTTAATTCATTCATAAATGTTCTTCTGAGCGTTGTTTTTGGTCTTCCCTGTTTTCTTTTCCCTTCTGGTGTCCACATGAAGGTTTGTCGTGGGATTGATGATTTTTCTTTATTACTTAGTCTTAATGTGCGGTTCCTGTTCGTATTTAAATAATGTATTCATATGAACTGTAAGGTCAAAGGTTATCAACCTTAACACAATCAAATAGTTTCAAGCTTTAATATGATTGGAGATATGCATGCAAAACTGTAAAACATGCCGTATATGCACATACATATATGGTAGCCTAGAGTAGAACCACGCATTTCTTTACGTTTTCGCGATTTCCGACAACTAGACTTAACAATAAAGGTCCAAAATGTCATTAGTGTATAGCTTATCCTACATTACTGATGGTATTGAAAACATACGACTATGTGGGGACATTAAGAAAAATGGAGACAGTGGAAAAGTATATTGCTTTGTTTTACGGTGAAGATGGATCACCTTGAAGATTTCTAAAGGCACTGTTTTTTTTTCTCTATCAGAGTGGTAGTTTCTATGTCATTGTCATCGAACCAGTCTTAGTTTTTGTGCATCTTCAGACCTAAATGTTCCTTAACCGTAGCATAAAAGATGTTTGAGAAGGATTCCCATCCACCCTCAACAATAATGTCTTCCAGGTTCAAGTCTCTTAGTTTTGTGTCCATGTCCTGGGTGAGGTTCGTTTCTGTAGTAATGTTTTTTTTAATTTTCCAGTATCCAAGAGTTTCACTACCAATGAAACACTTGTATCATGGTGTGCTAGAAACGAATATAACCATACACATTTTTTATTGTTTTTCTTATTGAAGATATTTCATGTGGTTCCATTTCTCTGTAGCACATATGATGTGTTACATGTAAAACACAGCTTTCACAGCGGTTCAATGGCAAAAGACCATCACTGCTGTTTGCAGTCACAATGGTGTGGAGAGGGCCAAGCAACCACGTAACTGAGTGTTACTTCTGCTTGGTCCTTCTTCTTTCCTGCGGAATAAGGAAGAAAAAGAAGTCGATAATAGTCTACCCAACACTCCGTCTGCATTGAGACCAGTTCCACATGGTGATGGACTTCCTATTCCAGAAAATCCAGTAGAATATTTTCTTGATTGCGTAAGAAAGGAAAGTAATCTGGTATTCTGTTCCATTTTGAGAGTCTCATGAATGGCTCATGTAAAAATAACGCATGCCCCACAAGATTGGAGACTATTTGTAGACTCGTTGATACTGAGTCTTAAGGATGTGTTTTTGTATAATGGAAACCGTCTTCCATCTATATCAGTAGCGCATGCTTTCCACATGGAAGAGACCTACGCAAACTTAAAACATATACTTAATTACATTGAGCATAACAAGTATATTGAAAGGCTAATTCTAGAGGGCAGAGTGCCAGGCGAAAGAAGAATAGGAAGACCAAGAAGACAATGGATCAGCGACATAGAAAAATGTATGCACATGTCTCTGGTCAATACATGCCTGTTTGTCCGGGACAGAGAGGCGTTCACAGTATCCAAGACAATGTTCTGGAAAGAGTATGTCACTTGATATATATAACAAGTACAGTTGGCACATATGTGCTGATTTGCAGGTAGCTCTCCTCTTGATGGGAATACAGCAAAGATATACAAAATACATGCGCTTTTTATGTGAGTAGGATAGCCGAGCAAGGGAATTGTGGAAGGAATTCTTCTTCTTCTTCAGCGTTCATTCTCAAACTCCCACTGGATTTTTCTTGCAACAGGACAATGATCCTACAAGATTTCCAGTTGAATGTAGTCAAGAGAATGGAAATGCGTTGTGTTGCCGTTTTATTTGCACCAATGGTCCAACACATCCGTCTTCGGCGGCGTGGAAGGAATTGATTTGCAGACAAAATGTAGTAGTTGGAGAGAAGAATATCCAGCACCCAGCTCTGGTCGAGTTTCACAAAATTCTGCTACCAGCCCTTCACATTAAACTAAGTTTGATGAAGGATGTTGTGAAAGTCATGGATTGGACTTCGCCAGTTTTCCGGTACCTGCATGAAAAATTCCATCAACGCAGTGAAGCAAAATTTAAAGAGGGATTTTTGTGTGTGTCCTCAGATTCGATAGCTCTTAAAATATGCTTCAACAACTTACTGCAGGGTAATGCGGAACAAGCATGGCACGCTTTTCGTCTAATGACCACCAACTTTCTCGGTAATGTTAGGGTAGAAACTACAAGGAACTAGTAGATGACAAGCTGATGAAGTATCAGATACTTGGCTAGTATATGTCTCTAAATATCCACTTCCTTCATTTCCATTTTGGATTTCTTTCCTGAGAACTGTGGCATGGTTAGTGATGGACATGGCGAACGTTTTCATCAAGATATCGCAACAATGGAACAAAGATACCAGGGAAAATGGTCAACTACAATGCTGGTTGACTATTGCTGGAAACTCCTCAGAGATGCTCCCAAACAGCTTTACAGGATACAGGCGAAGAAATCTAAAATTTAGTCTTATGGCTTGATTTTTTACAGGTACTAACTGTTGCTTTATTACTACCTGCATTCATTTCACGATGTAAACATTCATTTTTGCAGATAACAAAAAAAACTAGAGCCAATTTTGAAATTTGATTGTCATATTCGTGCTCAGCACTTCCAAATTGATTAGAAATGACTAATATTATTTCAGCAACATAACTTTTGTGAATATTTCTTCACCAGTATAATCAGCATTATTCCCGGAACTTCCCTTAGTCACCTCCTACGACAATGCATATATACATACACACATACACATATACACATAAATTCTCCCAGGAGGAGGCTGCTTTCCAGAGCGTTGAACACCACTAATCGTTGGACACTTAAGGACGGTACAGGATTTACCTATAAGCTAAACAAGCTATAGCTTAGGGTCCTCAATATCGTTGGGGCCCACAACAAGATTTTATTTCACTATCTATATATTCTTAATCGTTAAAGGGCCTCATATCTCAAATAGCTTAGGGCCCCATATCTCAAATAGCTAGGGCCCTATAAAGTCTAAATCCGGCCCTACTTAAGGATATGATCGAATGTTCTTCATTCCCATATTGAACGCAGGTATCACAAGCTTCACCGCTCGTAATATCTTGGAATCGAACACTGCACGTTTCCAAATTATAGTATATTATTAGCAGACGTTAAGTAGCTATGATTATCACATTTTCACTGGCCGATAGATGTTATCGTCACGCCTACAAATTGTCATAATAACATGAATCTTACTGTGCTAATCTATACGATCAGTCTCCAACCATTATCAATATTATATCAGGCCATAGTTATTTGTAAGTCATGCTTACCTCTGATAACTGTTGATCTGTTTAAAACGCAATCACTGAAGTAATGAAGTAAGTAATCAAGTGTGTGGTAATCAAAGTCCACCATCATGCTACTGCTTGAAGAGTTATACTAACAGAAAACAGTAGAACATGTTCTTTGTATAATCGCTTCAGGAAGGGAAATGTTCATTCATACATGTTGATGGAGTAAATAATTTTAAATAATGTAAGTTGAAATTCAGATATGAATTTGTTGACTTATTTGTTTGTTTAGATCAATAGAGACCCTGTATCATTTTGTGCAATAAGTATGTATGTTTCTCTGATGTTTTATTTCATGTACACAAGAAGACCGTCAACTCAGAGCGGGAAGTGCGAAATGTTTACAGACAAAGCCTCTTATGCACATGGGGTTAAACATAAATTATGATTAGAAAATACCACTGTGTATCTTAAAGTATCTCTCACTAATAAAAACTTTAAAAATGCAATATTTCAAGATATTAGAAGAATTGGCATCTGTTGAAGACATTATTTAACGGCAGCGGGCACAATGTAGGAGGAGGTACAATAGGTGGGGGACATATCGAGATGGACAGGATACAGTATAGCAGAGTGTATAGCCAAGACAAGAAACAGGATGTTGGAGGTATGCTGTAGCCAACTTTCATTGTAGAGACGGAACATGTTGATCTCAGAAGACGTGAAATAATTTTTTTGCCGGCAGCATCCCACAAAAAGAATATTCAATCAGACCTGCTGTCCAAAAAACGGATGCTAATCTCTTGTACAGATCAAGTATTGTGTGACTTCCACTGGAGGAAAGCTTCAAGATGTAGAAACACCATAACTTCCACAGGAAGAAAGCTTCAAGATCTAGGAATACCATAGCTTCCACAGGAAGAAAACTTCAAGATCTAGACATACAATAGTGTCTACATGAAGAAAAGCTTCAAGATCTAGGAACACCATAACATCCACAGGAAGAAAGCTTCAAGATCTATGAACACCATAACTTCCACAGGAAGAAAACTTCAAGATCTAGACATACAATAGTGTCTACATGAGAAAAGCTTCACGATCAAGACATGTCATCTACTGTATTGGTGTGACCATTGGATCCTCCGTAATCGGAAAACAATGGTTCTTGTGAACCTGTGTACAGACATGTATAAATGTTCACAAGAATCATTGCGTTAAATAGTGAAACCGTGAATTCTTGCATGGTTTGGGCATGTATACAGACATGATTACTTATCAAAAGCAATACTGCAGGAAACGGTTGAGAATGAAAGAAGCAGAAAGGGGGGGGGGGGGGGGGGGGTGGGCAAAATAAAAGCATAGATAGAGAACATTAATGATTGGATAGTACAAGATTTTTCCTCACTCGGTCCGCATCGTTGAAGATAGAAATCGCTGGAGGACACTGGAGAAACCGCTGGAGGACACTGGATAAATCGCTGTGGTACCCCTACAACCATGACACGTTACGGATTCACCGATAGACAGATAGAATTGGATTCGTAGACTTATGTGTGCGACATTTTTTTGTGAGTACTAATAATCATTTTCATTGGCGCACATCGTTTCGTTATGGATATCCCCTTAAACGTTCACAAACATGAAGATGTTAACACCTTCAAATATTAATAGTCCCAAATATGTGATGATGACAACTTCAGAAATGAGATTATACTAATACTCGAGAAGGCGAAAGTTGCCATGGCAAGGTTGAATATTGTTTGTTTGTTTGTTTTGCGTTCGCTCCATTGTAACCAGCACGGGTATCCGCGTGAATTCCGCCGGGAGCATGATTACGTTGTGCCACCGTTATGCGCCTTGTAGGCCTAGCACATCCGATTTCGGCATGCCTTGACAATTCGGGTGGGCTACCCTAGCCTGTGACAGCCTTCCTATCTGTCGCCAGACAGTGGATGTGTACTGACTCTACGCCGAGACGATTTGTCCTTCATGTCTGTCCTGCACGAGGCGTTCCGCAGCCAATGAACTTACCTCGTGTAATTAGACGTATTGTTCCCGTGCTCATCGGGTACTAAACCTTTTCTCGTCCTCAAACCTGGTTCCGGTTTAGGAAGAACTTGACAGAAGAGTTGGGCTCGGGCTCGTTCGTATTCTTAGCCGAAGCTTTGTTCACCAACTTCGTGAGCCCCTTGTCCAGGTCTGAATCTGTACACATATTTAGTAACGTTAGGGACTTGTGTTTTGTTCTAGAGCTGAACAGTGCTTGTCACCCCGGTCTGCTATGCCTGTGCCCATCGGGTACTGAACCTTTTCTCTCCGCGAGCACGCTTCCGGTATAGGAAAGACTCGACAGTAGAGTTTGTGCCAGGATGGGATCACAGCAAACAATGCTTTAGTTCCAATTTCATCGAACCGTTTTCCGTGCTTTTTACACATGACGCTGCCCTCTAGCGCTGTGCATCTTTCTCAGTGTACTCATTGTGCTTTTATTTTTATTGGAACATCTGCCTGCTTCATACCGACTACATTTGCCGTCCTCCAATGCTTCTACCAGACTTTCTAGCTTCACTGTGTGTCGACAGTGTTGCTGCATGTGTTGGCACAGTGGTCTCGGAGATATTGCCTGTCTTTTTGCAGTCAAATCTCTTTCCATCTTTTACCTCCACATTCACGGACACGATCCGCAAAAGGTTTCGCCAGAATCAGCATGAGCTGCTGTATTTCTGTTGCCGAGTGTTATCGCTTAGAGACATGAATTTTGTTGCTAACACTTGTACATTGCGATGTCTTCAGCTGCCTCGTCACTTGGTGTGATACTATGTCTCTCTCGTCCATGAAATATTTCCTCTTATCGCACTTTACTCTAACATATATCTGTACGTCTCACAACAAACACGCGTCTATTGCTGACTTGATGGAAACCATTTGGGATCAAGTCAGCAATAGAATACATCAAGAAACAACAAGTTAAATGGTACGGCCACATAGTCAGACAGAAAGAGCAAAGTATTATCCATAAAACACTTAACAAACGATACGAAAACAGTCGACCTATTGACGCCATCGTAAAAGGTGGATAGTGTATTAGAGACACTCGGAAATATAACAGCGGAAGAGGCAAATACAAGGGCAAAATACCGTACACTCACTCTCCCCTCAACACCGAAAGGTACATGAGGACAGAAAGAAGAAGAACAACAACAACAACAAACACGCGCGTAATAACATTTCTCGAACACTGAAATTTCTTCTTTGCGTTTGTCTTTTCCTTATTATTTGTCTGTCAAAGACGTCACTGGCTATGTTGGTCCCAAGTCTGTCAAAGACGTCACTGACTATGTTAGTCCCAACTCTGTCAAAGACATCACTGGCTATGTTGGTCCCAAGTCTGTCAAAGACGTCACTGACTATGTTGGTCCCAAGTCTGTCAAAGACATCACTGGCTATGTTGGTCCCAAGTCTGTCAAAGACGTCACTGACTATGTTGGTCCCAAGTCTGTCAAAGACATCACTGACTATGTTGGTCCCAAGTTCAACTCGCAGCGTATTTTTCAGCTCTAATTCTCAAATCCCTGCTGATAAGCAGGATATAATCCGGAGAATGTAATGGCATTTGTCACGGTTTATAACTCGACTGAGAGATATGACCCTTTCGTCCAGAAATATCCGTCCGCACTTCAGCGTGACATGTATACTTAAGTCACTTAGAACGGACCAATCGAGACAAGAACTATTACAGCAACAACGAACATCATGTACAATGAAGTATCCTCAGAAACAACAAACATATATAACATCCGTATTAATTCTACAAGGGCCAATATGTCTTCTTGTAAACATGGATAACATATATAGACAGTACAATTTTGCTTCAAATAATTGCTTATACAAGTTCCAGTAGGAAGCGAGAGGATACATTAATAATTATTGAGACTAAAGGGGATTGAACCAGTTCGTTCTGACGGCACCAGCTCGCCTGGCAACAAGAGTAAACGGGTTTTTCCGTGCTTGACTAACCACACCTCCAAAAACGAAGATGCGATTTTGTCAAGACATTCAAACTGTGTACTCAAATTTTGAAGATGGATCAAGCAGACATTTTGAACGCCCTACGGGAAAATGCACGAACAAATGACTATATAAGTGACGATGACTCTTGTTCCATGACTAGAATAAAGGAATTTGGTTTCAAATGTGGTGTCGCTAGAACGGAGCGGTTTCGTGGGCAAGAAATGATGATGGTCAATCAACTACGTACTGGGACCGTCAGTCAACGTGTAGTGGCGGCTACACTCAAGGAGAGATCTGATCACCTATGGACTTGTCCGGAGTGCAATGACGATGATCCAACGACTAACTAACTAACTCATATCACTTAAAACGGATCAATCGAGACAAGGACTATTACAACAACAACGAACGTCCCGTACAAGTATTGAAGTATCCTCAGTAACAAAAAACATATAACATCCGTATTAGTTCTTTAATGGTGTAATAGAACTCTCAGCAATGTTTGTATTTTCTACCAACTCGTGTAGCTACGACACAAACACTATAGCGTATCTTGTTATCAAGATAACCGTGCTGTATCGCTCTATACTTACATAAATGCGTCGATCATAGGGACAATCAATAAGATACAATCTGCTACATCGGCAACACGTTCTCTCCTTCTGTATGTAGTCATAAACTGCTCATACATATAGTTCTGCTTATGGGTGTTATCAGTAAAAAATTATAAAGTACATCAACAAAAGATTGAAGTGACTAAAATCTGAAGCCACACAACGATGTTGGGTTGTGTTATTTTGATTTCTAATTGGGATTCATTATGACTAACTCAGAAGTGTCTGAGAAAAGATACAATGGTTACTAAATTAAATTTAGTAAAAAATGAAGAAATTTGGAAAATAGTAGGTATACTATCATGTATTGAACGTATCGAAAGACAGCTAGTAAAATGATTCAATCATCTTGTGAGAATTAACCCAAACCAAGCACCAATAAGAGCATATAACAAAAGAATATCCGGGATAGATCCAGAGAGAGACCAAGAAAACGGTGTATAGATCATTTCAAGATAACCTTGAGAAAACATGAAATCAACACGACCAATGCGTTACATCTGGCCTTGGAACGGCAAATGAAGTTCTCGTTCCTATGTTTAAAGACGAGTGCTGATAGGATCAACTATCATTCACCTGGGGAAAGACAATAGACAATATGATTAACCCTTGATGTACATATGTCAAAACCGTGTGCTAGTGCAGCTGCTATTCATGAACGAAAGATTATCCGGCGAAATGGCGCGTTCTCTCTTCGTTGAAGGCTATTGTTTCCCTGAGTTAATATTGTGGTATTTTAGTGTTCCATTGCTTATAGGGAGTGCACCATTGGTAGATAGATTATCAAAACGTTTGTATGTGTGCTACACCGCTTTCAACCGTGAACTCAAGTACACCATGGTTATATCAATGAGGGCAACCTTTATAATAGTAGAAGAGGTAGATGTTAAAAAAAAAATTCAGAAAAAGGGCTCATAAGGCGTTGAGGATTGACTTTATTGTACTTAGGTTCCCTATATGAACTTCGTCTCTCTCAATGAAGTGGCACTCAATGAAGTGAACCTGAGGAGAGTGGATTGACACCGGTGGATTGACACAATGGTATATTTTAAGAAATATCCTTACACTCGCCAAAAGCTGAAGTGACACACCGGAGGGTATAACAAATTGAGACAGCTTACTTTTTGTAAAAATTATCTTCAGCTTGATTCTTGATAAATATTCTTGATTCTTGATGCCTTTGGCCATTCCTCTATTCCTGTAAACTTAAAACAATCACATTTTAAATGGATAATTATAAATTATCATCGCACAACGTAAAACATATTTAATGATATATATTCTGTTTCAACCATTTCAGGTTGTCCAAGTGTAACTTCCTGCACAACAATATTGCAGTAGAGATCATAGTTGTAACGTTGACATTGGTATCAGGACTAGCCATCACTGGAGAAAACTTAATCACGTTCAAACTCATTACAGGTAAAATAAAAATGTGACAATTGTATACAACCAAGCTCTTCTCCAGGATATATGCCAGACGTAATCCTCTCACGAAGCATCACTAATCTTGGTAGACCCAGATTTTATTCGACATTTTCATTGGCTGGCAGCACATAGTATACGCAAAGTGACCAATGAACCAATGTGGAGAGAAAAATAAATATAACCAATGCAGATTTCGGACATAACAGAGGTACTAGGGGCCACATCTTCAATATGAAAAATATAATACAGATATGTAGATAATTCAATGCAGACATGGGGCCTATGCAGGGCAGGACCTAACAATCCAGTCTGGGTAGGGAAGAGGATAATAAAATAAATTCTAATATTAATTTATGGGCCTATGAAGTGCGGGGCCCAATGCGACCTATGACCGCAATGGCCTAAGACCGGTCCTGGGCCTATGCACCGGTTTCATTGACTACTCAAAAAGGCGTTTGACTATACGACATTTCAAAAATGATGGAATATAGTGGAAATTAGCGTCAGAAGCATCAAACTAAAGTATTCTGGCTCAATACTCGTCATGTTTTCAAGAGCTCTTGAGTCTATCAGCAATTTATATTATTTCTGCTAATTGTTCAGTGAATTCTCAGATGCAGTCTACTTGTACTGTAAGGGTGAAAATGTATATTTGTGTGTATTTGTCCATCACAAGTGATGGTGACCATTTTTTAAAAGCTACTTTTGAAAATTCAGTTAGAATTATGACCATGCATAATACTTCATAGATGGCTAATGAGCCCTATTCGAGCTGTAAATGTCCTTGGAAAATTCGGACATGGAATAACCACTGTTGGCGGATTTTGGTCTATCGGTGACTTTCTACCTATTCTCCGCTGCTGGTCTGCAGCATGTCTGCTCTTTTCACAACATAATGCGCTCTTTTTTACTATAGAACGCCATGTAGATCTATTTTGTGCAAGTTCTTCCATTTTGTCTTGGTCTATTTCAAACGTTTTCAGTGAGGTCTTTAACGAGTCCTTGTTGCGCTTCCTTTGGCCACATTGAGATCGTTTACCCTTCTCCAGCTCACCATAGAGAAATATCTTTGGCAGGCGATAGTCAGGCATACGTGCCGAATGACCTGCCCCACGAATCTGTGTCTGCATCAGGATAGTGTCAATGCTGGGGATACCAGATCTGTCAAGGACAGTGGTATCTAGAATCATGTCTTGCCATCAGATGTTCATAACATTTCTGAGACAAATGTGAAGTGATTGAGCTTCCTCATATGACGTATATACACAGTCCATGTTTCACTAGCGTATAACAGCACTGGAAGTACCACTGCTCTGTAAACTTTCAGCTTAGTCTGTAGGTTAATGCCATTTCTACGCCACACATTTGCGTAAAATCTGCTGAAAGTGATACTTGCCTTGGCGATCCTTGTATACACTTCATCATTTACGTTGGCATCTTGTGAAAACTTACTACCTTGGTATTTGAATATATTCACAACTGTATATGTGTACTTCATTTAATGCAGAATTCTTTTAATCTCTATGAGAATTGTAATAAATCGCAATGTTCGTCTCCAGCACGGATTCACGAAGCTGTTTCGGCACATCTACTTTGTATACAGCACACGACACATATATTTGTCCAGCGGCAAATAAATAGATGTGCAGGTTATCAAGATCAAGAAACACTTTTGGCAGTGGTGAAACGGCGTAAACATGTTTGGTTTGGACATGTAACGAGATACTTCTCTCTTTCTCTCTCTATCTCTCTCTCTCTCTCTCTCTAAATTATTTTATAAGGAAAAGTTGAGGTTGGAAGGAGGACTGAGAAAATCCTGGATTAATACCATCAAGGAATGCTCGAGGCGTGATCTTTGTACAATTCTCTGAATGACAGGGTAGAGTTGTTAGGTGGGCATTTTGTACTGATGTATCCAGTGTGCCACCCATACGACCCTAGCGGGTTAAGGCTCTTATTATTATTATTTTAGGGCCTATTATTATTATTATTATTATTATTAGTATTATTATTATTATTATTACTATTATTATTATAAGTAAGTTTCTTATTACTTCGTAGGCGATCAATTAACACATGTGTAACTCACACAGCTAACATTAGCTATAAATGACAATATTCATGGCGATGTCGTTCATTTTGGATACTGCAAAGCATGGACATAGAGTCTAACACAATAACCGCCATTTTATGGTGTCTGTAATTACCTCAATGATTCAGTTGACTTGCATGCCCCGCTAGGTATGTGAAATATTTATCAACAATTAATTAAACATTGTAGATGTAAGGAATAGATATGAACATCTAATGATAGAGTACATTAACAATACAAAAGGAAAATTTCAGAAGAGAAAATAGACAATAAATGGGACAGCCTAAAGAAAAGTATTCAAACATCAAATGAAAATTTACCAATAAGAAATACCAAGAACAAACAAACATGGATGACAGATGAAATATTAGAGAAAATGACAGAAAGAAAGAAAGCTAAAAATACGCCAAAACACTCAAGTATAGACAAGGAGATACGTAACATGTGCAGAACAGCGAAAAAACAATGACTAGAAACAAAATGCAGTGAAATAGAGATGTCCATACAACAGAAGACAAAATTAATGCATAAGGAGATAAGACTGATCACAAATAAGAAAAATCCTATAAATGGGGGTGGCTGCATTAAAGATAAAAATGGTAAAATAATATTTGATAAAAAAGAAACACAAGATGGAAATTTTATGTTACAGAACTGTTTGACGACCAACGGAATAAAAAACCAACAATACACAATAATGATGGACCAGAAATACTGAAATCAGAAGTAGAACGTCTGTGAGTTGACGAGGCCCGAAAGTGGAGCAAAGAATAGCAACACTAATTACCTTCCATGCATGTCGTAAAAGGCGACTAAGGAGGTTATGTGATGGAGTTGGCTGTCATATCCCATATATGGTCAGTGACCCAAAGCTATGATGAAGTCGGATGTGTCGGGCCGAAAGGCGCAGACATCCCAACAATGCTGTAAACCATGACACAACGCATTCCGTTCTCTGGACTACAACCTGATATCTGCAGGAGTTTGAGAACGAACGCATAAGAAGAAGAAGAAGAAGTAGAACATGCAATAAATTCAATAAAATTTGGAAAGGCTGCAGGCTCTGACAACATAACAGCAGACATAATAAAAACTCTAAATGAGTTTGGTGTAGATACTATCACCGAAATTTGCAATGACATATACGAAACAGGCCATATACCTAAAGACCTAACATCATCAATATTCATACCACTACATAAGAAGCCCAGGGCTGTGGACTGTACAGAATATAGAACAATAAGTCTAATGAGTCATCTAACTAAAATACTTCTCAAGATAATACATGAAAGAATTAAGAACAAGATAGACACGGAGGTCAGTGAAGAACAATTTGGTTTTAGGAAAAACAAAGGAATCAGAGAAGCTATACTGAGTATCCGGCTAGTGATAGATAAATATATAGAAGTCCAAAAAAGTATCTATATTGCTTCATAGACTACAGAAAGGCCTTTGACAGAGTCCAACATGAAAAATTAATCAAATGTCTTCAAGAAATAGGCGTAGATGGAAAAGACATCAGACTGATTCGAAATATATATTGGGAACAAACTGCATCAATAAGGTGTGAAAACAGCTACTCTCCATACATAGAAATATGAAGAGGGGTAAGACAAGGATGCGTTTTATCACCAAGCCTATTTAATATCTACACAGAGAATATCTTTAAAAATATCGAAGAAATGCCAGGACCCAAGATCAATGGGAAAATAATAAACAACATTAGATATGCAGATGACACTATTCTTTTGGCAGAAAGTGAACATGAACTACAATGACTAATAGATCAAGTCAATAAATCAAGTAATGAATATGGACTGGATATAAATATCCACAAAACAAAAACCATGATAATCAGCAAAGACACAGAAGAACAGGAGGTAGACATGAACATACAGGGAGAGAAACTACAACAAGTAAAACAGTATCAATATCTTGGACACATAGTCACAAATGATGGCAGATGTGAAACAGAAGTTAAAAGGAGAATAGGAATGGCTAAAAGTACCTTCAATGACATGAGGAAATTATTAATATCTAAACAAATTACAAACAAGTTAAAAATGAGAATTATAAAATGCTACATCTATTCCATATTAATGTATGGCTCAGAAACATGGACACTAAATAAACAATTAGAAGACAAAATTGATTCCTTTGTGATGTGGGTATATAGAAGAATAGGGAGAACATCATGGAAAGAAAAGAAAACAAATATAGAGGTGCTAAAGACACTTAATATGAAGAAAGAACTACTAAGAGAAATAAAGTTCAGGCAAATAAAATATTTTGGACACATTAAAAGACATGACACCTTATTGAAGACCTTACTTGAGGGTAAAGTCAAAGGGAAGCGAGCAAGAGGTAGGCAGAGATACAAGTGGGAGAGTAACATCACACGATGGACAGGTTACAGTCTAGCAGAGTGCACCACCAAGACAAGAGACAGGAGATGTTGGAGATACGTTGCAGCCAAACTTCGTTGCGGAGACGGCACTTAATGATGATGAATGAAACATTGACCGACTAACTTTCTAATAAACAAACTAATAAAAAAAAAATGCCCAGAATCTAAAAAATTACCCAGGATTCCTAGATTTGGTCTTAAAGATATATGCATGCTCAATAAAGTAGAAATATGTCAAAAATTATCATAAATCAATAAGAGCCTAGATCTAAGGGGAAAAGCCTATAAGTGGTAAAACTGATAATTATGAGGAAATTGTCACATTAAAAAAAAGATTGCCTACCCCATAACATTTATTTTTGTTTCGCATTCCGCAAAGAAGAATACCGTCTACCGGGATTGTGTTGTTCGTCCATCACAGGTGATGATGACCATTTGTTACATCCACTTTCAAAAATTCAGTTACAATTATGTCCTAGATTAAGGTTATACATGGCTAATATGCCCTAAGCCCTATTCGGGCCGCAAATGTAGTTATATAATTTGGGCATGAAAGTGGGTGGTTTTTGTCTACCTGTGACTTTCTACCAACTCTCCTGCTGAGATGCTGCTCTTCTCCTCTTTTCACAAGAGGCCGCGCATTTTTTGTAAACTGTAGAACGCCATGTTGCTGGTCTATTTCAACGGCTTTCAGTGAGGTCTTTAACTTTAATGCGTCCTTGTAGAACTTCATTTGTCCATTGTGAAATCGTATGCCCTTCTGCAACTCACCATGTCATTGACTATTTGGCAGGCGATGATATAGCACACGTACCAGATGACCTGCCCAGCGAATCTGTGTCTGCATCAGAATAGTGTCCATGCCAGGGATACCAGATCTGTCAAAGACAATGGTGTCCGGAATCTTGTCTTGCTATTTGATATTCAGAACTTTTCTGAGAAGCTCTGCTTAAGTGTTTGAATTTCCTCAACGAGATCTCACCAGTTATGAACCTAAAGACATAATTACTTCAGTGATATTTTCAAATTCAATTTAGGGGTTTAACTATTTCTCTTTAGCACATAGGCCTTATGTTAGGCCCTATAACAAATATATAGGGCCTTTTTAACAACACTTCAAAATCCATACATGTAGGCGCCTAGTTGTGTAAGTGTTTATAACCTACTGTATATGATACACATTTTGACTTACACGTCATCCTAGACGCTTCTGCTATTCAGCTGT
Source organism: Meghimatium bilineatum (assembly GCA_034231615.1). Taxonomy (NCBI): domain Eukaryota; kingdom Metazoa; phylum Mollusca; class Gastropoda; order Stylommatophora; family Philomycidae; genus Meghimatium; species Meghimatium bilineatum. The sequence continues at coordinate 112,753,069 of CM067299.1, read as the reverse complement.
TGTATTCATTTTCCATGTGGGAAAAACTAGAGTTCACAAAGGTTTCTCTCATCAGCTCTATTATTTCCAGACACACCACAGTATGATGGTGCCTACTGGAGACAGTTCTCTTTTTCTTTGATCGCTGTAATGTTTAATTTGTTGCTCAGGTGTGGTAGTCTGTCACTCCTGAGAGCCTGCATAACAGATAGTCGCATCAGTGAAGATGACATTTTGTTGAGATACCTCTATCTTAAAACTATTCATATTTTTGTGTGTCAATATTTAACAGCAGGTAGCATAGGCATATGCCTATATGCTTTAGTTTGGGTGAGAACATGGTATAGACCCCTAGTGATAGCGTAGAACAAAGCATAGGCCCATTTGTCTCTATATCATAACAGGGATGCATGTTATCTAACATAAAATTTGCTTTTATTTGATTACTAAATTATTTGACTTTGTAATAGGCCCCTAATTATTTTGTATTTTATTCTTAGTGCTCCAAAGTGTGAAAGCTCCGTCTATTGTCAACAATACAAACATCAGCTCAAATAATGGAAGCTATATTACCACTGAAAATATTTATGTGATACATATTCTGCACCACGTTTTCCAATACTCAAGTCTTGGAATAGCAGGACTCTTTTTTGTGGAGGTATGCATGTTCAAGGAAGTAGATATATGTCAAATTATCATAAATCAGTAACTGTCTGATATAGATACAGAACCATCCAGATTTCTCTTTTCCTTCCACACCTATGCGTCCTGAAACAACGATGAAAATGATTTTGCAAAGTGAGACATAGTTCTCAACCCTCTTCAATGACTTCACCCAGCGCCTTCGCACTTCATGTACTTTGACTTTCTGGATCATGCTCGTTGAGTCACTCAGTACAAGGATAGGACTGCAATCCCAACCACTTAATGGTTTTCGCCACAACTAATACCTTCATTGTTAGACTACTTGATGTTACAGTGAAGACTAGCTAATACCTTCATTGTTAGACTACTTGCTGTTACAGTGAAGGCTAGCTAATACCTTCATTGTTAGACTACTTTCTGTTACAGTGAAGGCTAGCTAATACCTTCATTGTTAGACTACTTTCTGTTACAGTGAAGGCTAGCTAATACCTTCATTGTTAGACTACTTTCTGTTACAGTGAAGGCTAGCTAATACCTTCATTGTTAGACTACTTGCTGTTACAGTGAAGGCTAGCTAATACCGTCATTGTTAGACTACTTGCTGTTACAGTTGAAGGCTAGCTAATACCTTCATTGTTAGACTACTTTCTGTTACAGTGAAGGCTAGCTAATACCTTCATTGTTAGACTACTTGCTGTTACAGTGAAGACTAGCTAATACCTTCATTGTCAGACTACTTTCTGTTACAGTGAAGACTAGCTAATACCTTCATTGTTAGACTACTTGATGTTACAGTGAAGACTAGCTAATACCTTCATTGTTAGACTACTTGCTGTTACAGTGAAGGCTAGCTAATACCTTCATTGTTAGACTACTTGCTGTTACAGTTGAAGGCTAGCTAATACCTTCATTGTTAGACTACTTGATGTTACAGTGAAGACTAGCTAATACCTTCATTGTTAGACTACTTGCTGTTACAGTGAAGGCTAGCTAATACCTTCATTGTTAGACTACTTGCTGTTACAGTTGAAGGCTAGCTAATACCTTCATTGTCAGACTACTTTCTGTTACAGTTGAAGGCTAGCTAATACCTTCATTGTCAGACTACTTTCTGTTACAGTGAAGGCTAGCTAATACCTTCATTGTCAGACTACTTTCTGTTACAGTGAAGACTAGCTAATACCTTCATTGTCAGACTACTTTCTGTTACAGTGAAGGCTAGCTAATACCTTCATTGTTAGACTACTTTCTGTTACAGTGAAGGCTAGCTAATACCTTCATTGTCAGACTACTTTCTGTTACAGTGAAGACTAGCTAATACCTTCATTGTTAGACTACTTGCTGTTACAGTGAAGACTAGCTAATACCTTCATTGTCAGACTACTTTCTGTTACAGTGAAGACTAGCTAATACCTTCATTGTTAGACTACTTGATGTTACAGTGAAGGCTAGCTAATACCTTCATTGTCAGACTACTTTCTGTTACAGTGAAGGCTAGCTAATACCTTCATTGTTAGACTACTTTCTGTTACAGTGAAGGCTAGCTAATACCTTCATTGTCAGACTACTTTCTGTTACAGTGAAGACTAGCTAATACCTTCATTGTTAGACTACTTGCTGTTACAGTGAAGACTAGCTAATACCTTCATTGTCAGACTACTTTCTGTTACAGTGAAGACTAGCTAATACCTTCATTGTTAGACTACTTGCTGTTACAGTGAAGACTAGCTAATACCTTCATTGTTAGACTACTTGCTGTTACAGTGAAGACTAGCTAATACCTTCATTGTCAGACTACTTTCTGTTACAGTGAAGACTAGCTAATACCTTCATTGTTAGACTACTTGCTGTTACAGTGAAGACTAGCTAATACCTTCATTGTTAGACTACTTGCTGTTACAGTGAATTGTATTTTGAATTTTTTCAATTACATGCTCTTTCTCATTTTTGAAGGAGGAACAGCTTCATGGGATGGATAGAGTTTGAAATTGCACAGGAAGATAGTAGAAAGAGACCAATGGTATGATAAAGTGATGATTATATACAATCAATGGTCTCAAGGAACTGTAAGCACACCCGTATTATCTGATAAAAACGATAGTATGTCTATGGGAATGTCTGGAGCACATCAACGTCAGTTCAGATAATCATTAATCACACATCCAGCCAAGATAAATGATGATTAGCATATAATATTTTATGTCTTCATTTGTCTCGACCCATAAGTATTTATTCAGGTAACATATTCTTTCTAGAACATAGTCTTATTCTTTGAATGTTCTGGATGTCTTGAATTCTGAGCAGGTTGACCTTTAGCAGCCAATGGCATGTTTAAACAATCTGACATGTCTCTCATTCATTGTTATTTTAGTGACCCTTACCCTTGTTATCAGCAACCATACCTTCCATTGTTAATTTTTCCATGCTGTTATTACCTATGATTATACTTAATTATTGATGTGTTAGTCTCAAATATGAGTATGTTGTGGTTTTCTATCTATTTGCTAAACCCTTTGTTGCCTTTCAGCATCAGGGGTAGAAGAGTTTTCTGGAGATGGGCCTCTTGTGTGCTGATTATATTGTGGAATTTGTCGGTTCTTTTATTTCCAGCATTTTCGTGTCGGCCTCAAGGTCTGCCTTGACTGTATCTGTGTAGCATAGCTTGATGTGGTATGTTGTCTGATGGTAGCCTGCTGATGTGTACAAACTATTTGATCTGTTGTCTCGTAATATTTTCAAAGATTGGGGTAGTGCTGGTTCTTTGTCTAATGTCCTTATTCCTCGCTCTGTTTCTTATCGATATTTATAGGATTCTGTGTAAGCATGCCATTTCAGCTATCACAAGTTTACGTTTGTCTTGTGCTGTGGTTTTGAATGCTGATTTTACCAACACATGCATGTACTATTTTGATAATTGCATATTTGTTTCAGATTGTTCTCAAATTCTGCACTTTGAAAAAAAAGTTTATCTCTAAACCTTGGCAGGTATGTAGGAAATGTAATTGCATGTTTTTATTTCAAAAGTTCTAATTTTGTAAAAAATACAATAATTGAAAGAAAATGTGTTCATCATTTCAGAATTTATATTTGACTTGTCAAATTTTAATCATATGATCTTAGCCCCCTATGAAACCTGATCCATAACATCTTTTTCCCCTGGATTGATAATATTAAAGAAATTAAGGATTCAGTTTTCTCACACCCAAACAAGACAATGAAAATAGAGGCATGACATTTATTGGATTAATGATGATCTTCATGATGCCATGTTAAAGTCTGTATTCATACAAATTCCATTTACATAAATTCCTGATATATTTTGTGACATGACATAAAAATTTTAATTTACAGTAGAATTTATAACACTGTTGTACTTATAACATTTCATTACAGATTTTTGATACAGTGGTGGTGTTGGCAACATTGAGTGTAGAGTTGACCTTCCATTTTGTACATTTCAATGAAAAAGCTATCTATTCAGTAACTTATATTGTCATGCTTCGCTTGTGGAGAGTTCCTGTTTTGTGCAAAAGTAAAATCAATACTTATTTATGTAAATACAAATGTAGTTTTAGTGTACCTCATTCAGTTTTCATTCTATTTGGCCATTAGCAAGTTTATTTGAATCTCCAGAATACTTGTGGGGTCATCTTTATGCAAAATTCAAATTTACAGTAAAAATCTTTGTTTCGTAAACATGCAATTTTATTTCAAGTTTGACTGATGAGAATATATTATTAGTGAATGATTGATACAGGTATCTTATTAGTGTATGACTGATATGGGTATCTTATTAGTGTATGACTGATATGGGTATCTTATTAGTGTATGACTGATATGGGTATCTTATTAGTGTATGACTGATACGGGTATCTTATTAGTGTATGGCTGATACGGGTATCTTATTAGTGTATGGCTGATACGGGTATCTTATTAGTGTATGGCTGATACGGGTATCTTATTAGTGTATGGCTGATACGGGTATCTTATTAGTGAATTAAAGTTACAACAAGATCAACCAGATCAAATTAAAAAATGATGCCTACCATCAGCTCTCCATAAAGAACAAAGTAATCATTTTCTTACTATGAACAGACTCTTCACAGACTGTGTCACCACCTATGTCACATATACAAGATGTCACAATGGACTTGTGCACTCGGACATAAGTCCTATGACAGCAGATCACTTGTTGCAGATCTGCCCAACATAAGATGAAGAATGTAACAACATCACTGTCTTGTAACAACATGGTTATATTATCTAACAACATGGTTATATTACCTAACAACATGGTTATATTACCTAACAACATGGTTATATTATCTAACAACATGGTTATATTATTTAACAACATGGTTATATTATTTAACAACATGGTTATATTATCTAACAACATGGTTATATTATTTAACAACATGGTTATATTATCTAACAACATGGTTATATTATTTAACAACATGGTTATATTATTTAACAACATGGTTATATTATCTAACAACATGGTTATATTACCTAACAATATGGTTATATTATCTAACAATATGGTTATATTATTTAACAACATGGTTATATTATCTAACAACATGGTTATATTATCTAACAACATGGTTATATTACCTAACAATATGGTTATATTATCTAACAACATGGTTATATTACCTAACAATATGGTTATATTATTTAACAACATGGTTATATTACTTAACAATATGGTTATATTATCTAAAACATGGTTATATTATCTAACAATATGGTTATATTATCCGACAACATGGTTATATTATATAACAATATGTTTACCTTATATAACAATTTGATTAAATTATATAACAATATGGTTACCCAGGGCCGGCCCTAACAATGGTGGGTCCATTGCGAAACGGATTGCGCGGCCCAGTCTGGGTAGGGAAGAGCATAATAAAATAAATTATAATATGAATTTATGGGCCTATGAAGTGCGGGGCCCACTGCGGCCGCATAGGTTGCAATGGTCTAAGACCGGCCCTGTGGTTCCCTCATATAACAATTTGGTTATTCGTATACAATTTGATTATATTATATAACAATATGGTTACCTTATATAGCAAGTTGGTTATATTATATAACAATATGGTTACCTTATATAGCAAGTTGGTTATATTATATAACAATATGGTTACCTTATATAGCAAGTTGGTTATATTATCTAACATCACCACACTATGGTAATCTGGTAACATGTTTTCATAGTCGTTCTGCTTAACTTAGCTGAGAAGTATCTTGCCTAACATAAAACATCCTTTATTCTTACTCCCTCAGTTCGTGGTAATGAAATGAAGGATCCTACTGATAGTGACACAGAGCTCTACACTTATAGAAAAGGCAAAGTAGATGAGAAATACATCTGGATGGAGGGCACACTGTCTCAGCAAGCTGTATGTATCAGAAGTTATAAGGATAAGGGAATTAACTATTCTGCTATGGAGATTTTATGGTATTCTGAATGTGTTTACATTGTACACAACCCTCACTGAAGTATGGAATAGTAATTCTAAATATATTCAAGAAATATATATATATATATTATATATATTTATATTAACTTCTCACTATTAATTGCTCTTGGAAAAACTGAAATAAATTTGCGGCAGAAGCACAAGTCCACGGGGCTGGTTGCTTTGGTTCCATTCTCACATAGGTGTCAACTAGTATGGATTTTCCATATTGATACGGATGTCAGCCTCCCTCACCATTTTTTTTAGAAAGGTCATTTTGTGTTAAATCTTCAGTAATTACTACTAATGCTGACGTTTTGATCTCACATGCCATGCACATATTGTATATATCGATGGATAAAAAAAATAAACAACAAATTTTTATATTTTTTGGGGCGGTTGGGGGTTATGGTGCTAAAGTTTTTAATGAAATATGGAAATAAATTATTAAAAATACGTATTTATGAAAAAATAGGTTGACAGCTATATTCTCATGATGTGGCCAAGCCACCTGGTTTGTATTAGGGTTAGGGTTATATGTCTAATCCTAACCCAAACCCTATATCTCTAATATTACCATTATTTGTATTGTATTATTTGTAATGTTAGACATATAATATCTGGTTGAGGTCTGTTTAGATATTAAATTTTCAAATTGTAATTTCTAGTTTTTGACAAGTTAAACTAGTTTATTAGGCTCTGTTATACAATTTCCAAACTGAGGTGTAAATCTGACAACAGTACTATCTATTTCAGAAAACAATTAAAAAACTTGAAGGAACACTAAAGAGTTTGAAAGCAGCACAACAAAATAGTAGGTGGAAAATTTGTTTTCTATCTTTCACAATTTTTGTTTCTTTACCCCTTATTGTTTTTCTGTCACATTAATTTTTCTTCACTGCTTGTTAAGTGGATTGTATCATTTTCGTTTCTTTCCTATTTATCATTTAATTCACAATTTTTGTGTCTTCACTATTTATCATCTCATTGACAATGCTTTCCCTATCCATGTGTTGTTATCATTGATTTTTTTCTAAACTTTGTTGAGATCATACTTATGCCATGAGATGGACAGTCTACTACCCCACAGTGGACTTTAATATGATTTTCCTGCAATCTCAAGGAATGATACAGATGAAACAGTTGATTCCCCCCCCCCCAAGAATCTAGGCATCAGCAAGCTTAGTCATAGCTCAAATCATTGTACTGTAGCTAATCACATGTTCAATATCATTCTGTGTTTCTTATGACATGTATGGCAATATTAGTGCCCCTATTTCCCATTTTGGTCCCAGATAAACATGAGTACTATTCGTGCTATATAATTATCCTAAAAATTTCAGCATTTTTCTTCTATGATAAATTATTGTGGGCTTACTTTTATTAGTCAGTAGATTAGTTAGATTTGGGATTATTCATGTATTAGTCATGTATTAGTCATGAAGAAATACTGTATATCGGTAGTGCATGCATGGGAAAGCCTCACTATGGAGACTAAATATGAATCCATAACCCCCATCCCTCAACCACCACCATCACAATCACTGTTTACATTAGGTTGTTGTATAGAGCTGGTTGTGTTTGGTTGTTGTATAGAGTTGTTTATGTTAGGTTGTTGTATACAGCTGGTTGTGTTAGGTTGTTGTATAGAGTTGTTTATGTTAGGTTGTTTTATAGAGCTGGTTGTGTTAGGTTGTTGTATAGAGCTGGTTGTGTTAGGTTGTTGTATAGAGCTGGTTGTGTTAGGTTGTTGTATAGAGCTGGTTGTGTTAGGTTGTTGTATAGAGTTGTTTAGAGTTCTAGGGGATCTCCCTAGCATAGTGGTTAAGCTTTTCAAATTGTGTTCAAGAGGTCATGCGTTCAAATCCTATTTGTGTCGTCTTGTGTACAAGGTAGATTTTTCGAATATCCTTATGGATTATCACTTGAAGCTACGGAGTTACGTGCTATGAGTGGTACTCTCGGCAGGCAGCATCATGCTTCGTTGAGAGTGACTGCGTACATATGGGAAACCGAGTAGATTGAAGTCAATCCTCTACTAATTTTGAGCCCTTTTGATAGAGTTGTTTATGTTAGGTTGTTGTATAGAGCTGGTTATGTTTGGTTGTTGTATAGAGCTGGTTATGTTAGGATGTTGTATAGAGCTGGTTATGTTTGGTTGTTGTATAGAGCTGGTTATGTTTGGTTGTTGTATAGAGCTGGTTATGTTTGGTTGTTGTGGATTCCCCGCAAATATTTATGGTTGAACAAGTTGAATAATGAATAATAATGATGTTATTGTGGGCATCTGTGGCGATGTCGATACCAACACAGAAAAGGTCAAAACAAGATTGACAGTGGTTAGTTTTGAGGTTGGTGGCCAACATGTAATACGGAACCAGTTCTCTTATATAACTGGCCTACTTGCGATATGGTTACAGACGTCCACTGTTCAGCAGAAGTAGTAAAACCACAGAACATATTATTTACCACTGCAGCCGTCGGATGTGTCTAATTGTTGATGTGAATAAAATGCTGACACAACACATCTCCATTCTCTTGAGTACTCTAGTAAGATCATTGCCCTGTTATATGACAGATCCAACAGGAGTTTGAGAATGAGCAGGAAAAACATACTGGCAATAATCAATGAGTTTTAACAATTTCTGTCTGAATAATGAGAATGCTAGTTACATAAACACACTTCCTGGCATAAAGTTGTTAGACAACACTAGATTGCACATAGCATAGTTAAATAATTAATGTGCTCTGCCGAAATATTTACAATTTCTCTTTTATGTATCCTTGATCATTTAAAGATATTCACACACTTCTACTGATTGAAATACATGTTTTCTAGCCAGATATTTTCTTAATTGTAATAAACAAAATGATACTAAAACAATAAATTATTGTATTCTTGTTTTGTTCCAGATGTGCCAGGTAGTACTTATGATAATAACACAAATGGACATATCATACTGAGATCCAGTGGTGCTTTTGATGGTCAAAATGAGCAACATTTGTTGGATTCTATTAATATGATTTCTGAATCACATCAAAAACATAACCAGAATAAGTCTCTGCAGGAATTACAGAAAAGTTCCACTGACGCACCGAAGAAAGAAAAAAAAGATATTCTTGATAAATCTGCTTCAAACATTAATGTGCTATACAATGATAAAGTACAACATAATAATGGAGGCATTAAAGAGCAACATTCTAATGAAAGATATAGCATGAGAACTTCTGCTAAGTATGCTGAATTAGGCATAGAGGATGAACCTGATGGTGTGATTGCGGAGAACAAATCACTGCCATCTGCGGCCAATTCACGCAATTTAGTCTTAACTACATTTCAAAGCAACCACATTCCTTGGAGGTTACGAATGCGGCGCTCTTCTACAAGTGAACTTATAGATTACAGTAGTTTGAGCTCTCCAAATAAGGAATTTATGTTTAATGAAGCCACACAAAAATATGCTTCATTTCCGAACTTAGACTTGGAAAATGAGAATGAAACAAGTTCCAAAACTGTCCATAGTTTTCAGAACAGTGATATCTTTACCCCTTCGCTCATTGAGAAAAATCTAAGCTCTGGTTCATATTGTGAAAGTGAGATTAGCTCTCTAGGCTTAAGAGAGAGGAAAATAAGCCTAAGTAATGCAAGGAATAGAATACGTAGATTGTCTTGTCCAGAATATGTCTATGCTCATAGAATGAGTATCACAAGTGATGATTCCTTGTTTATTGAAGGTAAAGAAATATTTTTTCTTCTACTTGCAACAATACATTTTATGAATTTTATCTTTACCTTTTTTTTTGGTAAATGGCTTGATGATGACAATAATAATGAAGTAATCATTTTACTTTAAGTGAGCAGGTTGCTCTTGAAAACCCATAACCTTTCTGACAAAAGCAAAGGTGTCCCTCAGTTGAGTAACCAAGGTGACACCCAAATTAATATAATTAAAATTTGTAAGATTTGTTGTGTCGAGGCATCATTGTGATGGTGGTGGCTTGGTGAGGGGGGGGGTGTGTTATGAATTCATATTTAGTCTCCAAAGTGAGGCTTTCCCATGCACAATCTGCCAGGAGTGCTATACATCCATGGGCTAACTATTTCATCTTTCTTCTGTCAAATTTATTGATATATCTACAGTGATATCACATTTAGCATTCCTCACCAACTAGGACTCTGCCACAAAAGGACAAATTTGCCATGGCCAGCATGTCTTCATCATCCATGGGCATTATTTGATGATGACTATGAAATAATCCCTTTAGCTGTGAGGTCTAAACACGCAAATATAGTGTAGGCCTACTACTAATGGTTCCTAGGTTGACTAACCCAGCCTAGGAAATGGGTACCAAATCTTCTGAGAAAGTAGATATGACAGGCATGATGCTGACCACATGATTCCTATTTATGACATTGAGCAATGAATAATAGGGCCTATGTGTATAACACCATAGGCCTATTCCCCAATAGGGCCTACGCATTAATGGCATGGTAAATGGAAAACGTTTACTTACCTGTCAACAAGTAAAGATAATGTGTATTTGTACATAAACTACATCAGTTTCATTGAATGCCCATTTTGAGTTTTTGTCTGTTTTAATTTAGTGGAAGCTATGGTAGTATTAAGTTATTTGCCTGTCGACCACCAGACAAGTATTTGAAATTCTCTCATTACTCATGATTTAAAATAAAAATTATCCAGTTACCAGGAAGTAAGGTACCATGGCTCCTGCTCTGGAAAGGTATAGAAATGACATATCACCATCGCTACTGAGCAAATGTGTTAGGCGATTCTAGTCAATGTTTTTGGTCAGTCACTTGCTAGCCATCTGAGCATATTTGGGTAACTGTAGAACACATCAGTAGAGAATGTCAGTTCCACCAAAAACAACTTTGGTAAGACAATATGGCTACACTGTTCTATTCTTTAGAGAGACATTGTAGAATGATGGTATATTTCAGGTAACCATTCTATTCAAGACCACATGGACTATGAAAGTTTGGGACTTGACTATGATTTTAAGCTTGATGTCTTAGCAGAGTTTGATGGTACCAAAACTTATCGAAATAAGGTAAACTCTAAATAAATATTGTAACGTAATTTTTTTCCCCCATTTATTTTCAAACTCCAACTTGATATCTCTTTTTTCAGGATAATGATCCTACTAGATTTCCAGTTGGGTGTAGTCAAGAAAATTAAAATGCATTATTACCATATTATTTGTGCCAATGCACTGACACATTTCAATCTGCATGAGTGTATATGAAGTACGTTGCACTTTGTTATGCGTCATATGGCCAAGTGCATCCGATTTCCGCGAGATATTTTTTTCAGGTTTGCTTTCCTTAGATGGTCTGCCCTCCCGGGATCATGAGCACCATCTGTCCAGGCTATGTGTAGAGTTTTCCATCTCCTAGGTGGCCTGTCTTTCTGGACTCTTGAGCGCCACCTGCCCAGCAGGTAGGGAAATTTTCTAAGTTTTCCTGCCTTTTTCCCTTATGGGATGGAGCTGATTGGGGCCTAAGGAGGGTTTTACTGACTTTTCCCTTTGTATATTTTAGAAAATAGTCTCCTATATTCCCCTATTTTAAAAGTCCCCACCCCAACCCTGGGGACACGCATGCTGGGGTCAATGACCTCAGCTGTTGGCTTGAGCTTATAGCGGCACATACTCGCTTGATGCTGTCCGTCACGAGACACATGGGGTATTTCAGTGGAGATATCAGTGCCACCTGATATCCCACCCTGTCCTGTTGGGCAACATCGCCAGTTTGTCCGCGACCGCTTATTCGTCCAGAAATCTGGATTATTCGTCCAGAGATCTGTCTTATATTGCAGCCAACCACCAGATATGGAGGCTCCATATCCGGAAGCTGTTCCACGATCCGCAACCTGTGGACGCGCCTGGTAGGGGATGGTCGCCCCCCCCCCCCCCCCAGGACTGACACATTTGACTTTGGCGTTGGTATCTAATACATTTAGTGTTTTTCCACTAAATGCTGGACATCTATAACGATATCGCTAGTATACATAGCCCAGCCATATGAGAGAACTGGTTCTCGTATACTAGTATACATAGCCCAGCCATATGAGAGAACTGGTTCTCGTATACTAGTATACTAAGCCCAACCATATGGGAGGACTGGTTCTCCTAAACTAGTATACTTAGCCCAGCCATTTGGGAGAACTGGTTCTCGTAACTACTATACTAAAGCCCAGCCATATGAGAGAACTGGTTCTTGTACTTACACCTAGCTCAAAGCTAACCACAGTCACGCTTGCCTCGCTATTTTGCCGCTGTCTTGCATGTTATCAAAATAGCTTGATTCTTGATTCCTGATTAGAAACTGGCCTCACGGCACGTGGGGCATTCCCATAAGTGCTCCGCCCTCGACTCAGCCATTCGACTCGATGGTGTTTTGAGTCTAATGTTGCCAAAAACAGACGTCGACATCAGGGCACAACTCTGGCCCTTGCGACAGGTTTCTTTTTTGTTTCGCCCACCCACGCATGCCCGTAACTAGTTCAAGCACAACGTCAGCCTGTCGGAACAACATGGTAACTGTTATTGAAGGTTGCGACTACGGGATTGTATAGATGACATACCATGAAGCTTCTATAAGAAGATAACCTCAATATAAAAGCATGTCATCTACTAAGGTTTTCTGTTGCATGGTTGGTTTGTCTAGGGAGTCATTGGTGAGACATCAAAATAGCTACAGATGCTTACATTTATCTCTTTATCTCCATACCAGTTTTCTAGTCCAACCATTTATATATTCACAAGTCATATTCATATTCATATTATAAAACCAGCTACCTGTCAGGGTTGTAGTGTTACTGCATATGATGCACTAACACACAAAATCCTCCAATGATTTCTATCGTCCGCAATGCAGATGTCAAAAGCTGTGATCGATTTTTATTATGCACATTTTCTATGGGAAACATAAGACAAATGTGTAATATCCACACAATATTCACAATAATAATAATTGTCAATGAACCTAAACAACACGCAAGAATTGAAAGACCTGGCAACACAAAGACAGAAATGGAAAGCTATGGTTTCTGCCCTATGCGCCGCCTATGGCCCTGGAGGAACATAACATAATCACTACTGTCAATAGTAAAATAATTAAAACTTGCATGATGTTGATATGTAACCTGGTTCACTTTACAAATACAATTTCCTGTCAAAGACAACAGAAGAAGTATAGGAAGTCATGGACAGACATAAAAGAATGGACCGTATTTCTATTTCAGCATAAGTCGGTAGCTTTAGATAGTTTTACAAAGTGTAATAATCAGTGAAGTATTTTATCAGTGTTTTGGACCATTGGTGTGGCAGTTTTGTCAACCAAGACATGTAAAGTCTCAAATTCGGCAGATTACGCGAATGAGGCATGATAGTTTAAAAGCCCACCTGGTATTGAAGGTGATTTCCTACAGTGTGATGTGGAACTGTCAGATAATGGTGACATATGTAGAAAGCTAAGGTCATCTGCATCAGATTTAATTTTTAGTCATCTGAATTTGTTTTTCAATTGGTCTGTGATGAGACCTTATGAAAGAGTGATGGTCGACACATTGCACAACATTTACTCACTTAAATCAAACTCTTCAGCACAAGTCAACTCTCCACCCATTGACACTATTCTTATGCAGTAACACATTCATTAGGCAGGTCATGTGGTATGTATGCTAGATCATTGCCTACCAAGATGTGAGTTGCAGTGACAAAAAAAGAGATCCAGACAATGGTGTTGATACATAAGACTTGTCTGATGGTATAGACATTAAGTAGCGAACAAATGTAACAGTAGGGCATATGTGATGAAAATAAGTGCGGTTTCTATTTAATTGTTTCCATTGAAGTTTCACAGATTCTTGTAGCAAAGACTTTATTTCCTTGAAACTTTTTTCTACTGAGATCAATTATTAAACATCCAATATTGGTCATGTATAGAGCAGTTTATTTTAGGTCGATGGGGGTTCCCCACAGTTTGTTTTATAGAGGTACTTCTGTGGGTCAGACTGTTCTTTTGTGAACAACAAAGCTGGGACAGTCCTGTAGTGCAAATGTTCTCAACCTAGTGCTCTTGTAAAGACATGTGCTTGTGTCATGTGAGTTAAAGAGTACTCAATTACTCTCAGTGCTTTCTGTCTGAAAATGTTGAGAACCCTTGCTGTGGTGTGTTCTTGTGTATGTGTTATTGTTCCACAGATGCAGGACACAGGATCACAGATGCAATTTGGTTCCTGTGATATCACAGTGAGCTAGTATCTATTGTACTTCTGCTTTCATTGTCAAACTCCTGCAGATTAGCAGGATTTAGTCCTGACATCATTTACAGCTTTGCAGAAATATCTGTGCCTTTCTGCTTAACATATCCGACATTTGCACGACTTCTTGGTCACATTGACACTCTATGGGATGGTACAGCCAACTTCACCCCAAAACCTCATTGTTCATCTCTTATGACGTGCATGGATGGCAATAGTGTCACTATTCTTTGCTTCCCTCTCAGGTCCTGACAACACAAGGGCATTTTTTTCTTATAATTTTATGAAAATGTCCGAAAAAAATTAGACGAAATGTGTCATTATTAGGTATATTCCTGATCTTCAACTCAAATATTTAATTTTCTTTCATATCATTTAGGATGGCATTCCTATGACGTCACTTTAAATTGTTGCCAAGTGACTGACAGTATGAAGTGCAAACAAGTTTACTACAAATCAGGCATTCATCTCATTTGTATTGCTTCAACTAAACAAATAAGAGAATATAGTTTGTCTTTCATACATATGGTGCCTTTATAACCTACTTGTATTTGATACACTCTCCTATGGTGAGACACAGTAGAGCATGCATTCTCAAGGTGGCCACAAGAAATGCTACAAAACTCGTTAAATACCTCACTTAAAACCTGTGGCATAAACAATGATACATGATAAGATGCTGCACAACATAACAGCTTCATGTTGCTCTGTAATTTTACAAAAATGTAATATATTATAACACATGGAGAAATTCAGCAGCTCGATTGTGGAGACGAGATGGTTATATTTGTTTCCTACCCCTATAGGCATATGTCTAACTGCGTTTAAAAAAACTGAATGAAACAAATGGTCTCTTGTGATAAATGAACAAGTTTTATGTGCAAGTTTGCAGTCTTTATTATAATTAATGCAGATTTTAATTGCTCAAACAGACTGAACTTCTAAAACAATTGAACTTATTTAGTCGACTGCCACTGCCGAATTTTGACATTGATGTACAAAGTCACTTTTACTGCCATCACAGACTTTTTTTTAAATTGGGAACATTACTTTTTTCGTGGGGAATTTTGTTGACTCTACATTGGCAATATTCAGTGCAGGACTTCCCATTGTTTATAAATATCATTTCAATATGGTGGAGCCGTCTATTGGATTGATTCAATACCAATATTGGAGAAATAATGATTTTCATTTATGTCAATGAATACATCAAAGTGGATGATGTAGATGATACCGTTTCCAAAGTGACTACAAAATTGTGACTTCCTAGCAAGTACGAGCGATAACAATAGCTTATAATCATATACAGAATTGGACTATGATTTAAGAAGAGGTTGATAAGTCAGTAGATGATACAAAATATTTCTGCAGGTTCAGAATCAAGTGATGGACATCTGTTTTTAAAACGGGAGAGTGTGACTCTGTTATTTCTGGTGAAAATTAATCATTAAAATAGATAGAAATGAAACATTTTCGATAGAAGTTTAATATAAACACTTTTGGAAAATCTTGTGAAAGTTTCAACACCTTAACATTATTAGTTTATTTATTTTTTCTTTAAGATGATTGATTACTCATTATTCTGAAACAAAAAATTGTGTGGCAGTGATATGATAAAAGACTTGACATGGCAGTGAAAGTGAAACAAAAAATTGTGTGGCAGTGATATGATAAAAGACTTGACATGGCAGTGAAAGTGAAACAAAAAATTGTGTGACAGTGATATGATAAAAGACTTGACATGGCAGTGAAAGTGAAACAAAAAATTGTGTGACAGTGATATGATAAAAGACTTGACATGGCAGTGAAAGTGAAACAAAAAATTGTGTGGCAGTGATATGATAAAAGACTTGACATGGCAGTGAAAGTGAAACAAAAAATTGTGTGGCAGTGATATGATAAAAGACTTGACATGGCAGTGAAAGTGAAACAAAAAATTGTGTGGCAGTGATAAAAGACGTGACATGGCAGTGAAAGTGAAACAAAAAAATTGTGTGGCAGTGATATGATAAAAGACTTGACATGGCAGTGAAAGTGAAACAAAAAATTGTGTGGCAGTGATATGATAAAAGACTTGACATGGCAGTGAAATTGTTTAGTATTATTTAATAGGTAGGACACTTCTGATGATACAATACATATACATGTACTAGTGTGATGGTGAGAATGTGTCTAAAATGTATGGGCATCTTCAAAGTATAAAAAGATGCAAATTCAGTCATACAACACAGTTATTCCGCACTGACATGACCAGTACTATATGTATCAATTTTGATGGTGTTCCTTCAGAGGAGTTTGTGATCAAATGTGGCATACAGGAAGTACTACATGTATCAACTTTGAGGGTGTTTCTTCAGAGGAGCTTGTGATCAAACTTGGCGTACAGGAAGTACTACATGTATCAACTTTGATGGTGATCCTTCAGAGGGGCTTGTGATCAAACATTGCGTACAGGAAGTACTACATGTATCAACTTTGATGGTGATCCTTCAGAGGGGCTTGTGATCAAACGTTTCGTACAGGAAGTACTACATGTATCAACTTTGAGGATGTTTCTTCAGAGGAGTTTGCAATCACGAGTGGTAGAAAAGAAAGAAACTGGGTGATGAAGTTTTGTTAATCACTAGAAACACATGATTTTTGTTTTTGCTTTATGCCTTGCAGCATCAGGGGTAGAAGAGATCTCTGGAGACTGCCTTTTTGTATCATGTATATTATCTAATGATAATTCTCCACGATTCCTACAGCGTTTTAGTTCACCGCTATTGGTTTACTAGACCAGTGACAATGTGATTTCAGTCTCCGTTGGTTAAACCATGGTCTAATCTATTACATTAAAAAAATAAATCACTTTTCATTTGGAAAGAACCAAAGCACAGAACTTTACTTTCTTTTAAGGATAACAAACTGTCATCCCGCACCATAACCGGAAGTTTAAACATGTGATCATGAAAATCGACATTTCAACCAAAAGGCTTGTATCAAGAACATAATCATAATGTAATCCAACTAATAAGAAACTACAGTTCATGTTCACATGACAGAGTCAAATATAGACACAAACCTTATTTATACTGAGTCAGTTATACAATATTGTTTTTGTTCATCATATTATGTTGTATGTTTTTGATAAAAGCCTTTTGGTCAAAACTCTGATTTTCATGTTATCTTATGTTTATTTGTATTCTTATATTTTATTTTATATCTTGTATTTTATTATTTAGTCAAATATACAAACATGAGGAAAATTTGCAAAACCACATCGATGCATCGCTATTAGCATGTAAGACATACAACATGAAAATTAACGTACAAGAAGCAGAAGTTATGAAAATTAGCAAGTCTGCAACACCAATGGATATAACAATAAATAACACTAAAATGAAACAAACCAAAGAATTTAAATATCTATGAAGCATTTTATTTCGAAAATGGAAGACTAGACAGAGAAATAGAAACAAGGTGCCAGAAAGCAAACACACCTTATGAGAATGCACACAAACCAAATATTAATAAAGAGCACATAACAAAAGAATATCCGGATATAAAGCCAAGGGTAGACCCAAAAAAACTGAATAGAAAACATTAAGACATGGCCATAATGCAACCAAGGTGACACATCTGGCCTTGGAATGATAGCTGAAACTCACTTCTACGCTTAACAGCAAGTGTGGATACAATGAACCATCATTCACTTGGGGACAGACAATAAACAAAAAACATCTTGTGTTTCCAGTGACTAGCAAAATGTATAACAGTTTCCTAGTTTCACCTGTTGGATTTCAGTTTTGCAGCAGATACTACTTATTATAAAAGAATGCTGCATTCCTGCCTCCTGTGCTTTTTTTAAAATATACTTCTCTCTCCTTTTGAAACAAACTTTTTGTAACTAGGAGGGTGGTACATTCATCCATTCTTGTACTGATGGTGAACTCTACAATGCTCAAAGGATGAACGCCAAAATCAGGATAAAGAAGGTCCTGATTAGAACATTGCTTTTAACAGATGATGCTGCAATTACGACACACTCACAAGTGGAACTGCAAAATTTACTAGCTGCCTTTTCTGATGCACGTTTTTAGTTTGGACTAACAATCAGCTACAGGAAGATGCAGATTGCCATGGATGGTGATGAGCTTGTGGTAGTTAACCACTTTGCATATCTAGGATCCTCAGTCAACAATAAATTATCTCTGGACCAAGAAAAAACATCAGGATTGGCAAGAAATCCACAACAATGAACAGACTAACAAAAGGGCTAGGGCATGATTCATAAACCCATAGAGATCATGATAATCTTCTATCTGAAATGTGAACAAGTGTGTAGAATTCAAGTCTTGTCCATTTCTTAATGTTGTTAATCTCCTATCTGAAATGTGAACAAGTGTGTAGAATTCAAGTCTTGTCCATTTGTTAATGTTGTTAATCTTCTATCTGAAATGTGAACAAGTGTGTAGAATTCAAGTCTTGTCCATTTGTTAATGTTGTTAATCTTCTATCTGAAATGTGAACAAGTGTGTAGAATTCAAGTCTTGTCCATTTGTTAATGTTGTTAATCTCTTATCTGAAATGTGAACAAGTGTGTAGAATTCAAGTCTTGTCCATTTCTTAATGTTGTTAATCTCCTATCTGAAATGTGAACAAGTGTGTAGAATTCAAGTCTTGTCCATTTCTTAATGTTGTTAATCCATGACTTTATGTTTCCAATGATTCTTCTGTCCTCCATTGTTCTGCTGTAAATTACTTTGAATGCAGAATTCTAGATCAAAATACATTATTTTAGAGGTTATTTTTGGCTCGTACAAATTTGACTTCTAGAAATTAACATATGTGCAGTCTCGCTTGACACGACCACTCTTCCAGTCGACTCAGTTGTAAATGAGTACCCAACACATGAGGCAGCAAGGAAGGGAACTGGTCACCCCATCTAATAGCTGTTGCGGATTAGTACATGAAGAGTTATCTTCATCCCCGACGGCAGGCTGCTGCCATGGGACCTACCTTTACCATTAGTGTAGTGAAGCTGATGAATGAAGCTGATGTGAAAATGATGAATTATGAATACAGTGTATTGTAGGACTTCATATGTAGAACAATTGTTGACACATACATTACTTGCCAATGTATGATCGTAAAATAAACTCAATAAATTTACCAATTCTCATTATATTCTACATCTGTGATAAATTGTTCCAACCTAAATGTATATTCTTTGCATATCTCTCTCTCTCTCTCTCTCTTGGCATTTTGCATTTTACAGATGATCAAACAGACCAGTGTAAAAAATTACAGATGGACAATGAACCTCTAAATTACAGTCTCTCTCGTGACTGATTTTGTCCATTTTTAACGATAACAAAATATACATAACAAATCTGTGTTTAAAGATGTCAGTGTTTTTCATCTACATATATATATAAATTATATTTTTGTCTGCTCATATTCCCAAATGGGCACTCTGTTGTCTCTCAATAAAGCAGTGCCAAAATTATTCTTTGTTGAAATAAAACAGTGGTCATTATCAGATTAGATTATAGAAACTAACAAGTTTCTACTACATTTATCTACTTTCTTAGAAGTAGATCCTCCAATATTTGGTTTATTTATATTCGTCTTCTAGCCGTTACCTTTCATTGTTTTTGTCATCTTCTTGTTGTTATTTCTCATTTTCACTTAGCTTAGGCGTATTATTATATCACTCCATTTTCCTCTCACCGCTTAAATTGTGTTGCACTGGATCTGTTGTTGCTGGGTGTTGATTTCCTGGTGGGAGAAATCCATTTTGTTTATATTCGTTATGGTTTTGTGTTCTTAACTGTTTTTGTTGTCTTGATAAAGGTTCCAATTGGACCGACATGTTGACATTTGTATTTGTTCTTTGTTTGATTGTTATTTTCTATATTTTATTATTTTAGATTGATAGTTTTCTAGTAACCTATTTACCTTATTTGCATTTACCTCTATTTGTCTGGTTACTGCGGCACTTCCTTTTTGCCGGACATCCTCTGATATTTGGTTTATTTACTTTCTTATAACAGTTTCTACCATATTAATCTACTTTTAACAACAGCTTCTACTACATTCATCTACTTTCTTACAAGTTTCTACTACATTCAATTACTTTCTAATAAGTTTCTACTACATTCATCTACTTTCTTACAAGTTTCTACTACATTCATCTACTTCTTACAACAAGTTTCTACTACATTCATCTACTTCTTACAACAAGTTTCTACTACATTCATCTACTTCTTACAACAAGTTTCTACTACATTCATCTACTTCTTACAACAAGTTTCTACTACATTCATCTACTTTCTTACAAGTTTCTACTACATTCATCTACTTTCTTACAAGTTTCTACTACATTCATCTACTTTCTTACAACAATTACTTTTTGTTGCAACTGTTCACTTGCATATGATAACATATATTTTCCTGCAGTGAAATATAAATAAATGGTAAAGCCATCAAGAACTCTCCAAATATCATCCAGGTATTAGGTATGTTGATTATCCTCTTCGCACACCGAACAAGTCCATAGGTGCTCAGATCTCCGCTTCAGTAAATCTATCAGGGTATAATGGCTGATGGTTCCGGTTCTCTATTGGTTCACTGCTCTTTTTGAAATCTTTGTCAGGGATTCTATACAGGCCACACCCATCCTCACTCCCAATTCATGCAATCTCTATATTGACTCATGCTCATTCATCTCAAAATCTTCTGATCGTGAGGATTCACGAAGAGCAATCATCCAGACATCCTCTTGTTAACTCTTGTTCTACTGAGATACACGCAGGTGTTGATACCTTGTTCTACTGAGATACACGCAGGTGTTGATACCTTGTTCTACTGAGATACACGCAGGTGTTGATACCTTGTTCTACTGAGATACATGCAGGTGTTGATACCTTGTTCCATGTCTATTTCCACTGATTTGGGATATATGCAGGGACTTCATCAGTCTGTGCATTCAATTTTTGCATGTCATACTTTATACGTTGCAGTTCACCACAGGTGGATTGCATATATATTTATTTATATATATTTTTTGGCTTTATGATCTCAAAATATATATATATATTTTGAAATCACTACTTCACAGATTGAGATCACTACTTTACAGTACATCACAGGTTGAGATCACTACTTTACAGTACATCACAGGTTGAGATCACTACTTTACAGTACATCACAGATTGAGATCACTACTTTACAGTACATCACAGGTTGAGATCATTACTTTACAGTACACTTCAGACTGAGATCACTACTTTACAGTACATCACAGGCTAAGATCACTACTTTACAGTACAGCACAGGTTGAGATCATTACTTTACAGTACACTACAGACTGAGATAATTACTTTACAGTACAGCACAGATTGAGATCACTACTTTGATCAGTACACCACAGGTTGAGATCATTACTTTACAGTACACCACAAGTAGAAATCACTACTTTACAGTACATCACAGGTTGAGATCACTACTTTACAGTACACCACAGGTTGAGATCATTACTTTACAGTACACCACAAGTAGAAATCACTACTTTACAGTACATCACAGGTTGAGATCACTACTTTACAGTACATCACAGGTTGAGATCACTACTTTACAGTACATCACAGGTTGAGATCACTACTTTACAGTACATCACAGGTTGAGATCACTACTTTACAGTACATCACAGGTTGAGATCACTACTTTACAGTACATCACAGGTTGAGATCACTACTTTACAGTAAATCACAGGTTGAGATCACTACTTTACAGTACATCACAGGTTGAGATCACTACTTTACAGTACATCACAGGTTGAGATCACTACTTTACAGTTCACCACACACTGACAACATCACATAAGCTGATACTCACTTTATAACTCAGACACCAGTAACAAATTTAAGAAATGTTATGATAAGCATCCATTTTAATATCACCATTTATAAAAATACACACATACTATACCTTTCAACTTCAAAATATTGTGAATACAGTTAAGTAATAAAATGTATGGGTAAATTGACATATTTATATCCTGCAAGCCACTACAACAGCCAGTTAAGCAGAACCCTTCTGTTGGTAACATGCTACAATCTCAATACTTATTGTTACTTCTAAACACATTACAGCAGGACACGAAAACCATTATGGAGATAAAAGAGCTAAACTTAAATGATTTGCTCCATTGAATAATATCAAAACTGAATACAAAATTTTAATGTTGTACATACAGCATTAACTAAGAATTGAAACTACACATTTCACATCCATCCCTGTATTAATTATTGAAATGGTGTGTATACAGGAAATAACTCAAATTATAATAGTAGGTCTATATGTAATGAATATTATCTCTCTCCATTCATCATCAATTGTGTCATCAATTGTAGAAAGTAAGTGGAAGCCCTTGAAACTGTTGTCAGAAATTAGATGGATATAGTTGTAACTGTTGTAAGAAAGTAGATGAATGTAGTTGTAATTGTTGTAAGAAAGTAGATAAATTACCGGTAGTTGTAACTGTTGTAAGAAAGTAGATGAATGTAGTTGTAATTGTTGTAAGAAAGTAGATGAATGTAGTTGTAACTGTTGTAAGAAAGTAGATGAATGTAGTTGTAACTGTTGTAAGAGAGTAGATGAATGTAGTTGAAAATGATGTAAGAAAGTAGATGAATGTAGTTGTAATTGTTGTAAGAAAATAGATAAATTACCGGTAGTTGTAACTGTTGTAAGAAAGTAGATGAATGTAGTTGTAATTGTTGTAAGAAAGTAGATAAATTACCGGTAGTTGTAACTTGTAAGAAAGTAGATGAATGTAGTTGTAACTGTTGTAAGAGAGTAGATGAATGTAGTTGTAATTGTTGTAAGAAAGTAGATGAATGTAGTTGTAACTGTTGTAAGAAAGTAGATGAATGTAGTTGTAATTGTTGTAAGAAAGTAGATGAATGTAGTTGTAATTGTTGTAAGAAAGTAGATGAATGTTGTTATTGTTGTAAGAAAGTAGATAAATTACCGGTAGTTGTAACTGTTGTAAGAAAATAGATGAATGTAGTTGTAACTGTTGTAAGAAAGTAGATGAATGTAGTTGTAATTGTTGTAAGAAAGTAGATGAATGTAGTTGTAATTGTTGTAAGAAAGTAGATGAATGTAGTTGTAATTGTTGTAAGAAAGTAGATGAATGTAGTTGTAACTGTTGTAAGAAAGTAGATGAATGTAGTTGAAACTGTTGTAAGAAAGTAGATGAATGTAGTTGATCTAATTAAGAAAATGGATGAATATTTGAAACTTCTAAAAGTAGTTAAATGGTAGTGAATCTGTTGTAGAAAGTATACTTTTAAAATAAAAAGAAATGCAACATTATTGCAATGCTAATGGACACCAAATTTCAAACTTTTACCAAAATTGTATTTTACGGAAATAATGTTTCAACCTGGCCATGAAGAACTTTTCAGACTTTAACAATAAAATGATGTTCATTAAATTTGGTTTGGACTTTTATGCTGTGAAACCGAGGCCTCCGTTTCAGTTAGGTGTATGGTCTTCTCTAGCCTCTATCAGAGAACGACATCTCCATGACATGGATCCAGTAGACTGTTAGATATGTTGTTATGGGGTGGCTGTCCACTCTTCCTCAGTGCAAGAGAAAATTGTGGATTGTGGGAGATTGGCTGAAGCCACGTCTCGCTGGCGGAGTCGTCTGTTGAGTTCATCTCATAAGTGTTCTATGGGGTTCATGGCTGGCCACGGAATGGTCTGAATGTTGTTATCAACAAGAAACTAGGTGGTGAGTTGTGCCACATGAGGTCGAGTGTTATCCTGCTGAAAAATCAACCCTCATGTAGCAAAAATTGGAAGGATGTGAGGACGAACAATTCCAGCAATGTATCGTTCGGCATTCAGGCATCCTTCAGTTTGAACCAGGTCACTTTTCCCCATGAAGTTGGTCACCCCCACATGGAGGAGCCTCATCAACGCTGTTATAAACTCTTCTCCGTCTATCATGTTGCTGGAGCACACAAAAATTATTAATCACTAAACCAAACCCACCTCCAGTCATTCCCAACGGTCTACAGACAATGTTGGTTGGCCCACTGCAGTCAGTTCTGGCGATACCAGTCCATAAGAACATGAATTCTGTAAGGTATTCTAGCCCTTAAGACCAGAGTGATGCAGCTGGTTCCTGACCATTTGATCTGAAATTTGATGACCTGCTGGCATTGAGTGGACTGTGAAGGACACGGATGCAAATCGATTCCTGAGGTAACACAGCTGTATGAAGCGATCTTTGGCAGGATTGGCCAGTGTGTTGAAATCGCCTCCAAGGGCGACTAATGGTGCTTCTAACCACATACAATTTTCTTGCCACTACACTTTATATTATAGAAACATTATAGAAAGTACAGATAGTTTAGCAAAATGTGATACAGATTTTCAATCCTTCAAATCTAACCTCAATATATGATTGAAGCATTTCCTGTATGATGATGGTGTTTTGTGTCAGTCTGTCAGGAAGCAGCCCAGTGTAAATATAACAAATGGACTACGAAGCCCTAAAATAGCAGCCTCTCTTCTGGCTGATTTAGTCGATTTTCGATCCACATGACCAAGAACAGAATATACAATTTAAATCTGAGTTTAAGGGTGAATGTACTTTTCACCTGCGCTGCTTGTTGTCCTTCCCTCAGGGTCCCTTCAGACAATTGGATACCTCAATACTCCATGCTGCACGATCAACTACCAGTTCTTCTCTGATTTCTAATGATCATTATATAGGATATTACTTTCAACAATTGTTTACTTTTCAGACGCCGCTAATACATCTGATCATAGTGAAATTACAATGTGGGCATTCAAATCATGATAAAGTTCAACCAAGTTGTGTTTGCAAGACAGGCTTACTAACCTCAAAATAGAAGATTTCAATATAAGTACAATATCTTTCCCAAAAAATCTGTATGATGTGTTCAGTCCAGGTTTCACTGTCATCTGAATATCTACGTGTTCTTCATCTTTTCTGAGTTGTTGATTTGTCTAATGTCAATAGATGGTGTAGGCAACTGCAGACTTCTTCAGCCTTCATTTATAAGTGATGTTTAATCATTTCAATTCCTGAATTACTTTTAAAGTGATATAGATATGTGTTACGATTAAGTTGTGTACAACATAAGACAAATGTTTCTGTTTGACAGAAAATTTAAAACTTGCAGGTTATCAAGCAGCACCTTTGGAGGTTGTGACAGTATAAATTTGCTTGGTTTAGACATGTGACAAGACATGACTCACTGTCCACAATTTGCTTGGTTTAGACATGTGATAAGACATGACTCACTGTCCACAATTTGCTTGGTTTAGACATGTGACAAGACATGACTCACTGTCCACAATTTGCTTGGTTTAGACATGTGACAAGACATGACTCACTGTCCACAATTTGCTTGGTTTAGACATGTGACAAGACATGACTCACTGTCTACAATTATTTTTGAAGAAACAGTTGAAGATGGAAGGAGAACAATAAACTAGAGAACATTCTGGATTGACAATATCAAGGAATGGTCCAGGCATGATTTCTTGACAAAATGGCTGAGGACAAGTGTTTGGAGGTATTATAGTGTTGATATCTGCAATGTGGCATCCCTATGACTCTGACAGGTTATGGGTTTTATTATAATATTCCTCAATTTCATGTGTGTTGAAAAAGGCACAGAGGCTTGACTTAGTTGTATGTGGGTTACCCTGTATGTACACCATCCTTTTCAACAAAGCAGCACACAGCCAAGTAAGAGTACCACTCACAAATAAATTATGTAACTTCAAGCACTACCGATAATTTCCAGAGTTCTCAGAAAATATCCACTTTGTAAAGAAGATACTGTGAGTGGGATTTGAACTATGCCAAAGAGATCAGTGTTCAACTACTTAGTGCCTTCTCCCTTTGCCATCCTTGCCTCTGCTTCCACTACTTGTGTCTGATAAATTATTAAATTGATTCCATAACACTCTGATGGGTAGAAAAGATCATTTGATGCTGTCTTCCCCCAATAGATTTCAAAGGGTAATCATGCAGATGGTTCTCATACTTATGTTTCTCATGCTTAGTTAAAAGCACTCCTCATTCTTACTCATAGCTCAAAAGGCATAGAGGAGTTACTTTGTTGTACTCAGGTTTCCTTTATGCCTCTCAACAGAGCAGTACAAGTCTGCCAAGAATACAATTCATAATATTTAACTTTATAGCTTCAAGCAATAGTGCTCAGGTGTCTCAGAAAAATGCACTTGTAAGATCTCACTGCATGTATTAAACCCAGGTATCAGAAAAAATGCTCTTGTAAGATCTCACTGCATGTATTAAACCCAGGTGTCTCAGAAAAATGCACTTGTAAGATCTCACTGCATGTATTAAACCCAGGTGTCTCAGAAAAATGCACTTGTAAGATCTCACTGCATGTATTAAACCCAGGTATCAGAAAAAATTCACTTTTAAGACATCACTGCCTTTCTTCATGTCATATTTTATATAGTTTGGTAACCATTGCAGCTTTTATTATTTTGTCAATCAATGACAAAAGAGTCTATACTTGTCTGTACAAAATTTGCCTATGGAACATCTATTTTCTTCCTAATATGCAATACCCAGAACCAGAAATAGATTTTCAAGTCAAACATACATGACACATACAAATAGAGAATTCATCAGATAATTATTTAGATATTAAAACATGACACATACAAATACAGAATTCATATCAAATAATCATTTAGATATTACTACACATTCATGTGTACATTTTATTCCCATAAATAAAACATTGTGGAGTGTGTGGCCGATTGGTTAGAACCCTATTCTCATAATCGCATAGGGTGAGGGTATGAGTTCAAATCAAAGTACAGACTATATTTTCATCTTTGACATGAAATTAACAATCTACCTCTGACATATCATGATTATAGTAAAGTGACCATTATTATCACAGGTAAAAATATTCTCCCTCTTCACTATAACAGGAAAACAAATCAGTAACACATTGATTGTCTATTGTCTTTATCCAGGTGGTTTGTTATCCACTCTTGCTGTTAAGCGTAGGGGTGATTGGAGATTGAGCTTGTGTTCCAAGGTCAGATGTATCACCTCATCTTTGCTATGACCATGTTTGTTCAAGATGTCCTTGATGTTTTCTATCCATCTTTTTCGTGGTCTTCCTCTAGCTTTGTACCCTGATCTCATTTGGTTATATGCCTGCACTGGCAACTTGTGAGACATTCTCATGTGGCCAAACCACTTGATCTGCTGCCATTCTATGTATTCTGTGCAAGGTATTATACCTATTCTTTCCCTGATGTCTTCATTTTGTAATCTATCAAGCCTGGTGACCCCTGCAGCTTTCCTCAAGCATTTCATCTCACATGTTACTATCTTTCTGTAATGTGAAGATAAGAGAGACCAGATTTGGCACTGGTAACAGTTTTGGTAGGAATATACTGTAAATCATTTGTCTTTTAACTTCCATCTCGATCTTGGGATGAAGAAGTAGTGTTGACAGTTGGTATGTTACTGCATTTGCCTTTTGATATTTCGTCTCTTATCTCTCTATCAAGGCTTCCATTTTCTGTGAACATACTACCGAGATATTTGAACTTCAATACTTGTTTTACTCTTATATTGTCTATCTGTATGTTTAGTGGACTTGGTGTTCTGCATATTTTCAGTTTCCGTCTTTTGTGTATTGATCTTCATGTCGTATTTTCTACATGTTGCAGATAGTGAGTTAACATGATTTTGTAGTTGTTCTTCATTTTCATATAAACCTATGAGGCTCTGGTATCTGCGAAAAGAAGATTGAAAAGCAGAAAAGAAGAAACAATTAATTTCACATTATATTTGAACTTCCCTTGTTTGAAAAATGTATGGTTATAATAATATTATTAAGAAGCCATTCAGGAATTATTGAATAGCCAGAATTTTTTTTTTAATGTTGACAAGCTGTGAGGCGATTTGGTGTCAGCTAAATGGTCCTAGTTCAAATCTCGTCAGCTACCTTTAAAAAATGTATGACGTTAGTGATATGATTTGCATATATAACATTTTAATGAATAGAAGTATTAAAGAAGTCCCACCAACATAAAACTTAATAATCGAAGACTTGAAGGAGTTTTGACGTTTACTTATCTGGGAGCCCAAATTAGTGGTGATAGTGAATAAGAGCTAAGTTAAGAAAGGACTAACAATGACCATGCCTGCCAAGACGAGATTAGCAAATTAGAAAAGTAGGATCACCACCTGCATTAAGATTAATTTATATAAAACTTTGGTGTTATCAATATTTCTATACGGTTGTGAGACATGAACTCTAACTGCAGACTTGAGGTAAGAACCCATGGGTTTGAAAACAAATGCTATAGAAGTACGTTAGGTATCTGTTAATGAGAACATAAGACCAATCTCTTTGTGCATGATAGAATTAATGTATTAGGGAGTCAACAAGAACTACTTAAAAGTCGTGGAACTCTGTAAACTCTTTTGGTACTGGCACATGATGATATATTTCTCAATGACAAATGGTGTTCTTCAAGGTTAGGGTTGCCAGACGTCCGGCAAAAGGAGGAAATGCCCTCCCTTTTAACTCAATATTCACCGTCCGGCAGGCAAAGTTAAATGTCCGGCTTTTCTTACATTTTATATTATAATTTTTATGTATCGTTGTTACAACTATTACAGCGTGTTTACATTGTTACAATGTACATGGTCTATGCATTTCTGCGAACCAGTCCATTTTAGTCATTCTAACAATCTAGCTCTTTGTTGTATTATCTATGGTCAAATTGTTAATGTTATTTCCGGTTCCGGCAACAAAGACACAAATTTAAATTTCTAATTTTTGCCGTCTATGTTTATGAAAATGGCTTCTACAAAGAGAAAATGTAAATTCTCGAACACTATGAAAAATATGTTTCCTTGCTTCATTGAAGGACACAATGAGAATGAAGCAAAGTGTATGATTTGCGATAGTTACTTGTCCATTGCAAACAAAGGAGCTACTGATTTAAATCAAAAATATGTACTCACTGCGCAAAACTGAAGTCCAACAGGTAAAGCCTGAAATAAAGTTTTGCTAATAATACGAAACAAACATAGGCACACACACACACATCGACATTTCAGCCAAAAGGCCTTTATCAAGGTTCACAAACACATATAAATCAAAGAAGAAAAGTAGGGACAGCACAACTTGCGTTAACATGTCTAGTAAATTGGCAGTGAGAGACATAGAAACCTAATCAAAGTGTCCGCGTCATCAAACAAATTGATGTCTCTTTTTCAGCCTAAGTATTCAATAGTGTTGCTGAAAGCACATGCAGCTGAAGCAACTTTGGCATTTCATACAGTTTGTTATCATCAATCATACAACTCGATGACCTGCACAGCTGGTTCGATGCACACATTATTTGAAGATTTGGAAATCGCTAAAAATATTGCTTTTGGAAAAACAAAGACTTAAGCAAAAATAAACCTGCGATAAGCATATGTATGCATATAAGTATGCAAAAATTTGGCTCTTCCAGGAAATATGTCATGTAATTAATAACCATTATAAGGTAATGATTGTACAATTGGTTATTTAAATGATGTTCTTTGACATTTTGAAAAAGGTGTCCATTGAATGTTTTTTTAACGTGACTGTTTCTTGGTCGATTCACTAAGAGTAAGATACACTTAATTGGCAGCCACTACAATAAAATTGTGCTGACTGTGAGTTTAATCCAGGACGACTCAAATGAAACATTCAAAATGTCCTCTTTTTTGTTTTATTATGTCCTCCTTTTGGCAATGAACTCATATTCTTTTTTAAAAACCCAGAAAACCTCATGTCCTGCTTACTGTATTTCATCACTACAACTAAGAAAACAATACGTATCTAGCAATTCTATTCAAAGTATAGTGGAGGGCAAAGATGAAGAGGTCAGGAGACACGGCTGGATAATATCAAGGACTGGACACAGAGTGTGAAGTTTCTAAACTTATCAGAATGGTAGAGAATAGAGATGTTTGGCGATCTTTCTGCATTAAAATTCTCAACATGACACCCCCAACACCTGAAGGGTTATGGATTTCATTATTATTATTTCATATCAACCATATCATATTAGGTATAAGCAATCTGTTCATGTTTCTCAAGAGCCCAAACAATATCCCCCCCCCCTCAGTAAACAGTTCCACAGGTCTGCTTCACCAATTTTGATATTTCGTATCTGTAACTTCTAATTCTTGTTATAATCAATTCATAACAAGACATATATATATATATATATATATATATATATATATATATATATATATATATATATATATATATATATATATATATATATATATATATATATATATATATATATATATATATATATATATATATATATATATTTTCCTACCCCATCATCTGATTATCACAATACCTCCAGGTGATCTAGAAATATTTTCACAGATATGGATGAAAATACAAGTTATGAATTATGTTTCCTCGTAGTAAAATATGAATTATGTGTTACATCTCCTCGTAGTAAAATAAAGGGATGACCCTGCAAGATCTGACTCACCAGAAAGATGGTACACTACAAAAGCACAAAAATCTAGAAATTTAGCAGGGAAATGATATAAAGGTTTATGTTGGTGGATAATGGTTCTCAAACAAACATATTACTCGTGTGTAGCTGGGGCTCAAATGGAACAAAGAAAGAAGGAAGACAACATCTTTAAGGGCATTCAAACCATACCATCATCATTACGAGTATTTAATTCCAATGTTTACAACATGATTATATATATTATATATGTATATTATTATACAAAATACTACCTCAAAATCAATGTATACACAATTCACAGATTCTAAGTGGAGTTTCATAAATGATAATCCTAAAATTGCTACTATCTTGATTTTCCAACCCCAGATTATAGAACAAGGATCTGGTCAAGCATATGCTTCCTCGTGTCAATTTTAACATACCTATACATTATCGATTACAAAGGGAGATTGTGAGAATAAAGGGAACAATGCTTTAAAAAAAGGAAATTCTTGAATGGTGTCAGGCTGAGGTCTGTTCACCTGATGATATAGATCCTGGTGAAGCATGAAAGAAAATTCCATATGAACTCTGAACAGTTGTTATGTGTCCATCTAAACAAAGTATAGTAGAAATAAAAACAAAAGTTCAAGACCTGATTTATGATACACCTGTATATTGACAGGGTGGAGAACTCATTACAATTAACATAAAGATCAATGATCAACTACTAAAACAAGTGCAGCAGTTTAAATATCATCAGAGTTACTTTTGCAGATGACAGAAGAATGGACAGAGAGACAAATTCTATATAAACTATACAATCTTGAAACCACAAATCTATCTGAATGGAAACCAAAAGGCAAATCATAAATTCAATCTTTATATCAACATTATATTATCAATGTCAGACATGGACACTAACTAAAGAACAGGAGAGAAAGCTTACTATATGTGAAATAATGTCTAAGAAATGCAACAAAAAGAACAAAAAGAGATCATATGAAAAATGAAGAGATTACAAGAACTGTTGGAGCAATTTTTGTGGTCAAATGTATTGAAAAACAGGCTGAAATAGTTCAGCCACTTAATTAGAATGTATCCTTACTGGCCAGCAGCAAGAGCATACAACATGCTACTCGTAGTCATAGCAAAGGTCTCTGTGATCGTTTTACCTGCGCACTGAGCAAACTGTCCAAGGACATTTACAGCTCGAATAGGGCTCATTAGCCATCTACGAACTCATAATCAAGGACATAACTAAAATTGAATTTTCAAAAGTGGATGTAACAAATGGTCATCATCACTTGTGATGGACGAACAACAAACAAACCTGCGTACTGAGCAGTGAAGGCCCAAGTACTGCAAACATTTCTAATCACAGATCTATTAGTGTACATAATAACATCCCCCTCTTCAGCATTCTCACTGATCAAAGCCTGCAAATCTTGCAGATATAGAACAAGAAGAAGGTGGAAGACCAAGAAGAAGGTGGATTGATAGTTACCAACATTCTAAGACAGCAATATTACTAAAAATCAAGCAAACAAACATGTTATAGCCCAAAAACTGATCATCATTCAATCCTAACAACAAAAACATGGAAAACATGATAGATTGTCAAGGCTGGAAAATAAGGATCAAAGAACATCAACATGTGGCCTGCCATGCCATAAGAGGTGACAACTAAGATGGTTTGAGATGAAGTTAACTGTTCAATCCCATAGGTCAAAGTGACCCAAAGAAGCCATGCTGAAGTCAGATGGGTCAGGCAGAAAAGTGCAGATATTGCAACCAATCTGTATATTATGACCCAAAGCTTTCCATTTTATGGACTATATCCTGCTAACCAGCAGGAGTGTTAGAACATATGCACAAGATTTATAATAGATAGCACTTCAGTAAAACTGTATACCATTTAAATAAGGCTCAAAATGAGCAGAGGATTGACTTCCTGGTATTCGGGTTTCCCCATCTATACTCATTTCCTCAACAATAGCAAGCTTCATTCCTAGAGTTTCACTTTGAGCACATAATTTCATAGATATAAAATGACTTGATTTATAGAAAATTACTGACATCAATGAAGTTATTCATAATATGTACTTACTGCAGAAAAACTGAAATCCAACATGGAAAGCTAGATACAGGATAATGAAGTTTTGCTATCTATCTATCTATCTATTGTCTTTTTCACAGATTTTGCTAGGTGTCGTGGGGGATTCAAGTTTTCTATTTTAGCCCAACTTTGTTGCACTTGCCATGTTTAGGCCATGATTTTAAACAATCTCTCTGATTGAATCTTCCCATCTTGTTCTTCCTCTTGCTTTTTGGTCATTCTTTCTACTGTTGCATGCCTGGTTGTGATGATTCCTTTCACATAAGGTGGCCAAATCAGTTGACATTTTGTCTCTATATATTGTTTGCATGATATGGTCTTTTCTGATGTCTTCATTTCTCATTCAGTCTCTTCTGGTGATGTTTATAGCATTTCTCATGCATTTCATCTCATGCATTGTAATCTTTCTCAAGAGTGTTTTTGTCAGGAGTCATGTCTGGCACTGGTAATATAACGTTGGTATAAAGATGGTGTTTATTAATGTTGTTTGGTCATAATGTTGATCTCTGCATTTCTGAACAGCGGTGACGACAGTTGATATGTTACAGCATTTGCTTTTTGGCACCTCATCTAGCAGAGATCCACTACTTACTCCGCTAGCATACACATTTAGCTGTTATGCTGCTCTGCATATTTTCATAGTTTCTGTTTTTGGTGTGTTTAATTCATTTTGTATAATTTGCAGGTTACCTGTAATGAATTTGTGTGTCTTTGTAGTTCACTTTCAGTCTCATATATTAAACCATGCTCAACTGCGAAGAGTAGGTAGTTCCTTTTCGGTTTCATATATTAGACCATGCTCAACTGCGAAGAGTAGGTAGTTCCTTTTCGGTTTCATATATTAGACCACACTCAACTGCGAAGAGTAGGTAGTTCCTTTTCGGTTTCATATATTAGACCATGCTCAACTGCGAAGAGTAGGTAGTTCCTTTTCGGTTTCATATATTAGACCATGCTCAACTGCGAAGAGTAGATAGTTCCTTTTCGGTTTCATATATTAGACCATGCTCAACTGCGAAGAGTAGGTAGTTCCTTTTCGGTTTCATATATTAGACCATGCTCAACTGCGAAGAGTAGGTAGTTCATTTTAGGCTTCATATATTAGACCATGCTCAACTGCGAAGAGTAGATTGTGCAGAATTACTAGGTCTCTTGATGTTTTTGTGTTTGCCTCTTGCTTCTCCTGTCCATGTATGTAACAAACA
This sequence comes from Meghimatium bilineatum, assembly GCA_034231615.1. Taxonomy (NCBI): domain Eukaryota; kingdom Metazoa; phylum Mollusca; class Gastropoda; order Stylommatophora; family Philomycidae; genus Meghimatium; species Meghimatium bilineatum. The sequence continues at coordinate 112,718,790 of CM067299.1, read as the reverse complement.
GCAGCGGTGATAGTACACAACCCTGTCTTACTACCATTGTTGTTTTGAATGCAAGTCCTTCATTTGTTCTTATTATACTTATTATAGAAAAAACGAGGGAACAGCACTATTGACATTCTCATAGCAGAGTCTCTAAATATCATTTAGCTAAGCCATGTGAATGTCCATAGTGTCGCTCTTGCTCATCATTTTTCTATGCATGTAGTCTTGATAAAGGCCTTTTGGTTAAAACATTGATTTGTGTCTATCATGTGTGCTTCCAGTGATTAGTAAAACTTCATTACCCTGTTCCTAGCTTTGAATGTAGTTATTTACTCGGGTTTTGTTGTGAGAAATATGCATGGCTCATAAGTGTTCTCTCTGCACGCAAGAGAGAATTGCAAGGAAAGATATCTGTGTCTTTGCAGTCCCATACACACATACAAGCAATTCAAATATAATAAGATTACATTTGGACATAATCATAATATGACATCTAGTGGATAATGATAAAGAAAAATGTTCATCAGCTTATATATCCAAATAAGCCTCACACTTCCCCATACAAATCTTAGATATGATGATTTATAGAAATGACTAATTATAGTCATTGACTGTATCATATATAAAATTCAGTTTCCAGTGGAAAAGTTAAACATGAGGTAGTCATGAGCTAAATATTATTAATATGACATATACCACATGCTGCTAGCAATAATAAACATTATTTACATACAATGTGGTCAAACAACTTGTACTTCATAAAAATTATATCATATATTTTGCTAGGTTGGTTAAAGTTTGGAGATTAACACTTTAGTTGCTACACACAAGTTTGCTTGTTTGCTATAGACAAGTTAACCATTGTTTCTTTGTTTTCTATCCTGTTATTGCTACAAATTATTGCACTCTGAAACTGCCAAGTGCCAGAACTCATCAAACATTCCATCCATGTAGTATTATATTTTCTGGCACTTCTCTTATTTTTGTAGCTGAAGAAAATGATTCAACCCAGGGGGTAAACATCATTGGGGTAAGAATTTAGCACAGTTGTTCATTTACTGAGAACAATGTGGCAGCAGCTAAAGGACTTTTAAAGCCTCACTTTAGGCAAGGTACAGCTTTCTCAACCTAAGATACGAACCTTCTTTAGTTAAATCAGGATTCATGACTTTAAGGGGGAGATATAGCAGAAATAGTGAAATAAATTGTGTTTTTTTAAATAGTAAATTACAAATGGTATATAATTTAAGATCAACAATTTCTATAAATAAATCCATTAAAAATTTTAGAATCAATTAATTAGAGTGAGAAATTATGTCTCAAAGATGTTGAGGTGTTCCCTTTTTTGATTCCTGAAAAAAAATGCATTCAGACAAAAATGGAGTTGTGCCATCTCAATTACAACAATTGATACCTCCCATCACATTCTATATAATGTATGCTCCCAAACTGGTAGTTGTTAAAAATAGAATGCAAACACCATTCAAATTCCTAGGTTATTAGCCAAGATAGATTTTAAATCATTTTTACAAATTATTTTCCTAAAGTTTCTGTGACTGAAAGTGTAAACAATATCAATAACAAATATTTATTTAGATCTAGGAAGCGCAAATTTCATGGGAACAGGTTTACCATTTAACAAAATTAATGTGAATTAGACATAGTTCAAATATGTGACAAACATAGTGATACTAGGACTACTGAAACAAATTATGTGAATTATGAAATTACTAAAGAACCTACAATTCAAAGTGCCACGCTCACTCACAGTCTTTCATTTATGAAAATAAAAGATGTATATGGTATGGGTGACATGGGTGAAAATATGGCTACATATTTGAAAGAATCAACAAGCAATGAAGATTGTAGTTACAATGAATCTATAGGTTACAGAATTAATCAATTATAGATCTTGAAATCCTATGCACGCAGTTGCATCAATTTAAAAAAAAAAAAAATATGTCGTAAACTTTAACAAATAAATAAGACTTCATAGCAGCCCTTATAAACAGCATAACATTTTCAAATATTAACCAATCTGACTGAAATGTCCTGTGCTTGTTTACCGTATAGCTGCCAATGGCACAGACTAAAGGACTTGCTGTAACTTGATTAGTTAAATTTTCTATATACTTTCAAATTTAGAAATAATTGTAAGTTAAAAGAGTGTGATAGCGCGATGTAAACAAAAAAGTATTTAAGATATATTATTTTCCTTAGTTCCTACCACGCATGTTCCATATATGTATATGTTTGTTGAATGTGACATTTTGTTCATAATATTGTGTTAGAAGTGACATCTATATTTCACACATGCATATTATCACATTTCATTTTTAAAATTCCTCTTCCAACATATGCAGACGTGAATTCAAGAAATGCTGTGTTTTCATATAGATGGCCCACTTCTGCATTCTATGTGTAAATTTGAGAGCTATAACTTTAAAATTGAATTTTCTATGAATATTTTAGTAACACCACCACTTCCCTCCTATAACTTCCCCCCTTAAAAATGACTGGTTTAAGGTCACCGGGTAGACCTTATCAAGTTTGCCAGGTTCTATAAGCAACATATATCATACACAAGACAACATCCCAACTTTAAAAAGTGAAAATACATTTCTATAAAATGTACCAGATACTGAATGACCTCATTATCATAAAAATTAAGAAACAGTATTTTTAGAACGATATCTCCCTCTTTTCCTTGGGTCAAAAAGCATTCATGGGCCGTAGGATCAGCAACCAACCAACCTTATTTTCAAAATGAACAGAAATAGGTAAAGTGTTACCAACAATAGTCAATAAAACAAACAAGCAACGAGACACAGTGACAGTTGACGTTTTAACTACAAAGTTTTCATCACTACAACCCTCTTTTCCTCTCTTTCACATAAATGCTTCCATTGTGATTAGTAAAAATGTCAAATACTTGGGTGAAGGATGACACATTTTTTGGGTTCTCATTGAGGTTCCATTAATAAATTCATAATGACTACAGATGATTGCCATCCATTGCATGGCATTGGTAAATGAAAAAATACGGGCCTAACACCCAATATGTTTGAGGCGTGAAATTTTACTTTACAGATAAGTGTAGTAAAGTGCATATTCCCATTAGAAACAAAAGACATAGTACAAATTTTCTGAGTTATGTACAGAATATTTCATTGTTAACCATCCGACCGGGTATCCTGCGATTTCTGCGTGCTCCACCTACTGATTAATTTTACGCATCCCGCGATTTCCACGTGCTCGCAATTATTTATGTTTCTTTGCATTCCTATCACGCCATTTAAAATACTGATAATATTCAGAATTTTGCTGTGAGGTAAGAACAGAGTTGCTATATATGTATTTGAAGGTAAGAACAGAGTTGCTATATATGTATTTGAGGTAAGAACAGAGTTGCTAAATATGTATTTGAAGGACTAATGAAATTGAAGGGGAATCTGATGATGATAGCGATTACGTGCCTGCCAATAATGCCAATACATTTTTTTGGACAAAACTTCCGGAAATAAATATGCGGTCAGAGTTAATAGAATATATTCAGATTGAATTAAATATGTCTGTATTTACCTTTTTTTCTTCTATACCATGCTATATGGTGTTGGTTATCATGTCTGTATTTACCTCTTCTATACCATGCTATATGGTGTTGGTTATCATGTCTGTCCACAACCTTCTCTCTCATATAATATGTAATGACAATTATTTTATTTTACCGATGCTTTCCCCATGCCATGCTAAACTGTCCAGCATCTTATCTCTTTGTCATCCCCTATCCCTCTCACTCTTCAATTCGCCTGTTGTCACACTGTGCTCCTTGTTTCAAAAGTATTTGCACCTTTTGTAAATGCAGACTTTCATGCACCTTACTGGTCTCTCCAAGAATCAAGAATACATATTTCCCAATTACAGCAGTCAATGGAAAACTTTTTTTAATTGAGTTCTTATATTCACCTTTATATTGCAGGAGTAGTCAGTCTCTCTTTGCCCTTTAAAACGTTTGGCAAACAATATCCAATGTAGAATACGGTTATTCATTCTTCGCATATGGCTCAGCCATCGTAGTTGTCTCCAATTTAGTGTTCTAATAATAATTAGTGAAGGTGATTTCGCCAATTTCAGTGATTTTGTCCTGCCACATGATGTTGCAAATACAGTGATGGTCAAAGATATTACACCTTCTGTCATGCCTGGAGTATAATATCCATGTTTCTGAGCTATATAATAAAGTGCTTTGAACACAAATTTGATAGATCTGTATTTACGTCTGCATCAATAATATTTTGTTTTCCACATTCTTTAACAATCTTCCAAACGTAGTCACTGCACTTGATATTCGTGCATTAATTTCTTCATCTAATGACACTGTAATCATCTAGTGACAGTGGCACAAATGTAGCAGAATATTTTCACTTGGCTGAGATGGCTGTGATTAAGAAGGATAGTTCCTGGTGCAGTAGTTCCCTAACACAGACCAGCCTTTCTAAAACTTTACTCAGAAAAAAAAAACCAATAGCTTTTTCCATACCGTTGAGAAATTGCAGGTTATACTCAGAATGTGAAATGAGGGCATCATCACTGAAAAGAATGTCTTGTTTCTATAATTTGTTTAGACAAGCTAGATTACAGAATCAGATCTATTACGGATAAAAAAAAATAGCAGAATCATTGAAGGTGTATCCTAGAAGAACAGCAAAGAAAATTCTTAAGAGGATAGTGGCAAGAACACAATATCTTTTAACCCCATTATATATAAATCATCATGTATATAAAATCATGAATATCAACAAAATCAGCCATGAGATAGGCTGCAATTTGAGGGTTTCCTGACCATCTGTAATGTCACAAGAGACAATCATATATATATATATATATATATATATATATATATATATATATTAATATACAAGATTAACCTGAAATATATGAACTGTCTATAGTTAAATGTAGGCCTAATTAAGAAGTAATAACTCAGTGCTATATTTTCTATATCAATGCCCATTAGCTGCACTAGGAGCATTGGTTTACTGTGGCATGTATATGCAGTTAAAGCAATGATTCCTCTAGTAACAAAGTTTTACATAATATAGTCACAAATCTTATGCACAACTTGAGGGTCCTAGTTGGTGCTCTAACCCTGAGATTCACAATAATCTATATCCTCAACATACCAGTTATTAAAAAAATAAAAAGGAACTATGTAACTTAAGACAATATGGAACATGCAATATAAAATACACAACAAATGTACATAAACAGCTGATAAACACACACAAAAAAACAAATTTCATTCATTCATTTCTTCTTTTTCTACCTGTTCTTTTTTCCATTCTTCAGCATGTCTCTTCTTCATATGTTCATTTAGTTTGCCGAAGGTGTAATAACCTTTGTCACAGTGTAAACATTGGTGCTCACGGACTCCTGAATGACGTTTAATATGGATTTGATAACGGTAACGAGTGGGAAAAGCAGAATCACACTGATCACATTTGTAGGGCATTTCTTTAGTATGAACCACCTGAATGTGCAGCTTACGGTGACCTCGCTGTTTGAAGCTGCGCTCGCAGAAATCACATTTAAATGGTGTCTCTCCACTGTGCGTTCTTCTGTGAGTTTTCAAATCTGAATTTGATGAAAATGCTTTCTGACATACCTCACAAATGTACCGTTTCAGAAACTTTGATTGATGGTAGAACTGCCTTGTAGCTAAATTATATGCTTCTACATTATTTGGTAAGGTAATTTCTTCACTAGAAATTTTTCCTCCCACAGTTTGCAGCAAATCCACTTTGTTCAAGGAAATTTTCCCATCTAAGTTATGTGGTGATTCCACATCTTCATGGGGAATTTCCCCTTCCACATTACTTGGTATATCATAATCTTGGATAATTGTTACATCTGAATCTGATAATTCTGCTTTGATATTATCTGCAGCTAAAATGCTATCATTAATTTCTTTGTAATTTTTTGAGATGTGCTTATTGAGAGATTGTAACTCAAACTTAAAATTGGATGATATGTCATTAATATTACTTCGAATATTGTCTGTGTTACTTCGATTTGCAGTACCCCTATCACCACCACTACCTGGAACTACAATATCAGGGAATGTTTCATCAGTGTCCGAGATATATGAAGCTTCACCAAGTTTCTTCATGAGTTTATCATGTGTCTCATAAATATGTTTCTTCAGTTCAACACTCGTATGGTATGACACTTTACATAGATCACATTCAAATGGTTTTGCACCAGGTACGTTATGACAGTAGCTGTGAACACTAAGGTGACTCAAAATAGGAAACCGTTGTTCACAGATACTACATTTGTATATATTGATTAGTCTGTCATACCTATGTTTAATATTCTTGTGTTTATCTACTTCAGATACAAAACGAAATTCTTGTCCACAAATATCACACTTTACAAACTTTTTGAAAGTGTGCATTTTCTTGTGAACTTGCATTGCAAATTTGCGGCGGAAGGTCTTGCCGCATTCATCACACGAATATGAATCTGCGAACATTCTGTGTAGCCTGACATGTTTTTCCAAATTGTCTTTACCCACAAAACTTTTACTGCAAAGATTGCATTTCTCAAATGTAGCATCTTTATGCTCCTTACGAGCATGAATTTGAAACTTGACTCCTCCACTGAAAAACAGCATTCCACAAATTGGACACTTGTAATTTTTGATCTTTTTACTCACTGCGGCTTTGGATTCTGGATTGTTCTGAGAAGTGCTTTCCTCATCTGGTGCATCTGGTTTTTTTATCTTTTCCAAAACTTGTAATGCTTCTGATAATGTACTATCATCTTTTATCTCCTTAACTGAATCTGGAAAGAATTTTGCTTGAATTTTTTCCTGATTTAGATGACCTCGCAGGTGAGCATTATAACCACTGAGAGTCAGTAGTTGTACACCGCAGATTTCACAGCGGCATTCATGTTTTGTTTCATGCACTGAGGCATGTTTGCGAAGTACATGTCTGCTGCGGAAACCACGACCACATTTATCACATTTGAAAGGTTTTGTCTCATCATGATAAATCATGTGGCTCTTAAGATCTTCAGGAGAATCAAACATAACTGTACATATCGGACATGAGTATTGAGACATGCCATCTGTCTCACCTTCAAGTCCTTGGTATTTTCTGAAAGTGAAAAGAGAAAACAGATAAACAAATTTGAAGTCAGGGACAATCTTATAGATAAAGCTGTCATATTTTATTCATGTATACCAATTATTTATTAACAGAGTCGACGCACATTCTTTTGTAACTTCTCAGACTGCATTGGGCCTTACAAGTGTAACTGCATAGAATACATGGGATCATGCAACAATAATTGCAAAGACTATATGGGACCATGCAACTGTAACTGCATAGAATACATGGGACCATGCAACAATAATTGCAAAGACATGGGACCATGCAACTGTAACTGCATAGAATACATGGGACCATGCAACTGTAATTATAGTCTGTGAGATCATGGAGCTGCTACTTCATAGACAATGTGTGAAAATTTACTGTAACAAGCATAAACTAGATATGATTGATCAATTGTAATTGTATAGATTACATGGGAGTCATGCATCTGTCATTGCTTAGACCACATGTGACCATGTAACTATAACTTTGAATATTGAACTATAATCATATGTACTATAAAGACCTTGCAACTATTTATAACTGCACAGGTTATATGGACCATGCTACTCTGAATCCACTCTACATATGGCATGACAACTTTCTTAGACTAAATGTGGCTATGCAATTTGTCACTGCCTAGTCTAAATGTGGCAATGCAACTGTTACTGTCTATAGTCTAAATGTGGCAATGCAACTGTTACTGTCTAGTCAAAATGTGGCAATGCAATTGTTTCTGTCTAGTCTAAATGTGGCATTGCTACAATTACTGCCTAGACTAATAGTGTCATGTGACGTATTCCTTTCAGAACTTTGTCTTCCCAATGAACTCTCTGAACCTCTCTCTGTCTTGGGCGATGTGGCTTGCATTTTCTAGCGATGTATTCATGTTATCTTTAATGTCGTCAGTCCATCGTCTTCTTGGTCTGCCCTTTCTCCTCTTACCAGCTACTCTTCCCTCCATTATTTGTCTCTCTAAACAGTTGTGTCTCTTTATATGACCAAACAGGCATAGTTTTCTTTTTGTTATTGTGTTTAGTAAAGACTAATAGTTCTTGTATATAATGTCTGCCTGAAACAATTTGTATATCCTGTTACCTTTGTTGACTGAGCTGATCAATAAACTGCATCTCTTCTGCAAAAGGGAGACTGCCGGGATCAACATCACAGTATCTGAGATGAGTTGACAAGGAACATTTTAGCTTAAACCTTCGCAGGCAACGTCTGCACTGGAACGGCATAACATGAGAATGTTGCAGGTCAATATGGTACCGCAGCAAGCAAGGAGCACGGAAGTTCTCATGACACACTGCACACGAGAAAGCAAACACATCCTTGTGTGTACGGGTATGTTTCAGGAATGATGAGTACTTGAGGATATTTTTCCCACATGTGTTACAAATGTAGTTTTCATCCTGATCTAAAATGGAATATAAATTACAGAAATATCAAATTCTAAAAGCTAAACACAGTGATACACACTGAAAGATAATTATTTGCTAGTGTTTTGGTTATTCTAAAGTATAAAGCGAACATTGTAGCATAAGAAAACAGAAATAAAAGTCATAAATGACATCACCCTTTTTCAACATTTATAAATATACAGTGAAATTCCGTTATAACAACGTGATCCGGGCCGGCAAAATATGTATGTAATAACAGAAATTTGCTATATACAGTACAACCAGTATAGAATAAATATAATTGAGGATTTTGAAAAGTGTTGTTATATAGAGAAATTTGTTAAAAAAGAATGCGCTATAGAGAGATTCTTCTTTATAATACTCAATATTGAAAGTTCTACACACAAAAATTTGATAAATATTATGTATGGATAAGTATGAAAAAGTCTAACTTTAACAGTGAGTATGAATGGAAATAGATAAATTAAAGTCTTATCAATATTTAAAAATGACACTTTTCACTATTTGTAACATTTTCGTTATCTATTCCCGTTCATACTAGCATCTGTTCTGTGTTATAGCAACTCATTTTTACAGCTCTTTCCACCCTTTACTCTGGTGATTTTATAATATATATATATATCTTTAACAACAAAACATAAGAGACAACTGGTTACAACAGAGATGAGATGTCTGAGAAAAGCCACAGGAGTGACCAGAAGACACAGAATTAGAAACAAGATCATAAGAGAAAGAGTGGGTGTCATATCAATTCTACAATACATGCAAAGCCAACAGATACAATGGTTCGGTCATCTGGAAAGAATGGCGTGTGATTCATTAGTTTATAAAGCATATATGAAGAGAGGAGAAGCAGAAAGAAGAGCCAGGGGTAGACCTAGAGTACGCTGGATCGACAACATCAAAAAGACATTACACGAACACTAAATAACATTATTTGAAGCTGCCAAAAAAGCGAGAACACTGTATCTCTCTCAACACTTTTAAAGGGTAAAAGAGGAAGGAAAGAAGAACAACAAACTAAAAAGATTATTTAATAATAGACTAGATAAGACCATTAAACAACTGTAATTCCCGGTAGATTATTTAAATAGATTATATCACAGACTGAATAGATTATTTAACAACAGACAAAAACATTTATGTAACATTTTGCACAATTTATTTTAAATATATCAAAAATAAAAGCAGAAAAAAATTAAAAAATTTCAGAAAATATATAACAAATATATATTAATTCACTGGCCGATACAATAATTTACTTTGAAACAGACATGAGATTTTCCTTAAAAATAGATCAAACAATTTATTTTAATTATTTTAGAACATACACCACAATTTTTTTTAATGGTGTGGAGGCAGGATTGCCTGAACCACAACCTCCAAATACTTTTGTGGTCATGCGCCAGAGTGAGGTATTCTAGTTGATAGTGAGTTTGCATACTATCACTGGGTTACAGAGTGCCAGGTTTGAAATCATGTCCGGACAAAACAAAATTGTTCGAGTCATGATTTTTTGCCTGACACGACAGCTCCTCCAGTTGACCCAGCTGTAAATGTATTCATGGCGCATGAGATAGGGGAGGTAAAGACAGCAAAGAAGGGAACTGACCTGAACACTACACCTAATAATTGCTGCTGCTTACCATATAAAGAGTTATCTTCATCCCTGACAGCAGTTACGGGTCGTAATTTACCCTGATATTACAAACTTAGCTTGTGTCCATGGGTTGAGAGTGTTCTTCACCCAAACAGATGCAGCTATTATTGTTTTTTAAAGAAATTACCCAAAAAAATGTATTATCTAGAAAAAAAAATTGTACTGCACTGTATTTTGTATTAATCATTTTTAAATTAAAACATGTACTTATATATTTTGAGTTGTGCAATGAATCAACGGTATTTCCATTATTTCTTATGGGGAAATTCACTTTAACACATAAGTGTTTTGGATTACGAGTAAGTTTTCTATATTATGCTTGCAATCTGAAATTCACTTATTTTATTCTCCTTCTTCTGTGTTCTTTCTCAAACTCATTCTTGGTCGCTCTTATAGCAGAACAATGGTGCTACCTGATTTCTAATAAGATGTAGTTCAGACAACAGAGTTGAATTATTTTGCTGTTTTATTCTACCACTGGCCTGACACATCTGACTTCAGCAGAAAACTGCTTAACAATAGATGAAACAATTTAATAATGAACAAAACAGCCTATTTCATGGATAAAACGAACATATTTCACAACATACTCATACACATGTAGGTGTATACACAATGCACATTTAAACAAAATTCAAGCAACTAACCTCGTTTCTTTAATTTTTTCCTTACTGTACTGTCGCCTACAGATTCCTCTGGTTCTAAACTTTCAGCTTTGCTGACTTTGGTTCTGTCAGTCCATATTTCATACGTGGATAGCTTACGGTGAGCAATGTATAAAGTTTTGCTGTCTAATGTTTCTCCACAATCAGTGCATCGTATACTACCAATTTTGTGATAGTGACATGTCATGTGAAAAGCATATGATGGTACTGCCAGGAATGTTTCATCGCAAACAAAGCAAGCATAATTTTTCATGTCTAAAGGGCAATCACTGGAAATAGGAACTGTTGATGTGTATTCATTACTACAGTTCTCTTCCCTCGGAAAAATGGGTACATGACAATCTGTAAAATTCGGTACATCCTGTGTTGCATCACTGTCATATTCATTTGTTATACCAAGTGAACTTATGTTTGTCAACTGTTCTACAGCATTACATCTAATATCAGATGTATGCTGTTCTGCTGTATTACAACTCACATTGCCAACATGCTGCTCTAGCGTATTATACACATCACACGCAAACTGTTCTGGTGTGTGACTACTACCTGCCAACTGTTTATTTGTAGTACAGTGATTAGTTACAAGCTGAAGATGTATATTATTAAGACTGCTACAAGCAACCCGTTCTGCTGCAGTACAAAGACTGTTCAATGCAAGCTGGTCAGGAATAGAAGATTGAATCTTACTTACTCCCTCTAAAAGATTACTGTTCTGTGCTTGCAAGAAACCTTCACTATGTGATTGAGCTATCAACCTGGCATCTTTGCCTATAGCTTGCTTTGACACTGCACTTGTGTTTTCATGCATAGTTCCTTTCACATGTTGAAGAAGTTCTTCAGTACTACCAATCAGAGGAAGATCACTATGATCTGGTAGAAAAGTCTTCAGCAGACTAGCAAAGGAGCTCATCTCCTCCTGACTAGCCTCCCTTTGCACTGCCATTTGTCCACTAGATACCAAAAACAACAACTGCTAAGCAAATTCAGCGGTCAACCTGGTGAACAATAAAATACAAAATACAGGTATTAAAACTATGAAATATCATAAGCACTGGTAGAAAACATTTGTAATATGTTAAGTCTTACATATTAGTTTTATAGTTCACAAAACAGACTGACATGAAACAATATACAAAACAGACTAAATCCATTAATGTAAAAAGTCCTTCTTAGGACTAGATCCCACCCCCCAAAAATGTATTGTCCTTATTAGGACATTCAGACCAGACCCCAGGTCAAACTAACCTGTCCATTAGGCCACACAATACACCCCAATATAACCAGTAGCAGTAACACCCAAGGTTGAAAAAGGTATGTCTTGGTCCACCAAGACAAATCCACCAGCTAGCAAACAACAAACTGGATTGGCATAACCACTATTTTTAATGGTTGTAAAGCTCTGATATAACCAAAATGGACTAAATGCTGCAACTTTGTATAGTATTCAAATTACTAAGGATATAAGTAATTTTCTGGTTAAACATATGGCTGTGAAACATGGACCCTAAGTAAAACAGCTGCAAAGAAGATCAACGCCTTTGAGATGAAATGCTACAGAAAGATACTTAAAATATCAGAAACTCATATATTATAAACACATTGAAGATTCCAGAGTGTTGGTTACTAAACATAATAGCAGAAAGAAATCCAAACCTGTTTCTTCATATAAAGAGACACAACTGTTTAGAAAGACAAATAATGGAGGGCGGAGCACCTAGGAGGAGGAGAAAGGGCAGACTAAGAAGATTATGGGCAGACGACATTAAAGATAACATGAATATGTTTTTGGAAAATGCAAGCCACATCACCCAAGACAGAGAAGGGTTCTGGGAGTTCATTCGGAAGACAATGTTCTGGAGAAAATACATCACATAACACACAAAACAATCCAATGGTTACTATTAATTTCTAGGTAACAGCGTGAAATTTAAAAACAATTTTACTTAAATAAAATATAGGTTTTTATAATAGTTTCACTCAGACACTATATCAGGCATATCTTGATAAAGACCTTTTGAAACGTTGAATATGTTTTGTGTATTGTAATTTGTATGTTTTTTGTGTGCACATCATTACCCACTAGTTTTAGTGATAGTCTGTCGTGTCTGAGTGAAACTATAATAAAACCTGTGTTTTTACATAAGTACAATTATTAATTTTTAGCGTACTTAAGGTTTTCATTTGAAGCACCCTCATTTGATAGAGGAGATGGTGAGACTTTCCAGATATATCTTTCTTTGTTTAATATAATTTGCCAAGATGAACTATAATGCATCTTCTAAAAGTTAACAATTTAAATATACATAACAATGAATTAGCAAAAATGATACCGAACAAAACTGGCATGAAACATCAGCAAAAGGAAATTTTAAATTTTGGTCAGAGCTTCAAGCCAAACTGTCACAATTTTCAACATTAATGATAATTGTGCATTCGGACTATTCAGAAAGAAATGGAAAACTACTTAATGTATTTATATTGTCTAGAAAATCACTACAGCAAAACAATGCTAAGTTGTTGGTTACATCAAGAATTGGACATGATACCAATGTTATTTTATACTAATAGTTAAGTTTTGAACCTGACATCCCAAACTCAGGTCAATATGTTCACAATTGTATAACCCATTAGCCAGATAATACTCAAATATACAAATATTTTTGTCACCAAGTACCCATGTAATGTTGGCAAGTACATTCAAATAATTAGACTCAATATTGTGTGGATGCTAACTGTTCTATCATGAATAAGTATACTGAAAATCAAGATAATTTCTGTTCAAAAAGGGAACAGAACAGGCTATTAGTCACAGGAGTTGAAAAGTGCTCCTGCATTAATGATGAGCACTGGTGCTCATCATCTGAAAAGCTTGAGAACCCTTGCATTAGACCTACTGTTTTCTCATTCTCCACCTACTGGTATAGTTTTACTCTGACCTCAGGTTCAACCCCCCCCCCTTCTTTCTGTGGAAAATCAATCACAACATGACAATTAATGCTATGGAGCAAGCCAAATAGTGGGTTAAACCCCCCTCCCCAGACATTGGAAAGGGGGGGTGTCAGAACATGCATCAATATCTCAGGAAATAAGTGAAAATAGGCCCATGAAACAGTAGTCACAGATAATTACTTTTTTTTTAAGATAATCCAAAAACATACAATGGGGTTTCAGCATCTATTAGTAATTGTGTGCACTCATCAATTAGGCCTACTACTTGACCACCCTGGACTTAATGAAAACAAGGAGCTAATTGACCTTACATGGCACTGAGACAAACTTCAAAGTTACCTGTTGCAAGTGTCACCATATCTAAGCCACTGACAGTTATATTAACTTATCATATGCTTTTTTTGTTTATTATGAAATTGGGTCTCTACCACGTCCATTGGTGGTATGACCATAGCTTCACAGCATAGCTGTGTAGCCTATGGTTGGTTAAATTTAGGCACTAAAGACAGTTGGATCCTTCAGTTAACTTAAGCTATATAACACAATTCAAAATAAATGTTTGTGTATTTTATTATATCCATACAAACAATGGTATAAGATTACAGATAATACAATATGCTGTTCACAACAATGTCCATATTTACGTGACCATAAAAGTTAAAAGCGAGCGTCCAAGATTATGCCTACTTTCTCATGTTTGTTTTATTTTTTGTTCCCACTCGCCCGTCTCGTTCTAATAATAAATAAAATACATATTTATTAATAACGGGCAATAAGCAATAACTGACATACTGTAGTCCTTCGTTACATCAAAAACGTACTGTATACTTATTCTATATATGAAATTTTTGCATTCAGCATTCACGCATAGTAACAAACGTAAAATAAGAAGCTCCATATTGTACAAAGTCGGTGAAGGATGCGAACCTCAACCGCCGCCATTACGGCTTTGTGCTCAACTTGTCTTTCAGTTTCAACCGGTGAACTCTAGCAGTCGAATCGTATAACAACCGTTACACAAGTTCTATGAATGCCACTATATCTGTTTTGAACTGGTTAATTTAAAAAAAAATTAAACTATTAATAACTAGATCATTACCTTAGCAACGTATTGTGCAGCTCATAAAAGAATGTAGAGTAGCAAATTCATGTCGACACTGACCAGACGACATGAACCGGTCCTCTGCCGACTGCCAATCGTATTATCTTATGAATGTGGGTCTCGGGGGTTCGGATCCTCCATGCACAGGGGAAGTAACTGTAAAAAGGACACGATAATGTCTAGGAATGTGAGAACGACAAAGTAGTCGCCCTCTTCGCGTTCCTTGTTGACTTATAGTAAAGAATTGATAATGTATAGAAATTTAAATGTACCTGCATGTTCTGAAAGAATCTCCCTGGAAAAGTGGTTAAATGATTTTCCTTCTGCTCAAAGGATTGTGAGGTCTTGTTTAAAGTGCATTTTTTAAGATCCATTAAAATTATTTCTTTCTTTCGCTTTATACCCCTTAATATATAGAAGAATAGGAAGAACATCATGGAAATAGAAGAAAACAGGAAGATGTTCTAACAACACTTAATATAAAGAAAGAATACTTAAGGGAAATAAAGATCAGCAAATAAAATATTGTGGACACGTTAAAAGACATGACACCTTATTGAAGACCTTCCTTAAGGGTAAATTCGAAGGGAAGCGAGCAAGAGGAAGGCAGAGATACAATTAGGAGAGTAACATCAAAAGATAGGCCGGTTACAGCTTAGCAGAGTGCACCACCAAAACAAGAGACATGAGATGTTGGAGATCTGTTGCAGCCTACCCTCGTTGCGGAGACAGCACTTGATGATAATGATACCCCTTTATGCCTTGCAGCGAGAGTGATAGAAGAGTTCTCTGTTGATGACCTTTTTGTGTGTCTCATATATATGTTTTCGTTGATTCGTTTATTAATCTAGTACATAATCTAGTACCCATGTTTCCCGTAAGTGAAACATGGCCTCGTCAAACTCAGCTCATGTTTGTGTAGTTTAAACGTTATTAGTTTTCTTGAAAAAGGTCCCATTTGGACCAATACGTCGAAAATTGTCCCGTTTTATTTTATTGTATGTTTTTATATACCTTTTCATCTATATTTATCCATAGTTAGGTAACCTGTTTAACTTATTTTACATTACTATTTGTTCTTTTGGTTACTGCGGCATCCTCCACTTTGTCGGAACCCTCCGACCATTTGGTTATTTATATTAATCTGTTGTCTTCTGATGTAATCCAGGACTTATTTGTCTTGTTTTCTATATAGCTAATTCTCAACGATCTGAATAGATTTATCTGTACTCTAATACTAATCTCTCAAAACAAATAAAGAGGTGCTAAAGACACTTAATATGAAGAAAGAACTACTAAGAGAAATAAAGATCAGGCAAATAAAATACTTTGGACACATTAAAAGACATGACACCCTATTGAAGACCTTACTTGAGGGTAAAGTCAAAGGGAAGCGAGCAAGAGGTAGGCAGAGTAACATTACACGATGGACAGGTTACAGTCTAGCAGAGTGCACCACCAAGACAAGAGACATGAGATGTTGGAGATACGTTGCAGCCAACCTTCGTTGCGGAGACGGCACTTAATGATGATGACTAATCTCACTTCTCAAATGGAGTCATTAGAGAGAGCTAAATTGCGGTCATCACAGACAAAACGCATGCTCATCTTTGTCCCCGGACACTCGGTGTGGAGAGAAATGGACCGAGTAGACATACTCATTGCTCTTCGTGAGTCCGCAAGATCAGATGATTTTGTGATAAATAAGTATGAGTCAATATCGAGAATGCGCTAATTGAGAGTGAGGATGGGCATGGCCCGTAGAGAAAACATAACAAAGATTTCAAAAAAGAGCAGTGAAGCAACATAGAACCGGAACCATCAGCCGTTATACCCTGCGAGATTTTTACAGAAGCGGAGATCTAAGCATCTTTGCGCATATCCGGTGTGCGAAAACAAAAACTACATTTTTATAAGTTGCTTTATGAGAAACTATTTTACGCCACTTCACGTGACTTATAGAAAAGTGGGGACGACTAAGAACCACTCTGGCATCTCATATTATTTTTTTTTAAAGTACATATAGGACAAAACTAATGCACATCAATAAAGGAGGATTCACACATACATTCAGAGCTGTAGACATATCCTACTGGGTTTACCCTTTAAAAAAAAAGATCATTCGTGTTTTCGTGAAACAGATCTTATTTTTATATGAAAAATGTTATGACCTTTTTTGTGAAAGATAACGGGGGTTGGGAGCGGAGAGGGGGGGGTGGGTAGAAGTTTGCTCAACATTCCAAGTTCCTAGTACAAATAGTCCTATTCTGATCTGTTAAAGGGTGGTGGAAGGGGGGTTGGGCCTGCCTACAATAGTTATTCACTAAGTACAGCTTGAAAATTTCATTCGGGCCAACCATGAACATCATATGAATTTGTTCAGCAGAGATCAGACAGAGATTAGCAATGGTTCTACAAATTCGGGCCAACCATGAACATCATAGGGAATTTGTTCAGCAGAGATCAGAAAGAGATTAGCAATGGTTCTACAAATAACATCGATCTATCTGTACGCTGCGGCCCCTGTTTGCCGTGCGGCGTCAGGGGTGGGAGAGTAGCCTATAACAAATAGCATTAAGGATGCAAAATCTATGGTAAGAAGCAAACACACACAAAAGTGAAAACTATTAAGAAGCTGTTTTTCCAGAGGAAACAAATGATTTGAGCATTTTATAATGACATTGGAAATGGAAAAAATATTGGCATTTGAAATGAAATGTTAAAGATAGGTCATAAGAAAAAAAACAATCCAACACATAGGGCCTAGGCCTACGTTCGAAAAGGCCTGATCATAGAAGAAGACTGGCTACTCAAAACTACCAAAAAACGCAAGGTAACATATTTTGGACATACAAAAAGAAAATTGTTTTTGCAGATTATTCGTAGACGAAAAGGTTCCAGGAAAGAGAGCAAGTGGCACACCAAGATTACATGGATATGTATCAAAGTTCTTCTGAATATGAAGTTGAAAGAAGCTGGGCAGCTTTCACAGAACCGAAAGGCTTACAGATTGGCATACTGCATATGAGATCGGATGAGCTGTGGACTTGTCTGGAGTGTATGACGATGATTTGACGACTGAAAACAGCAAGTGACCTGTTGATGCGTAAATGCTTATTCTTCCTGGCGCGATATACAAGTAAATCTATCACGGCGGGAATGCCTGTTGAGCTACTTCTACTTCAGCTTTCATTCTCAAACTCCCGCTGTATCTCTCTTGTAGCAGGACACATTCTCAAACTCCCGCTGTATCTCTCTTGTAGCAGGACACATTCTCAAACTCACGCTGTATCTCTCTTGTAGCAGGACACATTCTCAAACTCCCGCTGTATCTCTCTTGTAGCAGGACACATTCTCAAACTCCCGCTGTATCTCTCTTGTAGCAGGACACATTCTCAAACTCCCGCTGTATCTCTCTTGTAGCAGGACACATTCTCAAACTCACGCTGTATCTCTCTTGTAGCAGGACACATTCTCAAACTCCCGCTGTATCTCTCTTGTAGCAGGACACATTCTCAAACTCCCGCTGTATCTCTCTTGTAGCAGGACAATGGTCCAACTCGATTTTCAGTAAGATGTAGCGCAGAGAATGGAAATGCGTCGTGCTGCCGTTTTATTTGCGCCAATGATCAAACACATCTGTATTCAGCAGCGGTGAGATACAAATATGAGTAAATTAGGGAAGTGGTATCTGTGAGGCGTACAGGTGCGGTGTACAGGTGAGTCTACCATGCTGTTTTGTCCGGGTAAGATGTAAAGGTGAGTTTATCAGAATGGATCTTTCTAGTGAAATGTACAGGTGAATTTATAAAATCATTATGTATGATAGAACATTCAGGTGAGTTTATCAGGTCGGTGCTGTCTGGTGAGATGTGCAAGTGAGTCTATTAGTTCGTTATTCTCTGGTGAGATGCAAAGGTGAGTCTATAAGGGCAAATATCGAATGACCAAAAGAAGTCACAAAACAACCTAACAACGAGACACGGTGACCGACGTTTCGACTCGGAAGCCTTCATCAAAACAAATAAAGAACACAGTAAACCAATCTTACATAGAGACACACATGGCTGTGATAGGAAGGAAAGAATAGGAGAGGGACAATAGTGAATGGACGACGGAACTTTTATCCTTTGAGTCTATCAGGTCGTTGCTGTCTAGTGAGATATAGGCCTACAGGTTGAGTTTATAAAATCGCTGCTGTCTGACAATTGACATATGTAGACTATGCAGTTAGCAGTCCTATGTAGTTTATGCAATTATAGATGCGTTATTTCACTTAGCATATGAAGTTATAGTTGCGTTATTTCACTTAGCATATGAAGTTATAGATGTGTTATTTCACTTAGCATATCAAGTTATAGTTGCGTTATTTCACTTAGCATATGAAGTTATAGATGCGTTATTTCACTTAATATATGAAGTTATAGATGCGTTATTTCACTTAGTATATCAAGTTATAGTTGCGTTATTTCACTTAATATATGAAGTTATAATGCGTTATTTACTTAGCATATGAAGTTATAGCTGCAGTGTCCCATGTAGTCTATGATATTATAAATGTTTGCAATTCTGTTCCATTAATGAGAATCCCACGCTTCTCAGCAGCTACCGCACGACAACATTGTAAAAAGTATTTGGCAAGTTATTGGAAAAATTATGACTGGAAAGGCAATGTGTAACTTGAGACTGATTACACGCTACATGATACACTTGGAAACTACAAGGCAGACAAAGGGAATTACCATAATGTTTCTAAGTTTGTGTATTATGTTTATGGGGGAATCATCTGTTTGCAGTGGCAATCGACTTGGAAGATAATTATAATAAAGTATAAGCCTACTTCTTAAAAGTGATGTTTTCTCTGTTAAACTTTGGAGTTAATCGTACATTGGATTGCTGCTGTCTTACTGAAGGATACCGTGGTACTACGCTTGGGAACGTGGACGCTAGACCATACACGAACATGCCCGAGACTACCAGAAGATGCTCCCCTTATCACCTGTGCTGTCAAACATCTATACAGCAAAGGTAGTCAATATTCAACCTTACAGATAGGGACGAACATTGACCATTGCTAATTTGATCTTAACGTACAGGGCCGTTCGAACAGACATAATATGCCACAAGACATTTAGAGGTTTAGATGTCATTTTGACTTGGTGTACAAAATCTAGTTTACATGTCAACCATGAGATGGCAAGAATTCTGTAGTGCTTACTGAACTATTGTATAGTGAAGGCTGACCTAACCGGAGTCTCCGTCAGCGGGATTATTCTGATAGAATGCGTTATCTGAGATAAACCTTTGATCACAGTTTATCTTACAAACCATCATTTATCAAATGATAGATCGATATAAGGGTTAGCGATCAAACCTGTAGAAAGGGGGGTTAAAACCCCACCCCCCTCAGAAAATCAGAACATGGCTTTTAGTACTAAGTAGGCCTATGTTGCCAAAAGGTGGGTACAACTCCTCCCGTAACGAGTTTTTTTTTTTGGGGGGGGGGCGAAAAAAGGTCTTCGCAAAAAGAGAACATTTCACAAACAGAAGCGTGCGAATACATTTTTTATAGGTAACACCACTTCCCCCTTCCCGCTAACATTTATTTAATATTAACATGTAATTTTATGTTTCACAAACAAAAAACTAACACCCTCACTAAAGTGATATTTTATGTTTCACAAACAAAAAACTAACACCCTCACTAAAGTGATATTTTATGTTTCACAAACACAAAACTAACACCCTCACTAAAGTGATATTTTATCTGTTTCACAAACACAAAACTAACACCCTCACTAAAGTGACATTTTATCCGTTTGATAAACAGATAACTAATGTTTGAAATAAAAATTATCCTCTCACTAAAATGACATTTTATCTGTTTGAGAAAAAAAAACTTAACATTCTCACTAAAGTAACATTGTATGTTTGACAAACAAAAAACTAACACTCTCACTAAAGTGACAATGTATCTGTTTGATAAACAAAATACTAACACTCTCAATAAAGTAGTATTTTATCTGTTTGATAAACAAAATACTAACACTCTCAATAAAGTAGCATTTTATCTGTTTGACAAACAAAAAACTAACACAGATCATATGGTCAAAATGTCCATTTAATCATTGGCTGCAAAATAACAATAACCTTAGAAGATTTAGTTCTCAACAACCATCCCATATAAGTGAGTTCAAAATTCAAGTTCAACTAAAATGAGTCACATAACAAAATATGAACTCACAATGAGAATAATTTATATGATAAGGCAAGTCCTTTTAATAATAATAATGGTACTTTCCTGTTAAGCAGATACATACATATAATAAAACAAATTGTAATGTGAAATATATCATTACTAATGATATAGGGGGAAAGGAGGGACAACTTAAAATTACAAAAAACAACATTGGTAAGCAATAAATTCAGTAATGGACATTTATTCAAAATGAGAATACAAAATGAAACAACAGTGAAATCTATTCTTGGGACCAGTATTCTTTTCAAAATATTGTCAAATGGTTCTGCTCGGTTGCTAGTCATGACCTCAACACTCGATTAATCGAAGGTTCATAATATCTATGTTAGAAACAGTCACCTAAACCATTGTTTTGAATAAAAAGTGACATCATATAGACATGTGCTGTTGCCATCACAAGACTTGTCGTCTAAAATGTATGATTTTGTAAGAATAAAAACACAAATACTCGGTATGTGTCAGCTTAACAGGAAAGTACCATAACAACAATCATAATTCAAGAATATCATGTACAGGACATTGCTTTTTAGCCATTGTTGAATTTTTAAGCACCATTAATACATTAAATTGTATTACCACTACAACATGAACATTTTGTTTTGCACCACAACCTAATTTGATTGAGCTGAGTTTCTGAGACACACTATGCATTCAACCACAGACCTGACAGTTTCTTTTACTTGAGCAAATTAATTTCCTCAGGTACATGTAAATGGAACACCCTATATGGAACAAAACAGTTTACAAACACATCAATAATGAGTGATGTTTGTGACACTCAGGTCAATGCAATACGATCGTGCATCACAAACGATAGTGCTAGGTACGCCTTTGAAAATTATTATATACTGCAGTTTGGTACCCGTAAGTCATTAAGCCTTAAGAGTGCCATCAGTGCATAGAAAAACTCACTTCCGTCATACTCCACTGAATGCTGTGGCAGCACAATTGCAACCATCACTAAAAACATTTGGAATTACGATAAACAGTTTAAAATTAGCCTTTTCTTCCAGGAAAAAAGTGGAATAAAATATTATAGTTGTATCATTCAATAAATCAAGTACCATGTCCCGTGGCACAGGTAATCACGCTTATCAACAACTCTCTGTGTCTCGTGTTCTTAACAAGTTCAATTGGTAACATTTTTTGGTGCTACAGTGACAACCCATCTCGATATTTCTCTTTGTTTTCCTCTGTCTCTTCTCCCCTTGATCTTTCTGGTGGTTGCTTAATGTTCAAGTTTTGCTTTTTCTCATCACATTCCCTAAACATCTTGATTGTCTGCTTCTAATCTTTGCTATAATTTTTCTTTTCACTCCAGCATATGAGGACTTCTACACTAGTTTTCTTGGCTGTCCATGGAATTTTCATCACTCTTCTTATAAACTACATCTCAATTGTCATCAGCTGACCGTGAGCTCTTTAAGTTGTATACTGCAGACAACTGTGATAACATCTCATTTATTTGTTGTAATGTGGACACACTGTTCTGATTGCTAAAAGTGAGGAAGACCTTCAAGATTTAATTAATGTAATAGTCACAGAAAATAAAGAGAAAGGCCTCTTCATAAATATCAAGAAAACAGAAGTAATGGTTATTTCAAAGAAACAAAATAACACAACTTGCAATATCAAAGTGAATGATATAGTATTACAACAGGTCCACCAATTCAAATATTTTGGTAGGAGGAAGCTCAGCAGATGGAAAAGTTCAGCAGAAATAAGAAGCAGAATAGGACAGGCAAAAACAACATTTACAATAATGAAACATATATTGTGTAATATGACTTTGACATTAGAGGTGAGGAAGAGAGTTTTGCACTGCTATAAAATTCCTAAACTAACATATGGATGCGAGTCTTGGACAATAAACAAACAGGAAAGTGGGAAATTAGAGGTAATAGAGATGGTGTTCTACAGAAGAATGCTGAGAATACCATGAATTGCCAGGAAAACTAATGTGGAGGTGTTGAAAGAGTCAAATGCGAGATGGAGCTTAATCAACAATATCAGAAAAAGACAATCTTCATTTTTTGGCCACTGTATGAACTACAAAAGACTGAGTTTTATTAAGGAGACAGAATTACAGATATAGACATGTTTCAAGTGAACGAAAGAAGAAGAAACATACAACTGAACTATCTTGTAGTCTTTTCTTCTCTGACTGATCCAGTACCCAATTCAGGCTGGGTCTACCCAGGAGCCGTTGCGGTCTTGAAAAGCATTTCCGCTTCCTGATTTTTATAAGGTTCTAATTTATTTTTATTAACTTCATTATTTGATTGTCCACTGCAAATTTCAGGAAATGTGTGTCATAGAACCCAATCAACGTATATTTTCACATTTACTGGTCATGTTTATATATATATATATATGCTGTGGCATGTTTATGTTTCGTTTTATAGTGAATAAAGCCGATGAGAAAATCCACTGAGATACTTGGTGATTGAAATATTGGAAACCATAAATGTCAAACATAAATTATCTTCAAAATGACAAATATATATACAATAAAAATAAAACATACGTTAAATACATTTTTATAATAAGCATAAATGAGATAGAACAAATTGACGGTTTCGACCAATAGCTCTTTATCTATGCAATCTAAAAGAACAACCATATCCCGCCAGAGTCACTGAGGTGCCACATTGGATTCATTCAAAGAGTCCTTCAGCGATTTATATCTTCAACGATGCGGATGAGTGAAGAGAAATCTTGACTTGCCAATCCTTGATGTTGTCTATCCATGATATACTGTGTCCTCGTCTGCTTCTTCTATCATCAAGTGCTCGTTGTAGCATTGTTTCTGACAAGTAATCATGTCAGCATATGTGTCTAAAACATGCACGTTTTCATCGTTTCAGTATTGAAATCAATTGCTCTTGTGATCTTGTACACATCTCTAAACTATTTCTTACGTGTACATTTGTCTTAACTCTTTCAGGACTTGATTATTTTTAGGTTTGGACCAAATTAATTTTATATATGTGTTTTTTATTGTATTACTTGACATACTAATATTGATAAATAGTGTATGTGTAATACATCATTAGAAAGGGGAATGGATACAGAATATGAATATATAAGTACATTGATGATATTTGATTGCTTCACAAGGTTACAGTTAGCCTTGTGAAGTAATCAAATATCAAATCAAAGCCAGTAAAGTGGCGAAAGGTCCTGTAGACCCA
Organism: Meghimatium bilineatum; assembly: GCA_034231615.1. NCBI lineage: Eukaryota > Metazoa > Mollusca > Gastropoda > Stylommatophora > Philomycidae > Meghimatium > Meghimatium bilineatum. Next base: position 112,694,395 of record CM067299.1, on the reverse strand, counting down.
TGCCATAAAGCCAGTATAGTGGTGATTGGTCTGGAAAGAGTTAAATAAACAAACTGGAAAGTGGGAAATTAGAGGCAACATAGATGTGGTTCTATAGAAGAATGCTGAGAATACCATGGACTGCCAAAAAAAACTAATGTGGAAGTGTTGAAAGAGTCATATGCGAAACGGACCTTAATCAATAATATAAGAAATAGACAATCTTCATTTTTTGGCCTTCATGAGAAAGACAGGTTTGGAGAACTTAGTCACAACAGGCAAGATTGAAGGCAGCAGAGACAGAGGGTGACAAAATGAGAAAATATTTATCAGTTTAACAACCTGGCACGGTAGAGAAACAACAACGATCTTGATACAGAATATTATAGATTGAGAGCTTTGTAGAGTCATGATCGCCTACACCAGGCAGCATGGCACCTAATGAATGTGAATTTGAGAGTTGTACAGCCCTACAACTGCTGTTGGTCCTTGACAAATGATCATGTCCAATTAATTAAACCATTCAGAAATAAATCAGATATGTCTATGGGTTTGTAGGCAAATAATAGGCCTAATGTGCATTTTTTTTTTGTGGATGTAAAAATGATTTGCACTGGGGATTTTGATTTAAGTGAGGTCTAATGTAGTAAGTCTTTGGACAACACAGGCATAAAAAAAAGACATCAGTTGCTAATTTGGTGTTATATACATTTCTGTCCTTTACTTTTCGGGTCACTCCTTCATTAAACTCACTTTTATGGCCCACTTTTCAATTTAGCATGCCTCAAACCAAATACTAAAACATCGGAAATACTTCTCAATGAACTCATAATGCTGCACTCATGGCACACAGTGAGTCACTTTGCAGTCTCAAACTGACAGCATGTGACCTGTTCTATATGACAATAAGCACCACAGAGACTACTTATACATCATGGATCTATAGTACCAACATATCACATCAAGGATCTAAAGTACCAACGTATCACATCAAGGATCTAAAGTACCAACGTATCACATCAAGTATCTACAGACCAACATATCACATCAAGGATCTAAAGTACCAACATATCACATCAGGATCTAAAGTACCAATGTATCACATCAAAGATCTATAGTACCAACATATCACATCAAGGATCTAAAGTACCAACATATCACATCAAGGATCTAAAGTACCAACGTATCACATCATCGATCTATAGTACCAACATATCACATCAAGTATCTACAGACCAACATATCACATCAAGGATCTATAGTACCAACATATCACATCAAGGATCTAAAGTACCAACATATCACATCAAGGATCTAAAGTACCAACATATCACATCAAGGATCTAAAGTACCAACGTATCACATCAAAGTTCTATAGTACCAAGATATCACATCAAGGATCTACAGTACCAACGTATCACATCAAGGATCTACAGTACCAACATATCACATCAAGGATCTACAGTACCAACTTATCACATCAAGGATCTATAGTACCAACTTATCACATCAAGGATCTATAGTACCAACATATCACATCAAGGACCAATGTATCACATGGAATGAAAACCATCTAAAGAACTTGACAATTTTTATTACATATAAAAACAAATATACAGAGTGTGTGTGTGCTGATTATGACTGATATGTACTCCATACTCAAAGACTGCCTACTCAAAACATGAGAGCACCTTCCATTTATGATAGGTCCATAAAATCATGAACAATAAATGTCAAGAAAAAGTTGTGAATACTGAGGTAATACATCAAGGTAGAAAATATTATTTCAATTGTATAATGTGTTTAAGGTTTTGCAGAGAACCTACAACAAAGAACAAATCAACTTTTTGAACGATCAAAAGGTTCCTGTCAAGAGAGGGACAAACAAACATAAAAAAATTAAAAAACACATTAGAAAATATTAAAAATTATAAACAAAAACAATATGAGATTATGTAGTCTGTAATATATCATGCATCATACATTATCACCTACAATAGAAAGAATAAGAATTGACTGTGATGGCTGGGTCATATGCACAGAATGTAACATTGCTACATTCTCAAGCAAGTAGTATTGAAAGAACTTAATGAGGAACAATAGGATAGTGTTAGATCACTTAATGAGGAACAATAGGATAGTGTTAGATCACTTAATGAGGAGCAATAGGATAGTGTTAGATCACTTAATGAGGAGCAATAGGATAGTGTTAGATCACTTAATGAGGAGCAATAGGATAGTGTTAGATCACTTAATGAGGAGCAATAGGATAGTGTTAGATCACTTAATGAGGAGCAATAGGATAGTGTTAGATCACTTAATGAGGAGCAATAGGATAGTGTTAGATCACTTAATGAGGAACAATAGGATAGTGTTAGATCACTTAATGAGGAACAATAGGATAGTGTTAGATCACTTAATGAGGAGCAATAGGATAGTGTTAGATCACTTAATGAGGAACAATAGGATAGTGTTAGATCACTTAATGAGGAGCAATAGGATAGTGTTAGATCACTTAATGAGGAGCAATAGGATAGTGTTAGATCACTTAATGAGGAGCAATAGGATAGTGTTAGATCACTTAATGAGGAGCAATAGGATAGTGTTAGATCACTTAATGAGGAACAATAGGATAGTGTTAGATCACTTAATGAGGAACAATAGGATAGTGTTAGATCACTTAATGAGGAGCAATAGGATAGTGTTAGATCACTTAATGAGGAACAATAGGATAGTGTTAGATCACTTAATGAGGAGCAATAGGATAGTGTTAGATCACTTAATGAGGAGCAATAGGATAGTGTTAGATCACTTAATGAGGAGCAATAGGATAGTGTTAGATCACTTCTGAGGTACAAAGAAATATTTCTGTATTAACCTTAATATTTGGTAAGTGTTAGAAATTACAACAACCAAGAGTATTTAGTGAAGTCTTAAGTCTGTCTGTCATCATCACCATCACAGTTGAGCTGAATGGTATTCATCAATTACAACAGATGAACAATAAGTACATCTTTATAAGTATTTCCTCAGGAGAACTCTATTCTTCAGAATCTCATTGTAAATAGCATAACAATCTAGAAAAGATCATACGGAAGGGGATGATGCCAGGGAAATGAAAAAAATGGATAAATTAAGAACAAGATGGATACAAGATAGCAATGACTACATGAACATGACACTAATGCAGTGGAAGTGGAAAGATTAGCTCAAGATTGAAGGAGTTTCAAAAGTCTATGATGACTGTTAAATGCTGTCCTGGATATGCTAGATAATGATGATGATATTTGGTAGAAGGTCACCCATTGTCAGGGACCAAAAGGGAAGTAAGAATAGGAGATTTATGGAGGAAGAAGGTGGCAGAGTTAGATTTCTCACTCCAGAGGTTAAAACTAACCTGAAATTCATGCTGAATTCGGATGTGTCAGACCAAAAGATGCAAATATCACAGCGAAGTTATAACCCTTGACACACCAAATTCCTTTTTTCTGACTATATTCTGCTAAACTATCAGAATTTTGAGAACAATCACAGAAAAAGAAGGAAGTAGACGATGATCTTGCACTTGTATTTCATTACATTCACAAAGAATCCATGATTGCATCGGTATAATATTGATGTTAGAGTTACTAACCCTGTCATGAATGGTTTACAGTCTTTCTCTAGTATAGAAACACATATGACATGATCAGATCAATTGGAGTTTACAACAGTGATTCCTTTCGTCTCTTTTCATTGCTGACTTTTTATGCACTTCTTTTTAATTCAGCCTTGACCGATGTTACTGTCCTCATTAAGATGTACACAAGCTAGGATCTTTCAAGAAGTGATGTCACTGTCATGCATAACAATCTTTCAGGAAGAGATGTCACTCATGCATAACAATCTTTCAGGAAGTGATGTCACTCATACATAACAATCTTTCAGGAAGTGATGTCACTCATACATAACAATCTTTCAGGAAGTGATGTCACTGCCATGCATAAAAATCTTTCAGGAAGTGATGTCACTGCCATGCATAAAAATCTTTCAGGAAGTGATGTTATTGTCATCAATAATATCAGAAAAAGACAATCTTCATTTTTTGGCCACTGTATGAACTACAAAAGACTGAGTTTTATTAAGGAGACAGAATTACAGATATAGACATGTTTCAAGTGAACGAAAGAAGAAGAAACATACAACTGAACTATCTTGTAGTCTTTTCTTCTCTGACTGATCCAGTACCCAATTCAGGCTGGGTCTACCCAGGAGCCGTTGCGGTCTTGAAAAGCATTTCCGCTTCCTGATTTTTATAAGGTTCTAATTTATTTTTATTAACTTCATTATTTGATTGTCCACTGCAAATTTCAGGAAATGTGTGTCATAGAACCCAATCAACGTATATTTTCACATTTACTGGTCATGTTTATATATATATATATATGCTGTGGCATGTTTATGTTTCGTTTTATAGTGAATAAAGCCGATGAGAAAATCCACTGAGATACTTGGTGATTGAAATATTGGAAACCATAAATGTCAAACATAAATTATCTTCAAAATGACAAATATATACAATAAAAATAAAACATACGTTAAATACATTTTTATAATAAGCATAAATGAGATAGAACAAATTGACGGTTTCGACCAATAGCTCTTTATCTATGCAATCTAAAAGAACAACCATATCCCGCCAGAGTCACTGAGGTGCCACATTGGATTCATTCAAAGAGTCCTTCAGCGATTTATATCTTCAACGATGCGGATGAGTGAAGAGAAATCTTGACTTGCCAATCCTTGATGTTGTCTATCCATGATATACTGTGTCCTCGTCTGCTTCTTCTATCATCAAGTGCTCGTTGTAGCATTGTTTCTGACAAGTAATCATGTCAGCATATGTGTCTAAAACATGCACGTTTTCATCGTTTCAGTATTGAAATCAATTGCTCTTGTGATCTTGTACACATCTCTAAACTATTTCTTACGTGTACATTTGTCTTAACTCTTTCAGGACTTGATTATTTTTAGGTTTGGACCAAATTAATTTTATATATGTGTTTTTTATTGTATTACTTGACATACTAATATTGATAAATAGTGTATGTGTAATACATCATTAGAAAGGGGAATGGATACAGAATATGAATATATAAGTACATTGATGATATTTGATTGCTTCACAAGGTTACAGTTAGCCTTGTGAAGTAATCAAATATCAAATCAAAGCCAGTAAAGTGGCGAAAGGTCCTGTAGACCCATGCCATAAAGCCAGTATAGTGGTGATTGGTCTGGAAAGAGTTAAATAAACAAACTGGAAAGTGGGAAATTAGAGGCAACATAGATGTGGTTCTATAGAAGAATGCTGAGAATACCATGGACTGCCAAAAAAAACTAATGTGGAAGTGTTGAAAGAGTCATATGCGAAACGGACCTTAATCAATAATATAAGAAATAGACAATCTTCATTTTTTGGCCTTCATGAGAAAGACAGGTTTGGAGAACTTAGTCACAACAGGCAAGATTGAAGGCAGCAGAGACAGAGGGTGACAAAATGAGAAAATATTTATCAGTTTAACAACCTGGCACGGTAGAGAAACAACAACGATCTTGATACAGAATATTATAGATTGAGAGCTTTGTAGAGTCATGATCGCCTACACCAGGCAGCATGGCACCTAATGAATGTGAATTTGAGAGTTGTACAGCCCTACAACTGCTGTTGGTCCTTGACAAATGATCATGTCCAATTAATTAAACCATTCAGAAATAAATCAGATATGTCTATGGGTTTGTAGGCAAATAATAGGCCTAATGTGCATTTTTTTTTTGTGGATGTAAAAATGATTTGCACTGGGGATTTTGATTTAAGTGAGGTCTAATGTAGTAAGTCTTTGGACAACACAGGCATAAAAAAAAGACATCAGTTGCTAATTTGGTGTTATATACATTTCTGTCCTTTACTTTTCGGGTCACTCCTTCATTAAACTCACTTTTATGGCCCACTTTTCAATTTAGCATGCCTCAAACCAAATACTAAAATATCGGAAATACTTCTCAAGGAACTCATAATGCTGCACTCATGGCACACAGTGAGTCACTTTGCAGTCTCAAACTGACAGCATGTGACCTGTTCTATATGACAATAAGCACCACAGAGACTACTTATACATCATGGATCTATAGTACCAACATATCACATCAAGGATCTAAAGTACCAACGTATCACATCAAGGATCTAAAGTACCAACGTATCACATCAAGTATCTACAGACCAACATATCACATCAAGGATCTAAAGTACCAACATATCACATCAGGATCTAAAGTACCAATGTATCACATCAAAGATCTATAGTACCAACATATCACATCAAGGATCTAAAGTACCAACATATCACATCAAGGATCTAAAGTACCAACGTATCACATCATCGATCTATAGTACCAACATATCACATCAAGTATCTACAGACCAACATATCACATCAAGGATCTATAGTACCAACATATCACATCAAGGATCTAAAGTACCAACATATCACATCAAGGATCTAAAGTACCAACATATCACATCAAGGATCTAAAGTACCAACGTATCACATCAAAGTTCTATAGTACCAAGATATCACATCAAGGATCTACAGTACCAACGTATCACATCAAGGATCTACAGTACCAACTTATCACATCAAGGATCTACAGTACCAACTTATCACATCAAGGATCTATAGTACCAACTTATCACATCAAGGATCTATAGTACCAACATATCACATCAAGGACCAATGTATCACATGGAATGAAAACCATCTAAAGAACTTGACAATTTTTATTACATATAAAAACAAATATACAGAGTGTGTGTGTGCTGATTATGACTGATATGTACTCCATACTCAAAGACTGCCTACTCAAAACATGAGAGCACCTTCCATTTATGATAGGTCCATAAAATCATGAACAATAAATGTCAAGAAAAAGTTGTGAATACTGAGGTAATACATCAAGGTAGAAAATATTATTTCAATTGTATAATGTGTTTAAGGTTTTGCAGAGAACCTACAACAAAGAACAAATCAACTTTTTGAACGATCAAAAGGTTCCTGTCAAGAGAGGGACAAACAAACATAAAAAAATTAAAAAACACATTAGAAAATATTAAAAATTATAAACAAAAACAATATGAGATTATGTAGTCTGTAATATATCATGCATCATACATTATCACCTACAATAGAAAGAATAAGAATTGACTGTGATGGCTGGGTCATATGCACAGAATGTAACATTGCTACATTCTCAAGCAAGTAGTATTGAAAGAACTTAATGAGGAACAATAGGATAGTGTTAGATCACTTAATGAGGAACAATAGGATAGTGTTAGATCACTTAATGAGGAGCAATAGGATAGTGTTAGATCACTTAATGAGGAGCAATAGGATAGTGTTAGATCACTTAATGAGGAGCAATAGGATAGTGTTAGATCACTTAATGAGGAGCAATAGGATAGTGTTAGATCACTTAATGAGGAGCAATAGGATAGTGTTAGATCACTTAATGAGGAGCAATAGGATAGTGTTAGATCACTTAATGAGGAACAATAGGATAGTGTTAGATCACTTAATGAGGAACAATAGGATAGTGTTAGATCACTTAATGAGGAGCAATAGGATAGTGTTAGATCACTTAATGAGGAACAATAGGATAGTGTTAGATCACTTAATGAGGAGCAATAGGATAGTGTTAGATCACTTAATGAGGAGCAATAGGATAGTGTTAGATCACTTAATGAGGAGCAATAGGATAGTGTTAGATCACTTAATGAGGAACAATAGGATAGTGTTAGATCACTTAATGAGGAGCAATAGGATAGTGTTAGATCACTTCTGAGGTACAAAGAAATATTTCTGTATTAACCTTAATATTTGGTAAGTGTTAGAAATTACAACAACCAAGAGTATTTAGTGAAGTCTTAAGTCTGTCTGTCATCATCACCATCACAGTTGAGCTGAATGGTATTCATCAATTACAACAGATGAACAATAAGTACATCTTTATAAGTATTTCCTCAGGAGAACTCTATTCTTCAGAATCTCATTGTAAATAGCATAACAATCTAGAAAAGATCATACGGAAGGGGATGATGCCAGGGAAATGAAAAAAATGGATAAATTAAGAACAAGATGGATACAAGATAGCAATGACTACATGAACATGACACTAATGCAGTGGAAGTGGAAAGATTAGCTCAAGATTGAAGGAGTTTCAAAAGTCTATGATGACTGTTAAATGCTGTCCTGGATATGCTAGATAATGATGATGATATTTGGTAGAAGGTCACCCATTGTCAGGGACCAAAAGGGAAGTAAGAATAGGAGATTTATGGAGGAAGAAGGTGGCATAGTTAGATTTCTCACTCCAGAGGTTAAAACTAACCTGAAATTCATGCTGAATTCGGATGTGTCAGACCAAAAGATGCAAATATCACAGCGAAGTTATAACCCTTGACACACCAAATTCCTTTTTTCTGACTATATTCTGCTAAACTATCAGAATTTTGAGAACAATCACAGAAAAAGAAGGAAGTAGACGATGATCTTGCACTTGTATTTCATTACATTCACAAAGAATCCATGATTGCATCGGTATAATATTGATGTTAGAGTTACTAACCCTGTCATGAATGGTTTACAGTCTTTCTCTAGTATAGAAACACATATGACATGATCAGATCAATTGGAGTTTACAACAGTGATTCCTTTCGTCTCTTTTCATTGCTGACTTTTTATGCACTTCTTTTTAATTCAGCCTTGACCGATGTTACTGTCCTCATTAAGATGTACACAAGCTAGGATCTTTCAAGAAGTGATGTCACTGTCATGCATAACAATCTTTCAGGAAGAGATGTCACTCATGCATAACAATCTTTCAGGAAGTGATGTCACTCATACATAACAATCTTTCAGGAAGTGATGTCACTCATACATAACAATCTTTCAGGAAGTGATGTCACTGCCATGCATAAAAATCTTTCAGGAAGTGATGTCACTGCCATGCATAAAAATCTTTCAGGAAGTGATGTTATTGTCATCAATAAAGCAATACATTTCATATTTCCTTTCATCTCAATAACTGAAATACAAAATACCCTGCACTTGCAACAGAACCAAGCTGCATTAGCTCTCAGATTGATATGGAGCCCAATTCTTTCAATATTTTTCCAACATTACAAGTGTTTCAAACCCATAAACAAACAAACATTATTAACAATTAACATTATGTTCAGTTACCAATAATTAACATTAATTTGTAAGCAAATAATATAATTTAAACATAAAAAAAGTAATGTGATCAAACATAAAACATAATCCAACATAAATAAGTATGAAATGTTTTGTGATGAAATACAAAACAAACTTCAAAACAAAAATATTATTAAAATCTTAACAGGAAGTTTTTAAGAACTATAAAATAATCTGACATTGATAGTTAAAAATCTGCATATTGAGTGTGAACTTCGTTGAAACACAACCTATATTTTAAAATGAACAAATGAAACACTGTTTGAATTTAAAAAAATGAAATCCCACTTTATTAACAATTCATAGAACAGGGAACATAATTTATAGTTAAGTAACATAATAACAATTAATAAGTAACATAATAACAATTAATAAGTAACATAATAACAATTAATAAGTAACATAATAACATTTCATTACACTTAACTTTAAAACATAAATTAAAATGAAATTGTTTTGCATAATAAATGACAGAACAACTGATGCATTATTTAATAAAATTTCCTATAAGCTTCGTTGTTTAATCTTGCGGTAAACTCTTAATACTCAATTTGCTATACAACACCAAGTCAGATGTGTTAGGCCATTGGCCTAATAGTTTCCTTTCTCTGGACTATATCTTGCTGGAATTTATTAGGTTCATTGTCCTACATAAGATCCAGTGGGAGCTTGAGAATAAGACACAAATATTCGCTGTACCTGTTTCATAAAATTTAAAAACCATGAGAAGTATAGAGGTAAGGATAACATTGAGTAACCATGAGAAGTATAGAGGTAAAGATAACATTGAGTAACCATGAGAAGTATAGAGGTAAGGATAACATTGAGGTTCTTTTTCCTTACGAACAGTCATAACTTACACTGGAATAATTTAAACTAAAAAAAATTATTTATTGCTTCTGGAATATGGGGACATTACATATAAAAATCTTGGTAAAATGTGGAAAAAGTAGGAAGCAATAGCTAAGGAAAGGAGCTACAAACAACCGGCACACCAGGACAAGATGAAAGTTTCTACTGCACCTCCTGGACAAGATTGCGGCTGCCAGACAACCCAGAACATCAAGACCATTAATGAAAAAGAATCTACAAGGTATGGGACCAGTCACTAAACTTCAACTCAATTATGAAAAAATGCAGTACGTACAGAAGACTCAAGCACGATGAACAACAACCAAAAAGTGCCATTCCAATAGATGACCTCACATTGCAGTAAATCTGTTGCTGTTGTCACATTTCTCCATGAAAGCATCCAGACACTCCAAATCACACCCCAAAAGTCCTTGTAAGGACTAACCTAACCAGGCTACACCATAATCCCTCACAGGATCAATAACATGCCACAATTTAGTCCTTATACTAGAAGCCACAGCTACAACCCAGCTGGGTAGCAAAATTTTAGCACCAACCAGGCAACCACATCCCAAGAAACAAAGGCCTCCAGACACCCTGATATAACCAAAAAGAAATGTATTCCTAGTTTGAAAGATGTGTGTCTCAGCCAAATCCACCATTAAAATATATAACAACAAAAAGATATAAAGATAGAACAAGATGGAGGAGGTTTCTTGAGGACCTCTGCTCCACATGAAGCTAAAAGAAGTATCAATAGATAAATAAAAATACAAAAAGAACACAAGACAATCAAATCAAAAGTATTCAGCTTTATTGTTTATTTTAGCCAAAATATTCTTGCTTTATTTCATTCAGAAATTTGTATTATAATTCTCATATTTCCAGAACATTTATATTTGTTTTGTCACAAGTGTGATCAAAATATTTCATACCACTAAGTTTCAATTGTTTTTCAAATGGTTGTTGAGTACCTAAATTTATGCATCAAATAATAATGTACAATGTATGCATGCTTTGATTAATTTCTGTTTTAAATTGGTTTAAAATTGTTTGGAAAGTCTGATGTTTTTTAATTTTGAATCTATCTATCTATCTATACGCTGTGTCCCTTGTTTGCCTTGCAGCATCAGGGGTGGAAGAGTTCTCTGGAGATGGCCTTCTTGTGCGCTGTTTGTAAGCTTGTTCCTGTGGCTTCTTTGATTTCTGTGATCCATCTTTTACATGGTCTGCCTCTGGCTTTATAACCATTATGTCTATGTGTCATGGCCATCTGTGGCATGCTATATGTAGGTAGTCTGGAAGCGTGTGAAAACCACTTGATCTGCTGTCTTTTGATGTGTTCCAATACTGGTATTGTTTTGGTTATCTGTCTGATGTTATCGTTTCTAATTCTATCTCTTAATGACACTCCGAGTATTCTTTGTAGACATGTCATTTCTGTTGTCACTATTTTTCTTTTGTCTTGTGCTGTCAGTGTCCAGGTTTGGCACTGGTAGCATAGTGATGGAATAATAATAGTCTTGTATAATGCAACTTTAGTGTCTATGTTTACATTTTTGTTCTTGAAAATGCGTGTCATCTGTCCTAGGATCTGGTATGTTTTGTTGCATCTATTTTGTATCTCTTTACTGGTTTTCCCTTCACTCGATATAATGCTTCCTATATCGAGTGAAGGGAAAACCATGTATTTTGAATGTAAGGGGAAATTGCATAAAAACTGTGTACCATACTGTAAATATTGAATGTGTGAGGGGAGATTGCATAAAAAATGTGTACCATTCCACAAATGAAAATGAGGAAAAAACTGATTAGAATGCAATTTTGGAATTGAAAAACTACTAAATGAAAAATAGGAAAGTAAAGGCCACAGAAGTGATGCTCATCACTTCATTCCCAGGTATCCCATTGGTCAATGGGATCCCACTGATCAATTGGTAAATTCAGGCCTTTTTTCAATACACCTTAATGATGTGGAAAAGGGTAAACTTTACATTTTTTTACTTTTTTATGAAATATTAATTTTTGTATGAAATATTCAGTTGAAGACAGATGTGTCTGACTATTGGTGCAAATAAAACAGAAACACAATTTATTTTTATTCTCTGGACTACATCCTGCAGGAAATCCAGTAGGACCATGGTCCTGTTACAAGAAAGATCCAGTGGGAGTTTGAGAATGAATTTTCTTCTGAAGAAGTATGAAATTATTGATTTTTGGATATTTGTTTTTCTTAACAAACTAAATTTAAACCCACTTTTGGGGGGAAGAAACATTCTCCCAAATTTTCAGATCTTCTAATATAACTTTCATCCGGCATTGTGGCGGTGTGGTAGAGAGCTTATCTGTGATGGCCAAGGTACCGGGTTCAATTCCCGTCATAGGCAATTTTGCAACTAGACCGTTCAGAAAGCAATGGCAAACTACTGAACATATTTATATTTCCTAGAAAATCATTACAGCCAAAAACACTGGGCTGATGGCTACTTTCTGAATATGATACGCTATCAATTTTGTTTTAAAAATATAACTTAAGACAATTTCTATTCTTTTTTATAATAATTATGCAAAACACAAGGTTGATAAGCTTTTCAAAGAACGCACAGACTAGTAGACTATTGAGTACTGTATGACAAAATACAGATTGTAGTATACAAGATTGGGTACAGTACAAGTAGACACCACCACATATTTAATTATTTTGCATGTCTATGTTTGTAAATTTCATGTTCGTCATTTAATAATTGAAATATTTATTTATTTAGGGTTGGGGTTAGTTATGTAAAACACAACTATCCTAACCCTATCTTAAACCGATAAATAAAATAAAAAAAATTATTTAAATTATTTAATGATGAACATGAAATTTATAAACATAGACAAGGGAAATAACTCGACTATGTGGTGACATCTACTGGTGTTGCACCCAAGATTGCTTAATCTTAAGGACTTTAAAAAAAAAGAAGATAGTCTGTACATTTATATTTATATAAAAGTACACTGTAAAGTTAATTAAACTTGTGTTTACGTAGTACTGCTGTTTTACAGCTATCACAATTATTACCAATTACTTTTTAATAATAAATTCTATCTAATATTTACCAGCTGTTATTACAATTAGTTTAGGTTAGGAATGTTGATTATCCCCTTCGCACATGCCCATAGATGTTCAGATCTCCACTTCAGTACATCTCTCAGGGTATAGCAGCTGATGGTTCCGGTTCTATGTTGGTTAAGTGTTCTTTTTGAAATCTTTGTTAGGTGTTCTCTACACTTCATGTCTATCCTCACTCCAAAATCACACATTCTCAATATTGACTCATGTTCATATATCTTAAAATCCTCTAATCATGCAGACTCACAAAGAGCACTGAGTATGTCTGCTCAGTCAAAATGTTGACCATCTGTTATAGTGGTTAGATTAGCTAATTAGTCAGCCCATTTGTTTCCCACACCAGCATGTCCTGGGACAAAGATAAGCATGATTTCCTGCAGTGATGCTCCAATTTTAACTCTTTCTACTGACTCCACCCATTTCCTACATACATCACCTGTTTTAACTTTCTGAATCATAATAATATCTCCCCTTATATTCATTGAGTCACATAGTTTGAACACATGGGAATAGGCTTGCGATTCCAGCCAGTTTAGTGTCTACATTATGGCAAATACTTCCACCATTACATTGTGTATTGTTGTGGTAGAGGCCTCACTGACATTGTGTACTGTTCTTCCTTGTGATCTGGCAGTAAAGACCGAAGCACATTGCTGGTGGCGCATGACTGACCCAGCCATGTAAATCACAACATCTGTTATTACAATTGAGAATTATAAATAAAGTACATAAATTTATCCTGAATGCTGGGTGATACAAACTGCCTGTATAGATTATTAGAATAACAAAACTCTAAATACTACAAAGAAAAAATGTTTCACAACAGAAGCTGGAGCAAGCTTTGTGGCTCTGGCTTCTCTGCCATTCCAAAAGGAGTGAATCCACAGTCACATAAAGTTTTATAGGTGGATGGGCCCAAGGCTATGATCTGAGGAAAATACAACAAAAAAACAACAATTATTTACTTGTGAGAACAACTACTGAGATGTATACAATGCCAAAGCAATGGCAAACTAATGAGACATATACAATGCCCAAAAAATCCAGAAAACATTGAAAGAGGCTGGGCAGCTTGTACAGAACTGAGAGACTTACAGAGTGGCAGTGAGGAAAAGGATACATCACATAGATGTTAATGAGCACAACTTTCCCCTCCAGCTGACACTCTAATATCAAACACTTTTCATGCACATTAGTTACAGCAAAATATTTAGAAATAATATCAATGCACTCAGTGCGCCCCTATAGGTGTTCATTATCTGCACATTTATGAAAAGTATACCAGAGTTAGCAAAATTATATAATCATTTCAGCACAACTATACAATAGTCAGGACAACTATATAATCATTTCAGCACAACTATACAATAGTCAGGACAACTATACAATAGTCAGGACAACTATATAATCATTTCAGCACAACTATACAATAGTCAGGACAACTATACAATAGTCAGGACAACTATACAATAGTCAGGACAACTATACAATAGTCAGGACAACTATACAATAGTCAGGACAACTATACAATAGTCAGCACAACTATACAATAGTCAGGACAACTATACAATAGTCAGCACAACTATACAATAGTCAGGACAACTATACAATAGTCAGGACAACTATATAATCATTTCAGCAAAACTATACAATAGTCAGGACAACTATACAATAGTCAGCACAACTATATAATCATTTCAGCAAAACTATACAATAGTCAGCACAACTATACAATAGTCAGCACAACTATACAATAGTCAGGACAACTATATAATCATTTCAGCAAAACTATACAATAGTCAGGACAACTATACAATAGTCAGGACAACTATACAATAGTCAGGACAACCATACAATAGTCAGGACAACTATACAATAGTCAGGACAACTATACAATAGTCAGGACAACCATACAATAGTCAGCACAACTCACAACTATACAATAGTCAGGACAACTATATAATCATTTCAGCAAAACTATACAATAGTCAGTACAACTATACAATAGTCAGAACATATACAATAGTCAGTTCAACTATACAATAGTCAGGACAACTATACAATAGTCAGGACAACCATACAATAGTCAGCACAACTCACAACTATACAATAGTCAGGACAACTATACAATAGAGTCAGTCAGTACAACTATACAATAGTCAGAACATATACAATAGTCAGTTCAACTATACAATAGTCAGAACATATACAATAGTCAGTTCAACTATACAATAGTCAGAACATATACAATAGTCAGGACAACTATACAATAGAGTCAGTCAGTACAATTATACAATAGTTTCAGCTTAACTATAGAATAGTTTCAGTTAAGTTTACAATCTCCCCCCCCCCCCCCCCCACACACAAGTCAAGTATACATTTTGCAGTGGATTGTCAATGGTTTTCATCTTAAGATGAATTCATATATTAGTGACACTGAATCCACGAAACAGCCCCTTTGCTCTCTCTTGTGTATATTGTATTTAATAAAATGATTATTCCAACCATAATAAAATATGACTACTCCAAGACAGAATATGACTAATTCAACCAAGACAGAGTATATAAAGACTACATGATAGTATATGACTATTTGTACTGTAATATAGTATTACTACTTTAATCATGACATTATATTACTCACTACCTGAACAAAGATAGAGTAAAACATGATTACTTAAACCATGATAAATATGACTACTTCAATTATGACAGAGTAAGAGAAAAGTTACTAGATGGACTTGTATTGTGACACAGTAGAAGCTCACCAACCGAGCTTATTGACAACACAAGAGACAGAGAGTTGTGGATAAAAATGATTGCCTACGCCAGTCGGCATGACACTTGATTCATGACTACTTCTACTATGACAGAGTATGACTACTTCAACTATGATAGAGCATGACTACTTGAACAAAGATAGAGAAAAGTATGACTACTTCTACTATGACAGAGTATAGCTACTTTACCAAAGAGAAAGGGAGCACAACAATAACAGCCACATACACAAAAAAACCACGCACACAGTTAAAATGATGTTACAATCTGTGAAAAAGGAGAATTGGATGAACAGATGGGCCATGGAAAACACTGGGAAGGAAATCTATAAATATATGACCATCCCAAATCCTAAGGACAACATATCTCCTGCAAAGAAAAGACCAATTTTCTGACTTTGCAGACACCTTGTACAGCTTAACAATAAACTGAACAGAATACAACCACAACACACTCTAGGGTGCCAGCTGTGCACTCATCCCTACAAAACTGTTGACCACCACCTTTTTGAATAAACTAACCGAACTGATTCAACTAGAAACAAAAGATGCAAAATAACACAAATTGTCAGACACGTACTAAGCTCAACCTTCATACTGACGGCAGGAGGGCCTGGAAGCTATTAAATAACCTATCAAGGAAAGACAAACACACAAACCCAAAACCACTATGATCTTCAAACCAGGTACTAGTAGAAGACACGGACAAAGCAAACAGTTTCAACAAATATTTTTCAAGCATCAACAAAACCTCCCGCAGGATAGTACTAGACAACACAATTGACAAGATTCTAAAATCTAAAGAAAGATCAAAACAAGCAAACACTGTGCTCTTTGATGAAAACTTCACCATTCAAGAACACCAGATTGCACTAAAGAAACTACAGCCAAGAAAAGCAACAAGTCCTGATAAAATATCAAATGAGATGATCCACCACTTAAGAACCAATGGAAAAACAGAGCTCCTAAACCTCATAAATAAAACTTGGCAAAGTCAAACCCTACAAACAGCTTGGAAGGCCTCTATTGTTAAGTAAATAATAAAGAAGGATAAGCCTGAAGATGACATAAAAAGCTTTCGACCAGCCTCTTTAACTTCTAACATCAGTAAACTTGCAAATCAAATGCTGAACAACAGATTATAATGGCGGTTGGAAGCTTCAGCATCCTTCAAAAACTCTGAAGCAGGCTTCTGAAGAGGATCAAGGACTGAAGACCAACTCTTTTTCTTCAAACAGAATATGAAGGACAATTTTCAGCAAGGGAGGAGTACAGTCGCTGTCTTTGTAGACCTAATGCAAGCATATGGCAAGGTATGGAGAAAGGGACTATTGCTAAAAATTCAAAATATGGGTATTTGTGGGAAAATGTACAAATGGATTAAGAAATACCTAAGTGACAGAACCATACAAACTGCAGAAAACATCAAACTATCATCCAAACGTATGCCTGAGGGAGAGCTACCCCAAGGCTCAGCCCTCAGCTGCACCCTATTCTTAATCTTCATAAATGATCTTCCTGGCTTGCTTAAACACCCACAAAGCCATGTTTGCAGACAACCTTGTAATATGGACAAGTGGATCAGACTTACACCTGGCTCAAGAGAGACTTAGAAAAAACCTTCTCACAATATCAACATACTGCAACTTCTGGGACCACATATACTATATGTACACTTAACAACAAACAAACAAAATCATACAAAATTAATATTACTCTTGAAGGAGCTTAAATAAATTGCAAAGTAAACAGAAGAAAACTGGGTGTTCAGCTAACTTTCAACAACTTTATTAATAATATCATGGAAAAAGTGTCTAGGAGGTTGAACTTGCTAAAGCGACTTGCAAGTACATCCTAGGGAGCGGACTAGACAACACTTAAAAATGCATACATAGGATACATCAGATCCATACAAGACTATAATCTCCCCTTGCAGGTCACACCATCAAAAAGCACTCTTGCACACACTTGGACAGAGTACAAAGCCAGGCTCTCCGCTTCATTTGTAGTGGCCTGAGATTAACACCAACAAATGGCCTGTGAAATCGATGCAAACATAGAGCCACTAGACATTAGAAGAGAAAAGGCAATTACAGAAGCTGTGAAATGACACCCACAATGAAAGTGATGATAAACTGGCAAAAAAGAGAGCAAGTATGCACCAACCAGGAATTCCCACCAACCTTAGAATAGCTCAACACATTATCTACAACAACTGTAAACAACAATGGATGGACTGCTGAGCCACTGGCTCAAAAGGAAAAGTGCTATATGCAGACATGTCCCAACCAAATCCACACGATAGCATAAATAAACTACAACCATAAAGATCAAACCACAATATTACGGCTGCGAACAAAACATATACAACTTAACAAACATCTACAAAGAATTACCGCAGACCATACACCGTACCGCAACAGACAAGAGGAGGAAACAGTAAAACACCAACTTATTGAATGCCCTGCACTCACTACAAGACATACCTGCACTCACTACAAGACATATAAAAACAACTGTTACCACCAAACATATATAACCCCTCCATCACTAACGCCCTTTTTACAGACACAACAAAGCTAAAGAAGACATGAACCTGCCACCATCTGGTACAGGGAAGAAAGAGTGAAAGCTTGTAATCCCGGGGATTGGATAAGTAAGTGAGTATTCTCACTTCATGCACTGTCGATACAGACTCATGCTCATTTAACTAAAAACTCTTCGATCGTGCAGACTCTCGTAAAGCACTAAGAATATCTGCTCTGTCCATAGGTTATAGAAGCAGAGCCAGCCAATTTGTCAGCTCATCTGTTTCCTTGCATGTTCGGGAACAATCTAGTCCCAATAATGGTTTGAAAGTGAAACCTCATAGTACCATGACCTGTGTTTTATCTATTTGACTATCTGCTCCACAATGAAATATGATTTAGTGAAAACATTAAAAAATGAAAATGTAAATATGATAGCTCATATCTGAAAGATATGAAACACAGTTTTGCTGAAATCTACTAAACATATGCCCCATGATAAAATAATTAGAGTACTTCGTGTTCCATTTAATAAACTTACCTTGACTTTGTCCAACTGTAAAAAATCTTTTGCAACTGCTGCTTGAGTGTAATGGAATCCTGATGGACTAAAGAAGACTGCATAATCTGGTAATCCCTGTGAACATAAACAAATGCAGATTATTACTTGTATTCATAATCTGGTCATCTCTATGAACATAAACAAATGGAGATCATTACTTCTATTCATAATCTGGTAATCCCTGTGAACATAAACAAATGGAGATCAGTGCTTCTATTCATAATCTGGTAATCCCTGTGAACATAAACAAATGGAGATCAGTGCTTCTATTCATAATCATAGCAGCCGTTGCAAGATTCTGAACATCCGATGCAGAAAAGATACAGAAACACTGATTATTAAATAACATCATTACACTCTTGAGCAAATCTATTAGGGTTCATTCAGTCACCCTCACCAGATTTTGGAGGATACAAGCTCATTGTTCCCATGGCACTCTGGATTCTTCTTTCATTCTGTGTTCCTCAGTTTGCATAGATAAGCATAAGCACCTGATTATTCTTTGTCACAAAACCTGGTACCACTTTGACTTTCATGGACTTGAACTGCTTTCTGTTTGTTCTATTCATAGATAGGCTACCGTACTGGGTTAGTGTCTACCTAATCTTGACTTTTACCAACCAAAAAATGTTATCAACTTATGCCAGGTTTGCAGTTTTCATTTCAGTATCCACACTGTGGTCTGACTAACTGTATATGGTGTGTTTCAGAAAAATTATGACCATCAGATAGCAAGACAAGATTCTGGATACCACTGTCTTTGACAGATCTGGTATCCCTAGCATTGACACAATTCCGATGCAGATACAGATTCGTTAGGCATATCATCTGGTACATGGGGCATATCATCTGGTACATGAGCCAGATCATTGCCTGCCAAATATACTTCTCTATGTTGCAGAATGGCATACAATCTCAAGATGGCAAAAATAAATGCTGCAAAGAACTCGCTAGAGGCCTTTGAAAAAGACCAAGATACATGGGAAGAACTTGCACAAAATAGAGCTATATGGAGCTCTATAGTAAAAAAAAGCACAACATCTTGTGAGAGGAGAATTACAGCAGCTGAACAGCTGAGAGTTGCTAGAAAGTCACAAGTAGACCAAAAAAATATATACTGTGGTCATCACATTTCCGAACTGTCCAAGGGCATTTGTGACCAGAATAGGGCTTATTAGCCATCTATAAAATTATAGTCAAAGGCATAACTCTGAATCCCAAAAGTGGATGTAACAAATGGTCATTATCACTTGTGATGAACGAACAACAAGATGATGTGTATAGTAGTTTAGTAGGTCCAGTTGCCTGTTATGTTATTCGTTTCTCAATCATTATACTGATGTTGAGAATTTGCTGTATAGAAAGAATCATCCATGTGTTGCTTGATATGTTGTTGTGTTTCTCAATCATTATACTAATGTTGAAAATTTGCTGTATAGAAAGAATCATCCATGTGTTGTCTGATATGTTGTTGTGTTTCTCAATCATTATACTGATGTTGAAAATTTGCTGTATAGAAAGAATCATCCATGTGTTGCCTGATATGTTGTTGTGTTTCTCAATCATTATACTGATGTTGGAAATTTGCTGTATAGAAAGAATCATCCATGTGTTGTCTGATATGTTGTTGTGTTTCTCAATCATTATACTGATGTTGGAAATTTGCTGTATAGAAAGAATCATCCATGTGTTGTCTGATATGTTGTTGTGTTTCTCAATCATTATACTGATGTTGAAAATTTGCTGTATAGAAAGAATCATCCATGTGTTGTCTGATATGTTGTTGTGTTTCTCAATCATTATACTGATGTTGAAAATTTGCTGTATAGAAAGAATCATCCATGTGTTGTCTGATATGTTGTTGTGTTTCTCAATCATTATACTGATGTTGAAAATTTGCTGTATAGAAAGAATCATCCATGTGTTGTCTGATATGTTGTTGTGTTTCTCAATCATTATACTAATGTTGAAAATTTGCTGTATAGAAAGAATCATCCATGTGTTGTCTGATATGTTGTTGTGTTTCTCAATCATTATACTGATGTTGAAAATTTGCTGTATAGAAAGAATCATCCATGTGTTGCCTGATATGTTGTTGTGTTTCTCAATCATTATACTGATGTTGGAAATTTGCTGTATAGAAAGAATCATCCATGTGTTGTCTGATATGTTGTTGTGTTTCTCAATCATTATACTGATGTTGGAAATTTGCTGTATAGAAAGAATCATCCATGTGTTGTCTGATATGTTGTTGTGTTTCTCAATCATTATACTGATGTTGAAAATTTGCTGTATAGAAAGAATCATCCATGTGTTGTCTGATATGTTGTTGTGTTTCTCAATCATTATACTGATGTTGAAAATTTGCTGTATAGAAAGAATCATCCATGTGTTGTCTGATATGTTGTTGTGTTTCTCAATCATTATACTGATGTTGAAAATTTGCTGTATAGAAAGAATCATCCATGTGTTGTCTGATATGTTGTTGTGTTTCTCAATCATTATACTGATGTTGAAAATTTGCTGTATAGAAAGAATCATCCATGTGTTGTCTGATATGTTATTGTGTTTCTCAATCATTATACTGATGTTGAAAATTTGCTGTATAGAAAGAATCATCCATGTGTTGTCTGATATGTTGTTGTGTTTCTCAATCATTATACTGATGTTGAAAATTTGCTGTATAGAAAGAATCATCCATGTGTTGTCTGATATGTTGTTGTGTTTCTCAATCATTATACTAATGTTGAAAATTTGCTGTATAGAAAGAATCATCCATGTGTTGTCTGATATGTTGTTGTGTTTCTCAATCATTATACTAATGTTGAAAATTTGCTGTATAGAAAGAATCATCCATGTGTTGTCTGATATGTTGTTGTGTTTCTCAATCATTATACTAATGTTGAAAATTTGCTGTATAGAAAGAATCATCCATGCGTTGTCTGATATGTTGTTGTGTTTCTCAATCATTATACTGATGTTGAAAATTTGCTGTATAGAAAGAATCATCCATGCGTTGTCTGATATGTTGTTGTGTTTCTCAATCATTATACTGATGTTGAAAATTTGCTGTATAGAAAGAATCATCCATGCGTTGTCTGATATGTTGTTGTGTTTCTCAATCATTATACTGATGTTGAAAATTTGCTGTATAGAAAGAATCATCCATGCGTTGTCTGATATGTTGTTGTGTTTCTCAATCATTATACTGATGTTGAAAATTTGCTGTATAGAAAGAATCATCCATGTGTTGTCTGATATGTTGTTGTGTTTCTCAATCATTATACTGATGTTGAAAATTTGCTGTATAGAAAGAATCATCCATGTGTTGTCTGATATGTTGTTGTGTTTCTCAATCATTATACTGATGTTGAAAATTTGCTGTATAGAAAGAATCATCCATGTGTTGTCTGATATGTTGTTGTGTTTCTCAATCATTATACTGATGTTGAAAATTTGCTGTATAGAAAGAATCATCCATGTGTTGTCTGATATGTTGTTGTGTTTCTCAATCATTATACTGATGTTGAAAATTTGCTGTATAGAAAGAATCATCCATGTGTTGTCTGATATGTTGTTGTGTTTCTCAATCATTATACTGATGTTGAAAATTTGCTGTATAGAAAGAATCATCCATGTGTTGTCTGATATGTTGTTGTGTTTCTCAATCATTATACTAATGTTGAAAATTTGCTGTATAGAAAGAATCATCCATGCGTTGTCTGATATGTTGTTGTGTTTCTCAATCATTATACTGATGTTGAAAATTTGCTGTATAGAAAGAATCATCCATGCGTTGTCTGATATGTTGTTGTGTTTCTCAATCATTATACTGATGTTGAAAATTTGCTGTATAGAAAGAATCATCCATGCGTTGTCTGATATGTTGTTGTGTTTCTCAATCATTATACTGATGTTGAAAATTTGCTGTATAGAAAGAATCATCCATGCGTTGTCTGATATGTTGTTGTGTTTCTCAATCATTATACTGATGTTGAAAATTTGCTGTATAGAAAGAATCATCCATGTGTTGTCTGATATGTTGTTGTGTTTCTCAATCATTATACTGATGTTGAAAATTTGCTGTATAGAAAGAATCATCCATGTGTTGTCTGATATGTTGTTGTGTTTCTCAATCATTATACTGATGTTGAAAATTTGCTGTATAGAAAGAATCATCCATGTGTTGTCTGATATGTTGTTGTGTTTCTCAATCATTATACTGATGTTGAAAATTTGCTGTATAGAAAGAATCATCCATGTGTTGTCTGATATGTTGTTGTGTTTCTCAATCATTATACTGATGTTGAAAATTTGCTGTATAGAAAGAATCATCCATGTGTTGTCTGATATGTTGTTGTGTTTCTCAATCATTATACTGATGTTGAAAATTTGCTGTATAGAAAGAATCATCCATGTGTTGTCTGATATGTTGTTGTGTTTCTCAATCATTATACTGATGTTGAAAATTTGCTGTATAGAAAGAATCATCCATGTGTTGTCTGATATGTTGTTGTGTTTCTCAATCATTATACTGATGTTGAAAATTTGCTGTATAGAAAGAATCATCCATGTGTTGTCTGATATGTTGTTGTGTTTCTCAATCATTATACTGATGTTGAAAATTTGCTGTATAAAGAATCATCCATGTGTTGTCTGATATGTTGTTGTGTTTCTCAATCATTATACTGATGTTGAAAATTTGCTGTATAGAAAGAATCATCCATGTGTTGTCTGATATGTTGTTGTGTTTCTCAATCATTATACTGATGTTGAAAATTTGCTGTATAGAAAGAATCATCCATGCGTTGTCTGATATGTTGTTGTGTTTCTCAATCATTATACTGATGTTGAAAATTTGCTGTATAGAAAGAATCATCCATGCGTTGTCTGATATGTTGTTGTATTTCTCAATCATTATACTGATGTTGAAAATTTGCTGTATAGAAAGAATCATCCATGCGTTGTCTGATATGTTGTTGTGTTTCTCAATCATTATACTGATGTTGAAAATTTGCTGTATAGAAAGAATCATCCATGTGTTGTCTGATATGTTGTTGTGTTTCTCAATCATTATACTGATGTTGAAAATTTGCTGTATAGAAAGAATCATCCATGTGTTGTCTGATATGTTGTTGTGTTTCTCAATCATTATACTGATGTTGAAAATTTGCTGTATAGAAAGAATCATCCATGTGTTGTCTGATATGTTGTTGTGTTTCTCAATCATTATACTGATGTTGAAAATTTGCTGTATAGAAAGAATCATCCATGTGTTGTCTGATATGTTGTTGTGTTTCTCAATCATTATACTGATGTTGAAAATTTGCTGTATAGAAAGAATCATCCATGTGTTGTCTGATATGTTGTTGTGTTTCTCAATCATTATACTGATGTTGAAAATTTGCTGTATAGAAAGAATCATCCATGTGTTGTCTGATATGTTGTTGTGTTTCTCAATCATTATACTGATGTTGAAAATTTGCTGTATAGAAAGAATCATCCATGTGTTGTCTGATATGTTGTTGTGTTTCTCAATCATTATACTGATGTTGGAAATTTGCTGTATAGAAAGAATCATCCATGTGTTGTCTGATATGTTGTTGTGTTTCTCAATCATTATACTGATGTTGAAAATTTGCTGTATAGAATCATTCATGTGTTGTCTGATATGTTGTTGTGTTTCTCAATCATTATACTGATGTTGGAAATTTGCTGTATAGAAAGAATCATCCATGTGTTGTCTGATATGTTGTTGTGTTTCTCAATCATTATACTGATGTTGGAAATTTGCTGTATAGAAAGAATCATCCATGTGTTGTCTGATATGTTGTTGTGTTTCTCAATCATTATACTGATGTTGAAAATTTGCTGTATAGAATCATCCATGTGTTGTCTGATATGTTGTTGTGTTTCTCAATCATTATACTGATGTTGAAAATTTGCTGTATAGAAAGAATCATCCATGTGTTGTCTGATATGTTGTTGTGTTTCTCAATCATTATACTGATGTTGAAAATTTGCTGTATAGAATCATTCATGTGTTGCCAAAGCCGAAAGAGAAGCAAAGAATGATGATGATCATGTTCCTCCTTTGCAAGCGAAGATGAGCATGGCATGAACAACAATAAAATAAGTAGAATAACTACCTGTCATGCATGGCATACATGGCGACTAAGAAGGTTTTGGGGGTGGAGTTAGCTGCCCCATCTCATGGAGGGCCAGTGATACTGAAGCCATGCTGATGTCGGATGTGTCAGGCCAAACGGTGCAGATAACACAGCAACACTGTAAACCATGTTGAAACACATTTCATTCTTCAGACTACATCCTGCTAAACTGCAGGAGTTTGAGAATGAATACAGAAGAAGAAACTGTATAGCACTTCTATTTTTACAGAAAACTGTCTGTCCAATAGCAGTATCTTGTGAACTTTGTTTCAATCTATTTAGTAGTATCTTCAGCATTACTTTGCTTAAATTAGATGCTAAGACTAAAAGCCATATACAATTTTTTTTCTTCTTCTTCTTCTTCTTCAGCGTTCATTCTCTAACTCCTGCTGGACCTCTCTAGTAGCAGGACCATGATCCATTCTACTAGATTTCCAGCAGGATGTAGTCCAGAGAATGGAATTGCGTTGTGTAGCAAGTTTTATTTGCGCCAATGGCCCGACACATCCGCCTTCGGTGGACAATTTTTTTTCTTCAGAACTTTTAAATTTCTTTTCTTTGGTTGCCCGGCTCTTTGACAGAGAACTACAGAGTGCGTCTCAGACGACCAAAGTAGCAGTCTTAACTTCCACCACAAGCAATTGTGAATTGGTTTTATCACATCTCACCCAAAAAAATGCATTTAATGCTTTGTTACTTCAATCTTTTAATTTTGTGCTACGGCAATATATTGTCTGTCTCCAGCTTTATGATGGTTGACCGTATTCACACTTGCTGTTAAGCGTAGGGGTGGGAGCTTAAACTGTCGTTCCAAGGCCAAGATGTGGTTGTACTTAGTCCATGTTTGTTCAAGATTATCTTGATGTTTTCTATCCACCATTTTTGTGGTCTACCTTTGGCTTTACTGCCAACATTTTTCTTAATTTCTTCATTTATTTTATCTAGTTTAGTAACCATTGCAGCTTTTCTCAGACACAATGGTAATAAGTATGGATGTTTCTATTGAAATATGGAAATAAATTGTTAAAAATATAGATTTATGAAAATATAAGTTATATAACTTTGTTTTATAACAAACCTGTATGTGTATAGCTTTTTGTATGGCCTCTGTCATGTTTTCATTAGGGCATGTTTCATAAGAAACAACCTCTGTGACTTGAAGCCCTGCAAGATAAGTAAGATCTTGTTGGGAGAATCAATAAGAAAGAGCAAGCAGACAAAACTGGAGAAACAACAACAAAAATTCATTACATGCGGTGAGTTCAAATAGTTATGAGGTTAGTGCTGATTGCAGAAATGAATTAATCTGGGATTAATTTCAGGTTTATGCCAATTTCATTAGTTCTGTATGAATATATTTGCAAGGGCATGATAAATTAGGCAACAGTATCAACTTAATGCAAGTCTGTCTGCTCTCTCATGACCACAGATGTCAGTATGTCCAGCATAGTAGGTCCACATATGATTCCCAGGAAAATGGAAGTACTTATAGATGCCTTAAAACTGCGGTAACTGTCCCATCCTTCATTCTCATACTGGAAGCACGAAAGTAGTTGTCCTTTATGTCTCATTGTGACCACTCTACCACTGGCACTAGTTATAAAACCCCAGCCAAATTTATTTTCACTACAAACAGATCAATGTGTGATATAGAATGTATGGGGGGGGGGGAGTGTTTAATGGTGTAGAGGATTTATTTCAATGTACTTGGGGTGTCACCATACATTCCCATCAACGTAGCGGCATGTCACCTTCTAATAGTAGCAGCCATAACATTTAATTCCATAACATCTTGTCAATAATCCCCATTGATCTCTGAAAAAAATCCTGCTTGAAATTAAGACATCATGAGTGGGATTCGAACCTAGAGCTTCCTGAGCACACAGCAATATCAGCAAGATATCCCTTCCTACTCTATACCTTGCCATTTTTTCCATCACTGTACCTTGCCATCCCTCCCATCTATATATATTGCCATTCCTCCCATATTCTCCATCCTTATACCTTACCAATTCCTCTGTTTATAAATGTATTTTTGTGCATTTATTAATCTATTTCTATTTGTTCAATTTATGGCTGTGAATAATATGTTCTATGTACTGAGTAGTCAACACTATGGAGTCTAAAGTAAATTGCTAAGACAGTCATAAGGAACATAAGGTTACAGAGACTGGAACTAACCATGACTGGTAAGATGGTCTTGAAGTGTATCCCGATGCAAGTTAGAGCATGGATATAATAATGGTTTGCACTTCTCAGCACCAACTGTGGACGAATCAATTATAAGTTTGTGATACCTCAAACGAGACTGCTGGAAATTAATGTTACAGCAAAGTTTCCAGTTACTTAGAATCTAATCGTAAAAATACACAAATTTGATATTACTGCAACTTTTATAGTTTTTTTTCTCTGTCCATCCAGTATTTCTCTGATTTTTTTCCGTTATTCTTTCTCAAACTCCCACAGGATCTCTCTTATAGCAGGGCAATGATCCTAAAAGATTTCTAGCAGGATGTAGCTAGAAAACACGAATGGGTTGTGTCTCCGTTTCATTTGTGCCAATGTTCCGACACATCCAACTTCGCCGTTGTATTTCTCTTGATAAAAATCTTTTTAGTTTAAACATTTCGTCTGCCTTGTAGACTGTTAAAATAGAAAATCACTACAGACCAAGAAAAAATGATTGGTTGATGGTTATGTCCTGAATAGAATATGCTACCAATTTGTATACTGTTATCTATATTTTTCATAACCTTTAGTCTATTTGTGCTCTGTAAACAATAACTATCATGTGCTTTGTGTAATAAACTGTTGTACAAAAAATTTAATGTAATAATAATTGAGAAAGGAATCAGAGCACTTATGAACTTATCATATGTGCTCTGGTAATAACCTGAACTCATAAATGCCTGTGTAATGTCGGGGTCTGAAAGGGGAGTACAGAATAGCAATATTTTGCTCTGCCATGTTCACACTTGTTGTTTTTGTTGTTGTGTATGTAGTCTTGATAAAAGTCTTTTGGTTGAAATATTGATTTGTAAAACTTTATTACCTTGTTTTAAGTTTTGCCTGTTGGATTTCAGTTTTGCTGCAGTGACAGTGAGTACATATTAAAGAATAGCAACACTGTTTACCTTCCATGCATGTATTAAGAGATAACTAAGGAGGTTTGGTGTGGGGATGGCTATTCCATCCCATATAAGGTCAAAGTGACCAAGAAGGCATGCTGAAGTCAAATGAGTCAGGCCGAAAGATGCATAAATCGCAGCTAAGATGTAAACCGTAACACAACGCATTCATTTTTTTCTGGACTACATCCTACTAATACGCAGAAGTTTGAGAATGAGTGCAGAAGAGGAAGAGAATGCATAAGATTGATGATTGATCTTATGTATATATCCTACTGTGCACACTGCACTCAATTGCCAAGGAAAAACTCAGCTACCATCTGCCATTTTAAACACTTAGTAGAAATAAGATTGCATTGACTGGGTCATGTCCACAGAATACAAAACTGCTGCATCCCAAAACAAGAACTATTTGGAGAACTGGCTGAAGGTCAGTGAGACTGCGGTAGACCAATGCCGAGGTATGATGACATCTGTAAATCCTTAATGCAAAAATCTCTTGCTGTGATACGATCGCTTGAAAAATTCCCATTCCTGAGAAAATACTAAATGGGTAGTATCTTCATTTTGCTTAATGACCATCTGCAAGACATAAAAGTCACACATACACAATCTTCGACATCAATGAGAACATTGTCAAAGAAATATGAAGCCAGCTTGAAATGTAACAAAATAAAAGATGTATCAACCCGTACTTGGAACAAAATTCAGTTGTACCCAAAGCTTGCTACAGAATGAAGAGACACACACATACATATGACATTACATGATTGGAGATGCCATATTACAACATATCCACATCCTCAAGTGACCAACATATGTTAAAAAATATATCCACGTGACCATAGATTATATGCAATATCAATTTTATATTTAACTGGTGCTCATTAACATGAAGTTTTAGTGGTTCTCAATGTTGTGTAAGAATCCTCTAGGAGGCCAGAGAGTTTTCTATAAGGGTCAAGCGTCCACCTAGGAGAACCACAGAAAGGTAATTATTTGGACAATATCTAATAAGACATTATCTAACAACACTGTGATCATTATTTAAAATGTTCATTGATTTACATGTAGCATAGCAACAGCGTGAAAACTGTTTCATATATCCATTGATGTACATGGAATGCATTAAGTTTCTACACAGAAAACACAACAAAATTTTCTACATTATCATTGTTTTTGTCCCACCTTCAAGTAAGATGAATTCAGCTAAAGCTTTGGCACTGCCACAGCTTTCCCCTTTGGGGTTAAAACCTGACTTTTTTGCTGGAAAAGTTTAAAAAAAAGTATTTTAGCACATAACTAATACAGTGGAATCCCATTATAACAACTTGGTCTGGACTGACAAAATATACGGTATATGTAATTCATAATATAAATATATACACAATTTTGCATAGATTACAAATAATATAGAATAAATATAATTGGGGATTTTGAAAAGTGTTGTTATAGAGGGAAATTTGTTATAAAAGAATGTGTTATAGAGGGAAATTTGTTATAAAAGAATGTGTTATAGATTGATTTCACTGTACCTATTATGTCATAAATTTGAATACACCCACACACACTACCGGTAAATTCATAATGTTAAAGGTTATGGAGACAAACATCTCAAATACAGAAATTATGAGGATCTATTTGTCATTAGAGATAACAGTTGCGACCCATGTTCCCTCTAAGACAGGAGTATTTGTGTAAGAAAACATCTGTCACCGTAGGCTGATAAATTTTAAACACAATTTCATCTGGGCAAACCTTCCAAACAAAAATTATCTTCTTCAGCATGTTCTAATTAAACCAATTCCATTTTTTTTAAATTATTGAAATGTTTACAAACATTTTTATATATATAAGTCTTGTGAGCCAAGTCCAAACTTTGTGAGCCAAGTGACAAAAATGTGTACATTAGCACAGCTTAGCAGGAACAGTGGTTGTGACAAACAAAAAACCGGTCCTTGTGTTTTCAATTAAGCACTCCAAAAACTTATATCATGATTTTTTAAGTGCAGTGTCAAAAGACTCATTTCGTTTCATTACACCCTCAGTCACATCGAGACAGTTTTTTGCAATCTAAAATAAAGAAATGAGAAACTTTCCCACCAGAAAGAGTGCCAGAATATTCAAACTCACAATACATCAATTTCTAACAGTTTATAGTTGAGCACGGTTTTCTTTAACATATTCAAATTCACAAGTAAGGAATGTGAACAAAAAAAACCTCTATTCAGCATCACACTATAACATGTTTGATTCATAACTTTTAATTATCTGTGATAGTCCTCGCCAAGATTACCCTGGAAAATCAAGAACTAACTGCATTTACCAACAATTAAATATGAGGAAGACTTGTAACACTGTTTACTATTTACCTGTGTGCTATACACACTTGTTTGCTATATAACAAATGCTATACACCTGTATGCTACTATATACACCTGTATGCTATATACACCTATATGCTATATACACCTGCATGCTATATGTTGAATGCTATATAGTTGTATGCTATATGCCTGTATGATATATACCAGGCAAACCTATAAGGCTAAAATGAAAATAGGTAAGGAGTCTTACCAATATTTAAGTACACAACATATTAACCACAGTAACAAAAACAGATGACATTTCGACTAAAAAGGCTTCATCAGCACATCCAAAAAAAAAATATACAAAAAGACAAATAGTTGATAGGAAGAGAGGAGCAAAAGTTGATAACAAAGGAGAGAGTATAAGAAGAAGAGAAAGAAGACAAGTAAACGAAAAAAACAAAGACGAAAGAAAAACAACAAATGAGGAAGAAATCAAAATCTATTTATATGGACAGTGAATTGTGTTTCTGATTTCAAGACTAAGTAGAAAAGTTAAAATTCAAGTTAGTCATTGGATCATCGTCACTTCACTCTGGACAAGTTCATAGTTACTCAGATCTCTCCTTGAGTGTATCCGCCATTACACGTTGACTGACAGTCCCAGTATGCCATTGATTGACCATCTTTCTTTCTCGCCCATGAAACCAATAAAATTCAAGATAAACCATACTGCATATGCTGTAGTACTACCAACAACAAAACAATGTAGAAAGATAAAAGCCAAGACAAACCTATACCTGCATTAGCTGTAGTACTCCCTACAACAAAACTCTGAATTTGAAAAATATTCTTCTCATTTTCAAACTCTGCGGAGAAGAAAATAATTGAATAACTGGTCAACATTCATAAACAGTTCTCAAATGTAGCATTTTATACATGTGTGGCTTGGTTAGGGCATGTTGTGTATGGCTTGGTTAGGGCATGTTGTATATGGTTTAGTTAGGGCATGTTGTGTATGGCTTGGTTAGGGCATGTTGTATATGGCATGGTTAGGGCATGTTGTGTATGGCTTGGATAGGACATGTTCTGTATGGCTTTGTTAGGCTTGGTTATTCTTAATAACAACTAAAATTAAACTATAAGTCTACAATGCTATGGTATAAACATGGGGATATTTATTCAGGATTTAAAGTGGCATGACTTTGTAGGCTTTAATGCTCATATGAAATAATAATACACACAACACTACACAAATTATAATCATACAAATAACAAATGTCTTGTGTATTGTTATTTGTATGATTATATCCTGCGTATTATTTTGTGTATTATTTCACGTGAGCATCTGACACTGATAGTGTGTTAGTCATGGTTCAGTAAGACTTCATTACCTGTATCCTATGTAATTCCTGCCACAGCAATCACTGGTGCTGAAGTCAGAGATAACAGGCCGTGAGGCACACCAGTAACCATGGTATCACACCGCACAAATAGATAACATGTCTTCATAACAAAACAAAAAACTTGTTGTACGAGAAACAGCAGTCCTCTATGTCGTTATGCTCAGACATGTACCCTAGTGATGACACTGTCACCCTCCAACTCAGACATGTGATTAGTGATGAGACTGTGTAACTAGCGAGTTATGGGAACCATCAGCACGCATAATCTTTGTCATGTACTGGGAGAGACCGAGCACTTATAGACTTACCCAGAGTGTGTCAATGTTAATTCAGAAAACTAAAACTGAAACTAAACCTACAGTGTAGAGAGATGAATGCATTGAATCAGTAAACTATGGGAATCTTCAGCAGGCATACTCTTTGTCATCTGCCGTGGGAGATTGAGAAACTATGTTCTGTTCATTGTTATGAGATCAATTTACAAACCAATAATCTATTTTAAAAATTACCAGTGACAGTAATTTTTCTCTCAACAGTCATTAGTTTCTCTCTCAGTAATGTCTCTTATCAACAGTAATGGTGATTGCTATGAAGAAGTCACAAGGAGGCTGGCTATCGTGTCAAAAAAGCTGATACAAATAAAATAAATATGGCTGAGCTGCTGAAAAACAACAAAACTAACATTCCTAAGAGCTTGCATATTCCCAGTGGCAATATATGGGTGTGAATCTTGGAAAATCACCAACATAGTGAAAAATTAAATAGCAACATTGAAACAAAATGTTACAGAAAAATCCTCAGAATACCATGAACCAAAAAAATCACCAATGTAGCCATCCTGAGAGAAATGAATGTAAGAGAAAACTGGCTAAACAGCATGGTTCTTTCCAGAAAACTACAATATTTTGACCATATCAAATGTCATGATGGCCTAGAGAAAACCATAATGGAGGGGATGATTCCAGGGAGACAAATAAGAGGCAGACCAAGAAGAAGAAGACGGACGCAGGATAGCAAAGATCACATGAACATGACAATAACAGAAGCAGGAAAACTGGCTTAAGACAGAGAGAAGTTTTCGAAAGGCTGTGATGACTGCTACATCCTATTCAAGATATGCTACCTGGTGATGCTGACTAGTGACAGGACATAAATGAATGGTCAGAGTCAGCGAACTAGAGCCAACATAGGCTGCTTTCCCTCCAAGTAATGGCACTGGTAACATGCTGCATCACCAAAGTCTGGCTAAACAAGTGGGGATCCAAAATAGAAAAACTAAAACAAAATTGGTAGCATATCCTATTCAGGACGTAGCTATCATCCAAGCATTTTTTGGCTGTGGTGATTTTGTTATCACCAGAAAAGAAACTTGGAATTAAAAATACAGGGCTATAAATATTTGTACCCGATCAAAGGGTCTAGATGTCACATCATTGCTGTAAAGTGATGCACAACACAACAAATTCCATTTTTTCAGAGCAAACCAAAGAGAAGGATGTCTTTTCACAAATCTTTGAAAATATGATTTAATGATTTTACAATCAATCATAATGGGATCATATTGGTTGGGAAGAATTGAAGTCAAACAGGCAAGTAAGAGAAGACACCAAACAGCAATATGTTTCTACAACAAAACGAAGAAAATAATGGATATATATTGGACATGTGCATAGAATGAATGAAAACAGACTAGACTGCTACTACAAGCATTAAAATGGGTATCAGATGGCAAAAGAAACAGAGGAAGACCAAGAGACTCTTCATAAAACAACCAACAAAGAGGGTATGACTATAGGTCTCAGCAACATGCCTGAATTATACACAGTTCTATCACACCTCTCAAACCGGAGAGCTATGGTTTCTGCCCTATGCACCGTATTCGGCGCTGAAGGAATCTAGGTAGATAGACAAATAATTGGAGTACTTTATTTTATTTACTTACTCTCAATTCCATTTTTTCTTCCATGTTAATTTGAAGTCTTGTTTTTCAAAACGTGCCACAGCTGTTTTTTAAACCATGTTTTTGCTGCATCAGCAGATTGTCAATCTTATTTTTGCCGCCTCAGCGGGTTGTCAATCTTGTTTTTGCTGCCTCAGCGGGTTGTCAATCTTATTGCTGCTTCAGCAGGTTGTCAATCTTATTGCTGCCCCAGCGGGTTATCAATCGTATTGCTGCCTCAGCGGGTTGTCAATCTTGTTTACCAACTGAGCATCCAAGTAGATCAACAAGAAGAACATAAAGAAAACAGATTATTTACCTTTTGCAATACTAGCAACTGCTTCCACTGCTCGGACACTGGTAAAGACAATGGCTGAGAACAAGTGAATGGCAGATAGATGACTTCGGAGAACTGATTGATTGATGAAACGAAACGAGAGAACTGGTATTGTCATACAAGAAAAACCCACCTCTTCCAAACTCTGTTGATAAAATTTGACAATAATTGTAACATGTTATTCCTGTAAATAATTATTATTTTCAAATATCATTCAAAACTAATCCAACTACCTATCTTCTATAACATTAATACTGTCCATTATAGCATCTTCTATAACATTAATACTGTCCACTATAGCATCTTCTATAACATTAATACTGTCCATTATAGCATTTTCTATAACATTAATACTGTCCATTATAGCATCTCTGATCAGCTAACTTGTACATCAGTTCCCACAAACTGTTTTTTATAATAACAGTTCTAATCAGTTACTTATACAACATTGCTCAAAAACTATCTTTTATACCAGATTTCACCTTTTATAACAAAATCTACCAACTGTCTTTAATAACAGTTCACACTAGCTATTTTCTATAACAATTTACATCTACCATCTTGCATAAAATTTTCATGATCATAACAGCATCCACAAAAAATCTTGTATAACGGTTCCCAACAATTATCTTTTATAACACAGTTTACCAACACATGGGTCGTAACCCCAAATGGGGTAACAAAGATTTAAGGCCATGAAAGATTTTCATTTGTCTGCTCAAACAAGAAACTAAACAGATCTTGATTTTACCACAATTTTTCATTCAAGTTGACTCCCTTGTGCTTCTTTATATCTCTATGAGAGTGGATTTACAATTCTTCATCATGTGAAAACTAAAACAAGATTCAACTTTTATGCTATTCTTCAATTTTTGTACAAGGCAGATTAAATAGAACTTGAGGCATACTATAACATATGAAAATTAACTCATAGCGGACAAAGGAACACCTTATTTGTCGTTTTTTTCCTATTTGCAGGTTTTGTCCCTGATCCACTAAGAGTTAAAGTGAATACACAGAATTCCAAGTAAACCATACCTCCACAGTATAAAAGCAATCCAAAGAATATTTAAACTACAATGAATGTCCTGTTTAAACTTGTAGGTAAGGAAGGGGTAGCAAGGGTTAAACGCATAATTTCACCCCCTCCCAAAACACAATGAATTGTCAAAACTTCACATTTAGTTCAAGGAAGCAAGCTAAAAAATAGCAGGCAGCATTCCGTTCCTCTTAATGGTTTTTCCCAAAAAAAAGGTCAAACAAAATTCCACAAAATAACAGATTTATCTTCTGTTCCAAATAAAGCAAAATAGGTCCCATAAAGAAGAGGATCTGCACATTAGGACTTACAAGCATATGTGTCCAATATGCCTTTCTATTCTGTATGATAGGTGAGTTATCAGTGGTACTTTCAGCAGAGATAAGATTAATTGGGATCAGGATACTATTAACCCGCCTATATTAACACCAGTCGGCCACACAAAAAATGGCGGCTCGCGCCGTTGGCGACACATCCCATCCGACGAGATATCGTGAGATTTACACGTACCACAGCCCATGCACATAGCTGGGGACATGCGCAATTGAGGCCGGTATATCCCCCACTTCCGACATGATCATTGTTGAGAATGGCTAGCTAGTCTTACACGTTTAAGAGCAATTAATCTGACCACATCTGTACACCGGTACGATGCCACGATGGTGGATCGGTTTTATAGACATTTCTTTCATCGTATTTTGAATAAAATAACATTGAATCATGGCCTGAATCATGAATTATTAGGTTATTTAGTTTCACAGCAGTGAATATACAGAATGGCGTGTTGGTTTGGGGACTTATATGTTTGATATCGAATATGTTGAAGTGGCACCAAAAATGACTTTAGGCCTAAGCTCAAAGAACGATTTTACTGCAAATCTACATGTTTTATACAGTTCCCCGACTATATTTTGATAATTTCCCAGTGAAAGAATATAAATACAACAGATTTGCATGATTTAGTTAACAGTGTTGCCAAGGAATTTGCAAAGTAAGGTAAGTTATTTTTTTACTAATTTTTTTTCCTCTTTATTTGTTATAAAATATATGTTTTTTGTGAAAAACGTCTTTACCACTTTCTCATATGTCTGGTATCAGACACACACACATAAATTACACCAATATATGCATAATTAAATTCCTTATTTATATGTGCAAATATTATTTAAATATCTTTAACAACCAAAAAATTATCACATTTTCAAAACAGTCACCATCAATAACACAAATATTCAAAAAAGAATCCGGTGGCAGGGAGACGTTTCATATTTTTTAATCTGGCTTGCTAAAGGTTAATGTGAAGGTTAGATATATCAACACAACAAAGACTTCAAAATACTCATAAAATTAGGCTTACAAGTTGTAATATGTTATAAATATTGATGGCATGTGAGCTAACAATCTTACCTCTGCAAATTTATCAACTTCATTTTCTTTGGGACTCTTAAAAAGAAAAATGGATTTCTTTTTCCGTGCACTGTTAATGTCTACAGATTCCTTGGCCTCCATTGCTAACTTCTTTAAATATTACTTTAACATCCACAATCGTCTGCAATAGAAAAAACAATGAACACTAGGTCTAATAATAATTTTAATTAGAATGAAAGTCTATCTATCTATATGTTGTGTCCTTTACAGAATGTTGTCCTCACTGCCACACTGTAAGCCTCTTGGTTCTGTGCAAGCTGTCCAGCCTCTTCCAGTGGTATGTTCAGAAGGTTTTCAATATCCTGTGTCCATCATAGTCTTGGTCTGCCTCTTGTTCTCATACCTGGAACTTTTCCCTCCATGATTAGTTAGTTAGTCATCGGATCATCATCACTGAAAACTGAACACATCCATAGTTGCTCCGATCTCTCCTTGACTGTCTCCGCCATTACACGTCTACTGACAGTACCAGTTCTATGCTGGTTGACCATCATTCTTCTGCGACCTCTAAAATGTTAACTTCTAGCAACACCACATTTCAAACCCTGATCTTTAATTCTGGCCATTGAAAAGGAATCATCATCCAAACTAGTCTCACTCTTGTGTGCTATATCTCTTAAGGAGTTCAAAACGTCTGCTTGATTCATTGCCATGTGCCACAATCATGCATGACGCCAGTGTATCTGCTCTTTCATTGCCTTGAACACCCACATGCACGAAAATAAATTTAACCACTTTCAGCCTCGCCTTTCTCAAGGCCTCAATCCACTGTTCTCGAACAAGACTCACTTGTACCTCCTAATCATACTCATAGAGTCACTCAAGATGCAGACCTTCTGTGTGCATACCCACTCAAATGCCCTGGTCACCGCCATAGTCTCCATGGTCATGCACTCGTAGTAACCGCAAAGGCCCATCTCTCCTTCCTGATCATTTTACCTGTGCACTGAGCTGTGAAAGCCCAAGCACTGCGAATATGTCTAATCACAAATTCATCAGTGTATATAATCATGATTAATCTAAACCAGTATCTTTTCATATGTCCAAAATATGTTAGCTCGCATTTTATGAGAAATTTGAAAAACCAGTCTTCTATATTCAGCTCTTTGCGGACATCTGGCTTGGTTCATCCTTCTGTAAATGATATTCTTAGGACCTTTCTATAAGAATTCCATTTGAATGCTGATAATTTATTTTCCATTATTGATGTCACTGTTTGTATCTCACAACCATATGTTGCCATTGGAAAAATAAAGATTTTTAATAATTGCAACTTTCTTTTTTTTTGCCCCTTGCAATAGATTTTTCATCTGTGATGTTTTTTGAAGGCCATTGCTAATCTCTGCTGAGCAATCTGTTGT
Source organism: Meghimatium bilineatum (assembly GCA_034231615.1). Taxonomy (NCBI): domain Eukaryota; kingdom Metazoa; phylum Mollusca; class Gastropoda; order Stylommatophora; family Philomycidae; genus Meghimatium; species Meghimatium bilineatum. Next base: position 112,656,178 of record CM067299.1, on the reverse strand, counting down.
GGTGCTGATGGTTGACACAAGATAGACCTATTCAGAGTTGCTGACATATTCTAGTGGTTTTTATCAATGACTATTGTAGGTGAGTTCTTTTCTGTTGATATGCATTATTTTTGTCTTTTTCGCATTGAGGAAAAGTATTTGTGCCTCACTATAATGTTTGACTAGCATAATCAGATGTTCCAAACCTATGTGGGTTTCATGATATTTGGGTGGTGTCATCCGCATACCTAATTTTTGGAATGTCTTTCTCCAATATTAAGGGGTTGAAACTGTTCGTAATGTCGGTCTTTTCATACATTTTGCGCAATTTTTTCTGTATATATGTTAAACAAATATGATGAGAGGATGTATCCCTGTCTGACTCCTTTTTGGACCTCAAACGAGTCAGATGTTTTCCCCTTGAGTTGGACAGATGCTTATTTCTCCTGATAACGCATTTTAATGAGCAATATGAGATGTTTAAAGCCCATGTTTTCCATAATTACTGGTATGTTACGCAGTCAAAAGCCTTTGAGTAGTCTAAGAAACAGGTGTATATGCCTGCGTTAAATTCTCTATTATTTTTCTCATGTTGAATTTATCTTAATCTGTCTAAAACCTGCCTCAACTATATTGACTTCTTTGTCCATATGTTGTTCAATTCGTTTCAAGTATCTTTTGGCAACACTGATCAATGCAATTGCTCTACTATTTGTGCAGAGTTTCAAGTTGCAATTTTTGGAAGTGGTATAGCCTATATACTGTTGTTTTTTTATGGATAGCAATTGTGTTAATGTCCAGACCTGTTGCTCTGAGATTAGGATCCTGGACATCAGAGATCAGAACTATAGCACCGGGATTACCACAGGGACTGCCACTATCACCTTTACTCTTTAATGTCTACACATACAAAATAGCGCAGCTTCAAGATGCTGGGCCCGGCAGGATACTAACATATGCGGATGACCTCTTGCTTAACAAACACGACAGAAACAGAAAAGACATGATTGATGACGTCCAACGTAATCTAGAAGATTTGTCGCTCTTGTGTACAAACTACAAGGCAGTTATCAATCCCACCAAGGCAAACATCGTCTGGTTCTCACTGAACAACAAAATAGTCACAGACACATTACAGATAGATTTCATACAGAGTACAATGGAAAAAAAATGAAAGGGCAGAACAGCGCTAGAGGGCAGTGCCAACTGCAAATAGATAGTGGAAATGATTACGGAAATGAGAACTACAAGCTCTGTTAGCTCGTGACGAGCTTCTAGTTACCTGATTTCCTTATAGGCAGAGACCCATACCCAATAATGGGCGTCTAGCAAAGCAAAAAGACTTGGCCTAACTCTAATGTCGAGTCTTCCTATACCGGAAACATGTTTGCAAAGAGAAAGGGTGCCGTAACCGATAGGCTCAGGCAAGAAAGGGACAAAGATGGCAGTCCTGGCCCAACTCTACTGTCAAGCTTTCCTATACCGGAAATACACTTGCAGAGAGAAAGGGTTCCGTACCCGATGGGCTCAGGCACAAAAGAGACAACGAGGTTAGCCCTGGCCCAACTCTACTGTCAGATTTCCTATACCAGAAATACACTTGCAGAGAGAAAGGGTTCAGTACCTATTGGGCTCAGGTGTTATTGGGACAAGGTCGCTCAGCTCAAGAATGCCTTGCTCTCAAATGCATGGTGTGAGACTCGAACTTGGGCAAGGGGTTCACGATGTCGGTGAATGACACCTTGGCTAAGAGGGCAAAAGAGCCAGGGTCCAACTCTCCTGTTAAGTTCTTCCTCTTAAGGAACCAGGCTTACAGATGAGAAACGGTTCAGTACCCGATGGGAACAGGCACAGTACGTCCAATGACACGAGGCAAGTTCAAAGACAGTGGAACACCTCGTGTGAGACAGATGTGAGCAAAAATCATCTGGGCGAAGAGTCACCACACACACGCATGCCTGGCGACAGATAGGGAGGCTGTCACAGGCTAGGGTAGCCCACCCGAATTGTCAAGGCATGCCGAAATCGAATGTGCTAGGCCTACAAGGCGCATAACGGTGGCACAACATAATCATGCTCCCAGCGGAAATCGCACGTATCCGTGCTGGTTACAATGGAGTGAACGCAAAAAAAACAACAACAAAAACAGACACATTACCAGCTGTCTCCTATATAGGCATCAACATTGACAGGGAGCAGACTATGAAATATCTAGGCATCACCTTTGATAGAAGTCTATCTTTAATGAAACGTGGACAATATCATTCAGAAAGCTGGGAAGGGTGTCAGTGCAGTCAAAATCATGGCATCTGCAAAGATGCAGCAGCTAACCCTTTTTCAGATGATGCAGGCAGTGGCATTATCTGTGTTGGACTATGGTTTAGGTTTATTGACACTGTCGCAAAAACAGGTGGATAGATTGGAGAGTTCAAAATGAAGCCATAAGAGCTGTCCTAGGATACACAAGAGATACACCTATCATGGCCATGAGGTTTCTTCTAGACCTACCTAGCATCAAATCAAGACATAAAATAGTCCAGGTTAAAGAATACTTCAAGGTCACCAATAATGATCATCACGTCTTACACCAATCTCTAGACAGCACAAAACGAAAGCGAATCAAGAGAGGAAGGTCCTGGATGGCAGAAGATACCCTACTCAGAGTTTGTGAGCTGGAGGAAGTGGGAAGAGGCTGTGAATGGGTGACATTTGGCAAAGAGACAAAATTATTGACAACAGTGGTGATACAGATGGGAAGAGAGTGCTGCAAATGGACTGCCAACAGAACAGAGGAAATGATCCAAGAACTCATACTGCAGCACTTGAAGCCACACGATACAATAATTTACACAGAATCTGTGACAGATGGCTCAGTAACACAAAAAACAAACAGGTGTGGTTGGGGTTTCGTGGCCTACCAAAATGGCAAGAAATTAGCTGAGAAGTCAGCTGCCTATCCCACTACAACATCTAGTATGAGAATGGAAATAGAAGCGGTGACAGCAGCTCTCACTTGGTTCATGATTCAACCACCAACAGACTCAGTTATTCTATCGGACACTCAAAGTATGCTGCGCAAGATAGAAAAGTGTATGATCAGAACTGAATGGGTCACTCTTCTCGACAATGCGTAGAGCATTACATGGATTTACTGTCCTGGTCATGCTGGAGTCAGGGGAAACGAAAGAGCCGATGTGTTTGGCTGGTAAAGCTTTGATTAATGGCACCGAGATAAGAAGAAACAGGCCTGAATTGATTAGAGCAGTCATGGATACCCTACCAGAAGACGAGGAGGAAGTCGAACATGACAATGTACATATTCAGAGAATGGTAGAAATGGGAGTGACTAGAGCCGGTGATGGGAGAAAGTGCTCCCTCTCCGGAAAGATCAGAAGAACGCGTAATCAGCAACTGACTGGGACACTGAGCTTATACACTTTTAGATGCTGACGGAACGGCAAGCAGAGCATTTATAGGAATGTCCCCAGTGTTGTGACGCTTGTTCCTAATCAAGAATTTTTTTAATTTTGTCCAAGTACCTACATGTGAACTTTACTATACTAACTATAGTCTATATAGATATAGCATTAGCATGTAAGATAATTTTAGTAATTTTGTGATAAAATGGGTTATGTCCCTTGATATTTATCCCATAAGCGGCCATTTTGAAACCCAAAATTGTGGTCACGCGAGAGGTGACCACTTTCTATTGTCATTTCGATAGCGTCCGTGACTAGAAGTACAAAGACGTTATACTTTTCATTTGTGGGACAAGTCAGAGGTCAGTTTGATCTGTTCTTCGAGTGGATTAACATCATAGTTTTTATAACAAGCTCTTGGACACGCTGAAGTAAGTGAATTTCATTAAAAATAGCTGATATTAGTGCCTTAGACATTACCATTTGAGAACAACTAATTTATTTTAATGTTTATAAACCATTTGTTCACATATGTATGAATTTTGAACGCTTCTTGTTCTTGTATAGACCTTGCTTTTTCGATTTCTGCAAACCTATGTCTATCCAATTTTTATCGACATGCTTGTCCGCCATTTTTAATTTTTTTACTGGCTGTTGTTTCTTGCTATGCTGATAGCAGGTAACAATCATGTATTTAAATAAATATTCTTGTTTTAGTATTGTAATTCTCATGTCTCTCATTTACATATTGCTTTTCTAAAAATCATATGCGCATCTGCTGTATAAATATCTAGAATATGTAGTAACAATGTAAAATGTATATCAACATTTGCGAGTCTGTTCTGCCAAGCCATTGCCATGACAACGGAAGTGTTTTTTATCAATAACATGGATTAATGAACATAAATTTGTTGAAAAGTCCTTAATAATTTTGAATTAGACCTATACCTATTTTATAAATATATACGGCATAAGGCCTAATGATGTTAGTACGTTGAATTTTAATTAGGCCTATGTAATCATTATTGGTACATAACTTTTAAGTAACTTCCCATGTAGTGAGTATGAGTGAGCTCACATTTTCTCACACAAGTCCTAAATTGCAAGGCAGCAATAGGGATCTTGCACATAAAGGATATTGGAAACAATCAGCTGAGTACCTGTCCTATATTTATATTTTTGCCTGGAGTTTGTGAGGCTTCCATTTTATGTATAATGAAAAATGTAATTTATTTAATATATCAATGAAAATTTTCTGCATTTTGTTCTTTTAGATGCAGAAACTTATTTATATTATATTTTTGTTTTTATAGACGGCATGATGGCAAGCAAGAAGACTAGACACGATCTGAAGGCACACGTAGCTCAATTTGCACCTGAATACCCAGTAAAGAAAGGCTATGCCGCACGGCTGTTACTGGACCCCACCAATACCCCAGTAGATGTGATGAGGAAGATCCAGACTATTGTGCTCGCTGCGGAACCAGATAAGTGTATCAATGAATCTTCTCTTCTTTCATCTGTGAAGCGTGTTAAAATCAAAATGACGAAACATTTAAAGAATATGTCAAACAAAGATTGGTCTATACTTATGAAACTTTTACTTGAGCATCTCCCTATAGCATTTAGAGTCTTGATCATTGATAATTTGCAACATCTTTCTACTCTAATTGATTCAACATCTCTTTCATGTACTTCTAATATGCAACCTTATTTCTCAGGTACACTAAATAGATCACCATCCCCTAAGAAGATGAGATATGATTGTGATGCCTGTGCAAACAAGAAGCGCACAATTGTGAATATGACGAAGAAGTGTGAGTATTTCTCAAGGAAGCTGATGGCACTAAGGAAGGTGAATCAGGATATCAAGGCCACATATTCTGTTAAGAGGACAAATCAGACCAAGAAGAGGAATGCAATCAGAATATGTGCTTTGAGGAAAAGGTGCAAGGATATAACTTGGAGGAATTTATGAGTATTTTATCATAAATAACTAAAATATTTAATAATTATACTTTAATTGAAAGTAAATTAGCCACCATTTTGAATAGTAATTAGCCCCAATTACATCTGAAAATGTGTGCAGTATATTCAAAAGATACGTCTGGCATTTCTAAACACGAAAATGTATAGTTTGTAGGGTATTTCATCATAAATAAGTGAAATATGAAATAATTAGACTATTAAATTGAAATTAAATTATGCAAATTAGCCACCATTTTGAATATTAATTAGCCCCAATTACGTCTGAAAATGTGTGCAGTATATTCAAAAGATGCGTCTTGTCTTCCCGGACACAAAAATGTATAGTTTTATGCCTATTTTATCGTAAATAACTAAAATATTACATAAATTGTTAATTCGGCTTCAATTCTTGGTCACAACTTTCATCATCAGTCCGTTCATATTTTATTATATGTTCTCATGTAATTATCTTTTCGTTAAATTTCGACCAAAAAATTCATAACTTTTCATAGAATTGACCTACAGACTTGGTTGAGGTGTCGTTGAATTGCAAATTTCAAGTGCTATCTATCTGTGGTGTTTATAATGCTATAAACCCAATTTGAAAATTTAGTGCTAATGCCTATTTAAATATAATAGTAACTAAAAAATAGGCTTAAATCTATTTTTTGTCAGACAAGCGATACAAACTACATTCTTTACTAAAACATGTCAATTAACACATGATTTCCACGAGTTAATTACTCTAAAAGATAAACAAAATGTCCGTCCTACGCTATGAGTATGACATGTTACGTAAATGTTTTTAGTTAATTTCACTAGTAAAGTTTGTTGTGGACTTTTCAAGTGTTTCATCCATAATTTTAATTGACACAGCGGAAGCAAAACTGTGATCGTGTTTTTGAAGATTAACGAATCTAACATACCGGTTTAGTTATTCCTCACGACAATCAATATAAGGTAACTGCGTGAAACATAATTACCACAATTCTTATTTCTGTTGGATAAGTTTGTGTGTTGTAAAAATTTCCATTCGTCGTCTTTTTTTGTGTGTGCATTTCTTGATAAAGACCTTTTGGTTGAAACGTTGAATATGTTTTGTGTATTGTAATTTGTATGTTTACTTGTGTGCACATCATTACCCACTAGTTTTAGTAATAGTCCGTCGTGTCTGAGTGAAGCGATTATAAAAATTTGTGTTTTACGTAAGTACAATTAGTGATACGGTGGATAGAAAGCATCAAGAAAACCTTGAACAAACATGCAGCCTCGGCGACACATCTGGCATTGAAACGACAGCTTAAGCTCCCACCCCTACGCTTAACGGCAAGTGTGAATGCGATCAACAATAATTCACCTGGGAAAGACAATAGACAATAGATAGACACAATTACTTATTTCTCTAGGACCAGTTTCTAGAATTAGTTATTTCTCTCACGATTCTCTAGGACATAGGGCGAATGGCATAGATTTCAATGTCTCTTGTTTCATTGCAATTTGCTTTAGGTCTTCATTGTTTCTGATACCGATAGTGAAATCGGTATACTTGATTGATATGTATCCAATATCAACATCTGTCTCCGCAACGAAGGTTGGCTGCAAAAGATCTCCAACATCCCCTGTTTCTTATTTTTGTGGTGCACTCTGCTAGACTGTAACCTGTCCATCTTGTGATGTTACTATCCCATTTTTATATCGGTCTACCTCTTGCTCGCCCCCTCCCTCAACTTTACACTCAAGTAAAGTCTTCAACGAGGTGTTAGGGGTCAATGTCTTTTAATAGGCCCTATATCCAAAATATTGTATTTGTTTGATCTTTATTTCCTTTAATAATTCTTTTTCACACCAAATGTTGTTAGAACCTCTTTGTTTGTTCCATGATGTTCTCCCTATTTTTCTATATACTTCCACATTTCAAAGGCATCAATTATGTCTTCTAATTGTTTGTTTATTATCAATTTTTCTGAGTCATACATAAATATAGAATAGATGTAGCATTTTATAACTCTCATTTTTAGCAAGTTCGTAATTTGTTTAGATGTTAATTATTTTCCTCATGTCATTGAAAGTACTTTTAACATCTGTTTCGCCTCTGCCATCATTTGTGACTATGTGTCCAAGGTATTGATGTTCACTATCAATGATTATGTTTAATTATGTCAAACAGCACACACACGCACACACACACACACCTCCGCCAGAAAAAAAATAAACTCAAAAACACATGCTTTACGGTAACGGTTCCCAAATCCTTTTACCCCGTAGACCCCTTGCCGATTTTTAAATTTTCTATCCGGTTCGCCGCGCACTTTCTCTACTACATTCCTTTGCCTAGTGTTGACATCTTCTTATTGCCTCAGGCTGTTGTTTTTTTTTTTTACTCTTCGTTGTCTGTTTTATTGTGGGATACCTACTATGTTTGCGTTCTCTTTCCTGTCTAGCTAGACTTTGTCTATTCTCTTTGCCACTACTGTCTACTTTCTTGCCCTAATGTTTGGCCCATTCGGCTCATAGCATACCATTGTAAGAAGACGTATCTGCAGATAAGTTACCTTATTTTACTCTGTTACCTGTTTTTACTGCTAATATTTTACTTTCTTACCTGCATATATCATCACTGAATTTTCTTTCCACTATTGTCTGCTCCTAGTTCTCGTCTTTCTCCTCTATATTTTTCTCTCCCGGTGTTGGATCATATGTACTCTGTGGTCTCTTTTTCTCTCTCGTCTGTGCTTGCCGTATTGGCCTCTTTCACGCTCTCTCATCTGATCTCTCGTACCACCTTCTTTTGCTCTTCCCTTACATTGCGATTGTATGTCGGTAATTCTCATTGCCTGTTGCCAATTTTGAGGTAAGTATTTTAATTTATTTAATCTTATCTTATTTTACATGCTATTACATCTGGCCATCGGGGCGCCCAGGACATTCAGGTTACTGCCATTAAGTCGTGCTTCTCTTATGACCGGGCTCGTCAGGCGCTTGAGAACGCTACATTTATCAAAATGGCACTCTGAAACCCGACGGCATTAATGAGCGCCTGTCTCTTGTATGACTTTCGTCTTTCCATAGTTTCTGTTTGTTTCGTGCCACATGTTTGTTGATGAATTTAGTCTTTCAATAGTTTCTGTTTGTTTCGTGCCACATGTTTGTTTAAATTTAGTCTATCCATAGTTTTTATTTGTTTTGTGTCACATGTTTGTTGTCATTTTTGTATTTTCTTATCCGGTGTCATTTCACCTCTTCCGGTCAATCCATACTACCCATACCTATGTGACCGTCGACATTATTACTGTTCGCTTTCTATTATATGTTTTAAGTTTATTGTCTGTCTTGACAAAGGCCTTTTGGTCGAAACTTTGACTTATGTGTGTCATTGTGTGTGTTATCTAGTGTTAGCAAAACTAAGTTACCTTTTCCCTGGATCTACCTATTACATCTGATCTATTTTCACTTCTCACTTCCTTCTGTACACTCCCCCCCCCTCACTTACCATCATCTTCTCCCTATACCCTCTTCTTCCCTTTCATGCTGCTCCATCGTTGCTTCCTCCCCTATCTATTCGTTATCTCTCCTTTTCTTTCATCACTATCATAGCCATGTTTGTCTCCATGTAAATTTCGTTGTACTATGGTCTTTGTTTGTACTGATGAAGGCTTTTAGTCGAACGTCGTTTGTTCAGGTTGTTTTATGTCTTATTTTTTTATCTTGATATTTGCCCTTTGTTACTCCAACCACTTACTTCCTGTTTAGTGTTACCCTTCTCTTGAACATTTATCCCTTTATTCGTGTATTTACCTAAACATATGAATTTCAAATGTGTTTTGACAGCTGACACAGTGCTGCTAACTTTGGTAGTTTTTTTTTCGGAGAGTGAACAATTGTGAAAAAATCTAAGAACGTGTACAATTTTTAGTAGGACTAAATATCTTATTGAGAAGACACACCAATGTAAGGAAATATTTTGATTTGGAATTAAACAAATCAGAACCTAGTAAAATACGTACAAAATATTAAAAGACATAGGCCAATAATGTTGTTAAAAGAGAGAGATTAACATGAAACTGTGATAGCAATTCTTAAATATTTTCTTAAAATTAGTGATATCTAGTCTTTAATATTCACATCCAATGATTTGTATTCGATTTCTTTTTATCGAAAAAAGATTGGCAACTACTCTAAAGCCCCTTTCCAAGAGGTATGAAGATGGAAATGTTATAGACTAACTTTCTTGCGATAGTCCATAATGCAGGGCAAACAACAGGTTTATCTTTCTGAAGCCAGAACTGCTGATACCCCTTTCTGAACTGCACCTTAAGTTCTACGCTCGTGCATTTTCCGATCAGCTCTTCTTGTAATATGACATCAGATTTTTCAATGTCACCGTGATAATCCACTGTGGCATTTTTATAGTCAAAACATCTTCAAATCTGATTTTAAAGTTTGTGTGAAGGACATTTAAATATTGAACTTAGACCAACACGTCACCATCATGGGTGTTTGTCAGTGACATGTTGGGAAAATGGGAAAAATTCACTTATCCAATGTTTTGCTTCATGACAGCTATTGTGGCAAGTAAAGCTGTCATGATGGACTTTTTTATTAAATTTAGACTATCACATTGTAACTGCAAATTAACTTCATTACATTTAGTAAATAGTTATGTTAAATAAGCAATGTTTGGTTTCAATTTGTTTAAATCAATGTTTGGTTTCAATTTGTTTAAATTTTCTTAAAAATAGGATCTTTATCATCCAAAAACTCTAAAACGGTCTAAAAATGTGACAATAATCTTGTCAATCATAAACATTTCCAGCGCCAGCGCGTACTTCATTGTGAAATAGTAGATGATGATAATCATCATCATTTTCTTCCTACAACTGCACATTGAACCTACAGTTCAACGCGCTGCTACGAATCTTGTTTACTGTGTTTATGATGAATTAAAGAGATTTATGCAAAAAAGTTGAAAATCGACATAAGCAATAGATTAAAAGATAATCAGCATAGAAAACAAATATATATAAAATATGGAGCGAATAAATATCAAACATCATAAGAAAACGTAGATGGAACTACTTGGGACACGTCCTAAGACTAGAAGAAAACAGATTGAACCAACAATCACTCTTGTGGACACCGAATGGGAAAAGAGAAAGAGGAAAACATAAAGCTACTCTAAAAAACATCATACTTAAAGAAGGGAAACAATGGACTGCAAGTCAATACAAGAACTAAAATTGCATACAGCGAGCCGCAACACACAGAAAATAAAAACATCTGCCCTATGTGCCACCTATAACACGAAAGGAACAAACTAAACTTGTGTAGAACTGTTTTTAAAACCTCTTCAAGGGTTGGAATAATTAGCTGTTCCCCGATAATTATGAGACTTTCCTGATTGTTCTGAGTAGTGAACTATTGTAAGACGCCCGCAAACCACACTTGTCTCAATTTGACATTGAAGAGATCATACTTCTGTTCAACACGTAGTTAGTTCCCTTCTGACTTTTAAAAATGTTGAGTGGTTACTATGTGTGGTACAAGTAGGACCAAGTGTTATACGCGTGATGCGTTGCTGCTTGTATGAACACTTGAAAAAACGTGTGCATAAACGTAGCACCCCATGAAACAGATCGGTAATTGAACAATTTTATAAACTTATATATATATATATATATATATATATATATATATATATATATATATATATATATATATATATATATATATATATATATATATATATATATATATATATATATATATATATATATATATATATATATGCTTATTTTCTTTGTATATTTAACGTATTATGTAGATACTAAATGTGATATATGTAATAAGACATTAACAGAACGACAAAAACGTGCATGATTTTGAAATTGTTATCTAAAATATTATCTATGTGGAAAACGATACTACAGGGAACAGTCGAGGGTGGAAGAAACATAGGAGAACGAAGAAGATCACGGACACTCAACGTCAAGAGTTAGAAAGGTCAACATGTTTCTTATTCACCCACATAGTTGAAGATATAAATGGTTGGTGGACTCTGTGTATGTTGATGCGTCCAATGAGGTACCCCACTACCCTGACATGTTATGAATTTATGATATGGAATGGATTGCACCTTACAAAATATGTATTTTCAACATAAAATATGAGCGAAGGAGATCTCTTGCCAATGTCTGATATTCAAATTTACATGTTTGTTCAGATGTAAATCAGACTTCTAAATACACATGTACTTAGCCCGAATCACAAAAAAGAAGTGGATAATACTAAAATAGTAGGTATTTCATGTTTTGAATCACAGAAAACAAGCATTCTGGTAGGATAGTTTGTATATCTAGAACTCTATGAGACCGATCTCACAAATTGTCACTTCTTTTGGTATATCCATTTTTCTTCTTGATTTTTTATTATGTCATGACACAAAGAATATTAGTTACAATACGGGGAGAAGTGCCCACATTCCAATTTTTTGCTATTATGCGTAGTTTCATTCCAACTTTGTTATAGTATGCGCAGCTTTCGTGTCGTCACTGGCAGACCGTACTGCCACGAAAACAAAATGTATAAGTCAATAGGAAATGTCTGCTTACTGAGCTTGCCAGCTACAGATAAAGATGATGTAAGTTTGTTATAAACACTAACCGTAACCGTAACCCCCCCCCCCTTTTTTTAAAACTATGTACTTCTGTTTATTCCCCCCCCCCCCACTTACAAACATAAATATGCCTACTGCACACTAAAAGGGATATAACAAATGCAATAGTTATTCTAACACCGCTTATCTACCCCTACTCCGCGTCGTTGAATAATGTTGGCTCATTTTTTCCCGAACGTATGGTGCGTTTCGTTAATAATGTAGGCATGCCTCCCTGTATTGAACCGAACATTCGATATGACAAATGGTCAGTAGCATCAGCCAAGATGAGTTACTCTGTGTGAGATCAGCACGCAGGACTATTCTGGAGAAAGACTTGGTAAATATTGTGCATGAAATTCCGAATATGTTTACTAATAATCACATCTTTTTATAACATGGGACAAACTAACCATGATTCTTGGCAATATTAGCCATACAAACATAATTAAAACAAGCCCCCGGACGTGACGATATTTATTATTGCTGTGGTTTTTGTTAGTCATTATTTATATACGCTGTATCGTCTGCCAACGTCGATCAACCAAATTCACGAAAATTTATAATCGATAAAACATAGTGTAAATGGCTTGTTCTGCTTCTGCTCGTATATCTTATATTTGCCAATGTCACAGCTAAGTCCAAGTGAATCGAGAATGAGTTATGAGTTAGACGGCCGGTTAATATCAGCATACACTGGATAGTTCCATAAGTGCTCCGATACCTCAGATCTAGACGTCTCTGTGTAAATATATCTCGACCAATATGCTATGTCAGAACTCAATTGCTGAAACGTTTCCATTAATGTATTTGGTTTTTTTTTTCTGTCCTATAGACAAATGAATCCTGAATATTGTGGCTGAAGACTAATGTTTATTTTATGATATATTTATTTTGATGTTAATATCTGTCTCGTTTGTATTGTTGAACTTTATTTTGTCATTCATATTCTGCGGGTGAATTTAATTTCACAGTTTACATCATCCCGTTATCAAATATGCTCATGACAGAAGCCATTTCTCACTTTGGGTGCTGTCCATAATTTATAGCAACATTTATTTTCATTTTTTAACCCTTCCCCAACACTTGTCCACATTCATTCATTCATTCATTCATTCATTCATTCATTCATTCATTCATTCATTCATTCATTCATTCATTCATTTTCCTTTTGCACTGAAGGTAGCGCATAGGGCAGAGGTCCGATATCTCCAATTCCATATGTTCAAAGCTATTCTGTGCAGTTCTTGAATAGTATGAATATTGGTTGTTTTACTTTCTCTAAGTATTATTCTTCTGAGTGTTTCTTTTGGTCTACCCCTTGCTCTTTTTTCTGTAGGTATCCATTCAAGAATTGGTGGTGTATTCTGTTGGTGTCTGCGCGTAAGACATGCCCGATGTAGGAGCAACGGCGTTTTTCGATTTGAATTCACTCCAATGGGTGTTAGTTATCCTACGAAGACATTTGTTCTCGAAACTCAGTAATTTCTTTTCTGAAGATAAAGAGCTTTTCCAGCTCTCACATCCATATGATAGTACCGGAATAACGCAGGAATTAAATAAACGCATTTTCGTGCGTGTACTGATAGACTTTGACTTCCAGATATTAGAGAGTGTGTGATAATTGACTTTGACTTACTTGTCCACAAATTTTCAAGAATTCAGAGACCCGCTTCCTGCGTAATTATTTCCCAGCAAAAATACCACCCCCCCCCCCTTTTTCAAACCTATAATTTTTTGCCGATAACGGGCGTAAAACGTCATATTTCTTCACATTAAAAATATTTAAATTCGCACAATACTAACCGGGTGTATTACGGTATATAATTAACCATTTTTTGACGTCAATTTGTTATAAACATACCTCCCTCTCCCTGTCAACAGCCTCCCTCTCCCTGTCAACATACCTTCCTCCACCTGTCAACATACCTCTCTTCCCCTGTCAACATACCTCTTTCCCCTGTAAACATACCTCCCCTCCCTATCAATATACCTCCATCTCCTTGTCAACATACCTTCCTCCACCTGTCAATATTCCTCCCTTCCCTTGTCAACATACCTCCCTCTCCTCGTCAACAACTGTCAAACTTTTCCAGAGTCCCATCTCCTAATTGTTGACGTAATTTTTGGACGGCCATTTAGTATACCCATTCATTCATTTTTGGACGGCCCTTAGTATACCCATTCAGCCATTTTTGGACGGCCCTTAGTAGACTCATTCATTCATTCAAACAAAACGAGTTATTTAAAAAAAAATCTTAATAACGAGATGTGTTAGCCCCACATACATCTACATTTTTTGGCATTTGAATTGACACCACTCTACACAATTTTAAAATTTCTAAAATTCTGTGTATTATATCCTTAAGGTCTCACACTTCTCTCTAATCACCAGCAGGCGAACTTCCATCTTTTACCTGAATGTCACAGGAAAGACTAAACATCCTTTGTTACCAATGTTTTGTACCGTATACTAACTGTGTTTCATTTAATATTTTTAGCTGCACCTTTTTCTTTCAGACAACTTTATGTCTCCACAGTTTACTATTTCGCTATGTCCCCTAGAATATTGTTATTGTTGAATATTGCACATTTCCTATATAGGGTATAAAATAAATGTGAACAAGGTTAAGAAATAAATCACTCTATCAGGTTCACAAGAATCAATACTGTCACTAGTAAAACAACGTAAACGCATAGTTTCGATATGTATGCTCGGATGATTCCCCTGTCAAGAACGATCGTGCAGGGAACAGTTGAAGTGTGGAAGAAGCAGAGGAAACCCAAAAAAATATATATAATAAAATAATAATAAAATAGAATATAAGATAGGCAGAAAATATAAAATATGGAATTTGTCGCTGAAGATAGAAATCGCTGAATGATTGTGTGTTGAGACACTGAACGTGTTGAGACACTGAATGTTTTGAGACACTGAATGTGTTGAGACAATGAATGTGTTGAGACAATGAACGTGTTGAGACACTGAATGTGTTGAGACAATGAATGTGTTGAGACAATGAATGTGTTGAGACACTGAATGTGATGAGACAATGAATGTGTTGAGACAATGAATGTGTTGAGACAATGAATGTGTTGAGACACTGAATGTGTTGAGACAATGAATGTGTTGAGACAATGAATGTGTTGAGACACTGAATGTGATGAGACAATGAATGTGTTGAGACAATGAATGTGTTGAGACACCGACTGTGTTGAGATACTGAATGTGTTGAGACAATGAATGTGTTGAGACAATGAATGTGTTGAGACACTGAATGTGTTGAGACAATGAATGTGTTGAGACAATGAATGTGTTGAGACACTGATATTGTTGAGACAATGAATGTGTTGAGACACTGAATGTGTTGAGACAATGAATGTGTTGAGACACTGAATGTGTTGAGACACTGAATGTGTTGAGACAATGACTGTTTTGAGACACTGAATGTGTTACCTCTACAACCCTAATGTGTTATGGGTTTATGAAAGGATTGCGATAAGTTTACACTTAAGACAAAGAGAAAGATATTTGTTGGTGCTACACAGAGACTCGTAGCTTCAAGCGATAATCTCAAGACATCTCTGAAAAATTCACTTACAGATACAACGACCCGGAATGAACCCGCAACATCTAGCACATTCTCTTTATCTTCAAACCCATCACCCTTAAGGGTTATGGGAGTGTCACTCTGAAAACATCAACACACACATTCCTCTCAATTATCAGTTTCCTTGTTTGAGTGGGGATAATCTTAATTCTGTCCAGTCTTTAATATTAACAATCCATACTTTCCTCCACCCTAGAGTTACCATACGTCCGGGTTTCCCCGGACAAGTCCTCTTTTTATGGCGGCTTTCCAGAAAAATGTCTTTTGTCCGGGTTTTTCCCCGTCCCCGACCGTCCGTCTGTCCCCGATCGATCGATACTTTCTTAGTTACTTTTCTGTGCTATATACTTTAATCTATTATGTATAGTGAAATAAACACGCGCGCCAGCAATATTTAGCTCAATATTAACATTAGCCATCAGAACTTCTGGTTCCGTTAGCCATTTTCAATTTTTCGTAAACATAACGCATTTCGCATGTCAGACGGTAACGCAAGTTCTTTTGTGATAATTATTAATTAATATATTTTTGAATTGAAGATTGAATTTAAATTTAAAAAATTAGATTTAAAAAATGCCCAATCTCAGTTAACACTCAGTTAATACAAGTATATAATTAAATAAGAACAATATTTTATGTAGTTTAACTTTAATTTTATTTGTGCAACATTTAATATTGAACATATTTGATGAAAATTTTGCGTATCCTCTTTTTCCATCTGACAATTATGGTAACTCTACTGCATCCCACTCTTCTTCTTTCCTCCTGAACTGTTCCCTGCAATATATTTTTAAAGAACATTTATATTAAATCTTACCTCATCACGTGACCAAACCACACAAGCTTGCGACGCACCGCCCTTGATATGAGATGCTCTTGTTGGCCTGCAAGAGTTTATTTTCCTTCTCACATTTATGCTATTTTTATGTTCGGTATAATGGATGCGCAGTATTAATCTGTCTAGAATATTGCAAATAGCTGAATTGTAATAAAATAGTGCAAAACGACAAATGGGTTGTTGCTTGGTCCACTACGAGTCAACCACTTTGTCAAAATATTGGTCTTCCTGACTTTTACATTAGTCATTCAT
Organism: Meghimatium bilineatum; assembly: GCA_034231615.1. Taxonomy (NCBI): domain Eukaryota; kingdom Metazoa; phylum Mollusca; class Gastropoda; order Stylommatophora; family Philomycidae; genus Meghimatium; species Meghimatium bilineatum. The sequence continues at coordinate 112,639,459 of CM067299.1, read as the reverse complement.
TTTATAATGCAATTCCATTTTTGTTTATTAATATTTTATTTCTAGCAGACGCAGATATTTACTTTCTAGCATACATACCGCAGGTAATTTACTTTTAAACCCACACCATCTTTCATTTTTTTCATTAATCATGCATAACTTATTTGATCTAAGAAGCTTTTTCTTAAAATATTGCACACAGCTGGGAGTTTGGGACTTAGAACTCTGACTTATGGTTGGGCAGACACTCCCCTCGTAAAAAACGCAGTGTAAAAAGGATACAAGATATCTACTATTCGTAATTATCGAGAACCCCTATCGAGCTCAACTCATTGGTGGAGATGGGTCTTAGTGCAGCTAACATAAGCTGGAAACTAAGATTGGTCTGGCCATCTCTGACATCGAACAGGATCACAGTCCTGCCCAAGCAATCACAGGTGCTGAGGTTGGAGATCCTAGACCGAAAGGTGCACCATCAACCATGGTATTCCAGAACACGATTAGATAACATGCCTGCACAACAAAAAACTGAGAACCAAGGCAAACAAAACTACACGAGAAGATTTTTTTTCTCATTAACTACACACGATCCGTCATTCATTTCATCATTCACTCCAACATGTATTATTTTCTCCACAGGTGAATAATAACAATTTCGCAGAAAGATCACATTACATTAGACGCAGAGAGTTCAGTTTAATTCTCATAATAACTGATAATAACATGACATTTCAGACGTGTTCACTGACGCCCTTTAAAAATGTATGTCCGTTCTAGCTTGATATTATTGATTGTCATAGCCAAGAAGGGCACGTTTTGATATTAATTTCACGTTGATTATAGTTGGGAAGACATGGGAGCTAAGAAAACACTTTTAAATGAATATTGAATCTGTTTCCTGTTTAAGAAAATATTAATTACTGGTAATGTTCTAGATCACGGGTTTCCAATTCATGAGTCGCGACCTTAAAAAGAATCGTGAATGGTTTTCTCTGGGGGTCGCTTGCTGAAACAGTTAAAAAAATGAACAAAACTATCAAACAGGCTCTGACAAGACTTCGTATGAAAAAAAAACTAGTAAATGAAATAAACATCAAACAAATAAAGTATGTTGGGCATACTAAAAAGATGGCATTTTGTTGAATACCTTACTTGACGGTAGAGTTGCGAAGAGGTGCGCAAGAGGTGGACAGAGATACAAGTGTCATGGTAACATCACGAGATGGATATGCTATAATCTAACTGACTGCGCCACCAAAGCAAGAGACAGGGGATGTTTGTAGGTCCGTCGGAAAATTTTGGGAACCTTTGTTATTAGACTGGACGATTTCGTAAAAAAACATATTTATTATTATTTTTAAAATGATATAAAACTTTCGTTACTGCATATTTTCCTGTGAAGGAATGCAGGGAGGCTTTCTATGGGCTGTGAAATAAAGTATGGACCTGGTTAAGTTCCCGTCAGCTGTAAAAATTATGATCATTTATGCTCGTGCTTCCTACTTGAATTTACTTGTATAAGATATTATTTGAAGCAACATTGTTCTGTCTCTATGTTATTTATGTTACAAGAAGGTCTTCAGGTCCTTGTATGAATATGAATGTTCTATGTTTGTGTTCTTGCGGATACTTACTTGTACGGGATGTTCTTTGTTGTTGTAATAGTCCTTGTTTCGATTGGTCCGTTTTCAGTGACTTGAGTACCCAGGTTGAATGTCTTGGCGAGATCACATCTTTTTTGGGGATGTGGTTGGTCAAGTACCAAAAACCTGTTTCATTGTGTCGCAAAGCGATTCGGTGTTACTATATTCCCGTCAGCTGTAAGATTATTTTCATTTATCCTCGTTCTTCTACTTGAATGTATTTGTGAAATAAGGTCTGTTTTGTCATAGCAGACGCAGCGACATGTACAGGAACATTTTAATTATATCTTCGAAAGAAACAAAACTCCTGTCCCTACCGCGGAATTAACCCGGAACCTCAAAGTTCTGAGAATGGCGTCCTAACCACGCAGCTATGCGCTCCGTTGGTATAAAAAGTAATATGAATATCGTAAATACAGCTGACCATGCAATTTAGTTGTAGTGAACTATGAAACATTTCTTATTAGCATTATGTAGGAAATATGATTTGATTTATAAACACAAATTCATGTTTGAGAAGGTTTTGAAGTAATTTTGTATTGTTGATAGAGTGAGAGAGAGAGAGAGAGAGAGAGAGAGAGAGAGGAAAAAGAGATATGAAAAAGCTTGTTGATTTTGATTGTAAGCATTCAACTGTTCAAATGTGTATTTTCACCATAATTTTTTTTCTATATACAGTGAAATAATATTGAAAATAGTTGTTAGTATTTAGTAAAAGTCATATTAGTGAGTAGACATAATTATCTCCTTAGCGTAGTAGTGAAGTTGTTCGCCTTGTGTTCAATAGGTCATTGGTTCGATTTTGGCTAGTGTCGTTTTGTTTATTAGGTGGATTTTTAAAAATCCCTATGGATTATAGTTTGAAGCAACGCAGTTACGTGCTATGAGTGATACTCTCGACAGGCGACATGCCGCTTCCTTGAGAGTGACGGAATACATATGGAAACCAAGTACAGTAAAGTCAATCTACGAGTTTTGAACACTTTATTTAGCTTAAGATGTTCATATGACGCTGTTCTGATTGTCAAAAGAAAGAAGATTTATAGTAACTGTCAACAAACTGGTAGCAGAAAGTAAAGAGAAAGTAATGCCCAACACAGATTATAAAATGCACAAAAGAGGTTCTACAAGAAAATTATGACCATAAGAAATAAATAAGATATATAAGAACCAACAGAAATAATAAATAACGAAAACGGTAATGCACCAAAAGAACCGAAGCAAATAATGGAAAGATGACAATATTTCAAGGAATTACTAAAGCTAAAGGAAGGGAAAGAAGACACAACTTTTCCAGACTCCCTCTTCCCTAATTGTTGACGCAAGTTTTGGACTGCCCCTTAGTAGATTATTCATTCATTGTAATCTACTTAGTTTTTTTATTTTGACCCATTTCTTATATTTCTGTCTTTCCTCTTGTGACTTTTTAGACACTCTTCATTCTACCATACTTTTATTTTTGGTTTCTTTACACTGTTGTTCTTTTATCCGCATCATTCTCCTAACGATTGTGTGACAACGTCTTTGAATAGTTTCCATTCTTCTTCTGTTGTTATAGTATTAACTGGTAGTTTTTCGAATTTTTCTGTGATTTTTGTGTGTGTAATGCCCAAGTACCATGTCGTCGTAACGTATGTGTATTCTTAATTATGTTGATTTTTATCTTTGTTGTTATATTTCTTCTTTCTCTTTCTGTTTGTTTTTACAGCTACTATTACTGTATTATGGTCGGTGTCTACACACATGTCTGGTATATTCCTTCTTTTGGTTTTTCTTGTTAATATAAAGTATATCTGGTTATTACGGTTTAAATCGTTCCAGTTATACCAGGTGTGTAGTTGAGATTCTCTGTGATTGAAGAATGTGTCAAATATAAATACGTTGTGCTTAATGCACATTTCAATTAATCTGTAGTCGTTATCATTTATCTTGCTTATTTTGCCTCCTACGGTCCTCTGTATTATTCTATTCATAATTTTCTGGAACCAGGGATGCGATAAAATCTCGTAATACGAATAGATTATCTTCAAAGGATGGGTACTGTTTTATTAAACTATTCAACATTTTGTGGGGGTAATTGTTTGCTGTAATTTTATAATTTACTCTCATGTACTAATTCAAGAAACTTAATATGAGAAAAGTCTTCAAATCTGCAGTTTATTTGAGCAGTTTGAGAATCTGTTATTTCAAAAGTCAGCACTCTCAAAGAATCTTTTTTCTTAACATCATACGTCAGATTTGTATAGAATAACATGCTTTTAACACTACAGCTGTCAGCACAATTCTCATTCCTTAAGCTCTCTATATTTTGTATAGAAGTATTAAGTCATTGCGACATGTTACAATTCCCATTGTTGATGTCTGTATGGGTTTGAAAGGGTGGTCAATATCAATGAAAGAAACTACGCAAACACACAGCAAGTATATACACATTTGGTCATCCATGTATCTCACTTCGCAAACACACAGCAAGTATACACACATTTGGTCATCCATGTATCTCACTTCGCAAACACACAGATATTCCTATGATTCTGCGAAAGCATGCCATTTCAGCAGTCACAAGTCGTGGCCGATACAAGGCATTATTCCTACTCTTTTTCTGATATCGTCTTTTCTACTCTGTCCAGTTTGGTGACCATAGCTGCTTTTCTTAAACATTTCATCTCACATGTGATGATTTTTCTCTGCTGCTAAGTTGTAAGAGATCATTTTTGACACTAGTTGGTATGAAAATTGTAGATATTATCTGTCTCTTTATGTCCATATTGATCTTTTGATGTATGAGTAATGGTGAAAGTTGATATGTCACGGTGTTTGCTTTCTGAGATCATGATTCTATTTCTCTGTCTAGTTTGGCATTTTCTGAAGAAAACAAACACTTCATAAATATTTGAATTTCTTTTGTTTTTTTCACTGCTGAATCGTGCTTAACCTGCTGCTTAAACCATTACGCCAGGGAAATTCCCAGACCACCATCAATCCAACAACCTTTTTCTTGGTCTTCCAATACACCAGGGAAATTCCCAGACCCCCATCAATCCAACCACCTTTTCCTTGGTCTTCCAATATGCCAGGGAAATTCCCAGACCCCATCAATACAACCACCTTTTCCTTGGTCTTCCAATATGCCAGGGAAATTTCCAGTCCCCATCAATCCAACCACCTTTTCCTTGGTCTTCCAATATGCCAGGGAAATTTCCAGTCCCCCATCAATCCAATAACCTTTTTCGTGGTCTTCCAATATGCCAGGGAAATTCCCAGACCCCATCAATCCAACCACCTTTTCCTTGGTCTTCCAATATGCCAGGGAAATTTCCAGTCCCCCATCAATCCAATAACCTTTTTCGTGGTCTTCCAATATGCCAGGGAAATTCCCAGACTCCATATCCAACCATATTTTCCTTGGTCTTCCTCTACCTCTGCTAATTTCTATTTTTATATCATAAATTATAGAATCTGAGAATGTTGACTCCATCCACATGAGATTACCAAATTAGTTCACTGTCTTTCTACATATTTCAGAACTTATAGTATCACACACGGTACCTTTACTAAGCTCCTTATGCGAGCTTCTATTATAGTATTTACTTTTTTCTTTAATGATAAATGATAACATTGCGAAAATTATGTAATAATTTACAATGATGAAGAAGTCATCCGTCATCAACGCTGTAATTGGACTTTATCTGTATGTTATTAGGTATTAGGCATGTTTATTATCCTCTTCGCACACCAGACATGTCCATAGGTGCTCGTATCTCCGCTTCAGTAAATTGTTCTGCATTGTCGGGTAGAAAACTGTCAAAGAATTCAACTGTGTCCTCACTATAATCACGAGCAGTCTTACGATTTAGATAAAGGATGAAGAGGGAGACGGACTTGTCGGGCCATTGGCGAAAAAACGGCGACACAACGCATTTCATTATGTGGACCACATACTGCTAGAAATCGAGAATTGATCATGGTCCTTCTACAAGAGAGATCCAGTAGGATTTTAAGAATGAACGCTGAAGAAGAAGAAAAAAAGAAGAAGACGATAAAGGATATTGTTGAGACTGCCATGGATGGTGCCACAGAACTATTCTCATGCATGTATACTTAATGTCTCAATTACAAGCTCCGTAAAGTTGAAGCAGAAGTTGTCCGTCTATAATGCATGTATACTTAGTGATTCAACTACAAGCTCCATAAAGTAGAGGCGGGAGCCGTCCGCTTTTAATAGGTGAAGCCAGTAAAAAAGATTGCCTTTATATTCATGCCAGCACATGCGGGTGTTGAGGACAATGAGCGAGCCGTTACACTGGCGAGCATGGTCGCAGTGTCAATAGGTTCGCACAGAAGATTTTTAAAAAGGTAAATCATGGTCGTTGTAAATACTGCGAGAGGTTGGTGTTAAGATCGGAACTGCCCGTAAAGAGAAAGATAATATGTAGAGATATATGTAGAAACTGATATACTTCACTATCAAAATAGAACAGTCAGCTGATAGACTGATGGAATCATGAAGACGGGGATCGGAGCACATGTGACCTTGTCCGGTGTGCACTGAGATGATAACATGCACTCATAACTCATTGGCATCCTTTTTCATACGTCAAATATTTCTGTCGTGGAAATCATGTTAATCAAACTGATTCCATGTCTGACATTGACATCATACATTTTGCATAAAGATGGCATCTAAATTTTGGATTTAGTTTCCATAGAAATAGCAGGATGTGTCAGAAATAGCTACAGTTGAAAATAATTGATGGCTGGTTGACAAGTGTATCTATTTCTCTGTCAACACTTCTATTCGATGTCAACAATCTGCCAACATATTTCAAAGTTTGGTCTCGTTCTAATGTTTTATGGATAAAATATGCTAGAAATTGTTTGTTCTTTCTCAAATTCCCGCTGGATCTCTTTTGTAACAGGACAACGATCTTACTAGATTCCACATAATGAAGTCTAGAGTACGGAGATTCGTTGTGTCACTGTTAGATTGCGCCAATAGCCAAATACACCTGACTTCGGCGGATGATTGAATTTTTCTTTATCAGCGTTCATTCTCAAACTCCTGCTGGATCTACTTTGTAGCAGGACCTTGGTCCTACTAGATTTCCAGCAGGATGTAGTCCCGAGAAAGGAAATGCTTTGTGTCGCCGTTTTATTTGCGCCAATGACCCGATACATCCGTCTTCGGCTGTGGCTGATTAACTTAAGAAGCGACATTGGAAAGCGTGTTTCTGTATGCTGAGTCATGTTTCTATATAAAGTTAATCGATTTAATTCCACTATTCATTTTTCTATATAAAGTTAATCGATTTAATTCCACTATTCATTTTTCTATATAAAGTTAAACAATTTGATTCCACTATTCATGTTTCTATTTAAAGTTTAACAAATTGAAATCCACTGTTCATGTTTCTATATAAAGTTAAACAATTTGATTCCTCTATTCATTTGAAAATGCCACAGGCATTCAATCTTCTTGTTTTGTAATGATAAGTTTCACTAAATAAATCTTTACAAAGTTGATACTTCCCTCCATGCTCATGCCACAGGATTTTAAAAAAAAACATAAGTGATAAAGTCGTTCTTTAACTCAGCGAAGTAGGGAATGTAATGATATACCACGTAGCTGCACCTGCAAAAGACAGCTGCATGGACTGTAATACTTAAGATGAGCCGGCTCATGCTATATTACTTTTAGAATTTTATTCATTTGACGTAATTGTGTATCTGGATTTTTTGAAGAATATTTTCATTGATTAATCAAATTCGAGATATTTAGAACGAGATGTCGTTGTTCAATTACGGGTCCAGAGAGACTATACACATAACACAGACAGCAACCAGAGAGACTACCAGAGAAAGCATAGATAGCAACCAGGGAGACCACCATAGTAAGCACAGAAAGCAAACAGGGAGACTACCAGAGTAAGGACAGATAGCAACCATGGAGACTACCAGAGTAAGCACAGATAGCAACCAGAGAGACTACCAGAGTAAGCACAGACAGCAACCAGGGAGACTACCAGAGAAAGCACAGATAGCAACCAGGGAGACTACCAGAGTAAGCACAGATAGCAACCAGGGAGACTACAAGAGTAAGCACAGATAGTAACCAGGGATACTACCAGAGTAAGCACATATAGCAGCAAGAGCGACTACCAGAGTAAGCACAGATAGCAACCAGGGAGACTACCAGAGTAAGCAAAAATAGCAGCCAGGGAGACTACCAGAGTAAGCACAGATAGCAACCATGGAGACTACCAGAGTAAGCACAGATAGCAACCAGAGAGACTACCAGAGTAAGCACAGATAGCAACCAGGGAGACTACCAGAGTAAGCACAGATAGCAACCAGGGAGACTACCAGAGTAAGCACATATAGCAGCCAGAGCGACTACCAGAGTAGGCACAGATAGATACCAGGGAGACTACCAGAGTAAGCACAGATAGCAACCAGAGAGAATTCCAGAGTAAGCACAGATAGCAACCAGGGAGACTACCAGAGTAAGCACAGATAGCAACCAGAGAGAATTCCAGAGTAAGCACAGATAGCAACCAGGGAGACTACCAGAGTAAGCACAGATAGCAACCAGGGAGACTACCAGAGTAAGCACAGATAGTAACCAGGGATACTACCAGAGTAAGCACATATAGCAGCCAGAGCGACTACCAGAGTAAGCACAGATAGCAACCAGGGAGAATACCAGAGTAAAAAAAAATAGCAGCCAGGGAGACTACCAGAGTAAGCACAGATAGATACCAGGGAGACTACCAGAGTAAGCACAGATAGCAACCAGAGAGAATTCCAGAGTAAGCACAGATAGCAACCAGGGAGACTACCAGAGTAAGCACAGATAGCAACCAGGGAGACTACCAGAGTAAGCACAGATAGTAACCAGGGATACTACCAGAGTAAGCACATATAGCAGCCAGAGCGACTACCAGAGTAAGCACAGATAGCAACCAGGGAGAATACCAGAGTAAAAAAAAATAGCAGCCAGGGAGACTACCAGAGTAAGCACAGATAGCAACCATCGAGACTACCAGAGTAAGCACAGATAGCAACCAGAGAGACTACCAGAGTAAGCACAGATAGCAACCAGGGAGACTACCAGAGAAAGCACAGATAACAACCAGGGAGACTACCAGAGTAAGCACAGATAGCAAACAGGGAGACTACCAGAGTAAGGACAGATAGCAACCATGGAGACTACCAGAGTAAGCACAGATAGCAACCAGAGAGACTACCAGAGTAAGCACAGACAGCTACCAGGGAGACAACAAGAGAAAGCACAGATAGCAACCAGGGAGACTACCAGAGTAAGCACAGATAGCAACCAGGGAGACTACCAGAGTAAGCACATATAGCAGCCAGAGAGAATACCAGAGTAAGCACAGATAGCAACCATGGAGACTACCAGAGTAAGCACAGATAGCAACCAGGGAGACTACCAGAGTAAGCACAGATAGTAACCAGGGATACTACCAGAGTAAGCACATATAGCAGCCAGAGCGACTACCAGAGTAAGCACAGATAGCAACCAGGGAGACTACCAGAGTAAGCAAAAATAGCAGCCAGGGAGACTACGAGAGTAAGCACAGATAGCAACCATGGAGACTACCAGAGTAAGCATAGATAGCAACCAGAGAGACTACCAGAGTAAGCACAGATAGCAACCAGGGAGACTACCAGATAAAGCACAGATAGCAACCAGGGAGACTACCAGAGTAAGCACAGATAGCAACCAGGGAGACTACCAGAGTAAGCACATATAGCAGCCAGAGCGACTACTAAAGTAAGCACAGATAGCAGCCAGGGAGACTACCAGAGTAAGCACAGATAGCAACCAGAGAGAATACCAGAGTAAGCACAGATAGCAACCAGGGAGACTACCAGAGTAAGCACAGATAGCAACCAGGGAGACTACCAGAGTAAGCACAGATAGTAACCAGGGATACTACCAGAGTAAGCACATATAGCAGCCAGAGCGACTACCAGAGTAAGCACAGATAGCAACCAGGGAGACTACCAGCGTAAGAAAAAATAGCAGCCAGGGAGACTACCAGAGTAAGCACAGATAGCATCCAGGGAGACTACCAGAGTAAGCACAGATAGCAACCAGAGAGACTACCAGAGTAAGCACAGATAGCAACCAGGGAGACTAACAGAGAAAGCACAGATAGCAACCAGGGAGACTACCAGAGTAAGCACAGATAGCAACCAGGGAGACTACCAGAGTAAGCACATATAGCAGCCAGAGCGACTACCAGAGTAAGCACAGATAGCAGCCAGAGAGAATACCAGAGTAAGCACAGATAGCAACCAGGGAGACTACCAGAGTAAGCACAGACAGCAAACAGGGAGACTACCAGAGTAAGCACAGATAGTAACCAGGGATACTACCAGAGTAAGCACATATAGCAGCAAGAGCGACTACCAGAGTAAGCACAGAAAGCAAACAGGGAGACTACCAGAGTAAGCAAAAATAGCAGCCACGGAGACTTCCAGAGTAAGCACAGATAGCAACCATGGAGACTACCAGAGTAAGCACAGATAGCAACCAGAGAGACTACCAGAGTAAGCACAGATAGCAACCAGGGAGACTACCAGAGTAAGCACAGATAGCAACCAGGGAGACTATCAGAGTAAGCACAGATAGCAACCAGGGAGACTACCAGAGTAAGCACATATAGCAGCCAGAGCGACTACCAGAGTAAGCACAGATAGCAACCAGGGAGACTACCAGAGTAAGCACAGATAGCAACCAGAGAGAATACCAGAGTAAGCACAATAGCAACCAGGGAGACTACCAGAGTAAGCACAGATAGCAACCAGGGAGACTACCAGAGTAAGCACATATAGCAGCCAGAGCGACTACCAGAGTAAGCACAGATAGCAACCAGGGAGACTACCAGAGTAAGAAAAAATAGCAGCCAGGGAGACTACCAGAGTAAGCACAGATAGCAACCATGGAGACTACCAGAGTAAGCACAGATAGCAACCAGGGAGACTACCAGAGTAAGCACAGATAGCAATCAGGGAGACTACCAGAGTAAGCACATATAGCAGCCAGAGCGACTACCAGAGTAAGCACACATAGCATCCAGGGAGACTACCAGAGTAAGCACAGATAGCAACCAGAGAGAATACCAGAGTAAGCACAGATAGCAACCAGGGAGACTACCAGAGTAAGCACAGATAGCAACCAGGGAGACTACCAGATTAAGCACAGATAGCAACCAGGGATACTACCAGAGTAAGCACATACAGCAGCCAGAGCGACTACCAGAGTAGGCACAGATAGCAACCAGGGAGACTACCAGAGTAAGCAAAAATAGCAGCCAGGGAGATTACCAGAGTAAGCACAGATAGCAACCAGGGAGACTACCAGAGTAAGCACAGATAGCAACCAGGGAGATTACCAGAGTAAGCACATATAGCAGCCAGAGCGACTACCAGAGTAAGCACAGATAGCAACCAGGGAGACTACCAGAGTAAGCACAGATAGCAACCAGAGAGAATACCAGAGTAAGCACAGATAGCAACCAGGGAGACTACCAGAGTAAGCACAGATAGCAACCAGAGAGAATACCAGAGTAAGCACAGATAGCAACCAGGGAGACTACCAGAGTAAGCACAGATAGCAACCAGGGATACTACCAGAGTAAGCACATATAGCAGCCAGAGCGACTACCAGAGTAAGCACAGATAGCAACCAGGGAGACTACCAGAGTAAGAAAAAATAGCAGCCAGGGAGACTACCAGAGTAAGCACAGATAGCAACCAGGGAGACTACCAGAGTAAGCACAGATAGCAACCAGAGAGACTACCAGAGTAAGCACAGATATCAACCAGGGAGACTACCAGAGAAAGCACAGATAGCAACCAGGGAGACTACCAGAGTAAGCACAGATAGCAACCAGGGAGACTACCAGAGTAAGCACATATAGCAGCCAGAGCGACTACCAGAGTAAGCACAGATAGCAGCCAGAGAGAATACCAGAGTAAGCACAGATAGCAACCAGGGAGACTACCAGAGTAAGCACAGACAGCAACCAGGGAGACTACCAGAGTAAGCACAGATAGTAACCAGGGATACTACCAGAGTAAGCACATATAGCAGCCAGAGCGACTACCAGAGTAAGCACAGATAGCAACCAGGGAGACTACCAGAGTAAGCACAGATAGCAACCAGAGAGAATACCAGAGTAAGCACAGATAGCAACCACGGAGACTACCAGAGTAAGCACAGATAGCAACCAGGGATACTACCAGAGTAAGCACATATAGCAGCCAGAGCGACTACCAGAGTAAGCACAGATAGCAACCAGAGAGACTACCAGAGTAAGAAAAAATAGCAGCCAGGGAGACTACCAGAGTAAGCACAGATAGCAACCATGGAGACTACCAGAGTAAGCACAGATAGCAACCAGAGAGACTACCAGAGTAAGCACATATAGCAACCAGGGAGACTACCAGAGAAAGCACAGATAGCAACCAGGGAGACTACCAGAGTAAGCACAGATAGCAACCAGGGAGACTACCAGAGTAAGCACATATAGCAGCCAGAGCGACTACCAGATTAAGCACAGATAGCAACCAGGGAGACTACCAGAGTAAGCACAGATAGTAACCAGGGATACTACCAGAGTAAGCACATATAGCAGCCAGAGCGACTACCAGAGTAAGCACAGATAGCAACCAGAGAGACTACCAGAGTAAGCACAGATAGCAACCAGGACGATTAACAGAGTAAGCACAGATAGCAACCAGGGAGACTACCAGAGTAATCACAGATCGCAACCTGGGAGACTACCTAGAGTAAGCACAGATAGCAGCCAGAGAGACTACTAGAGTAAGCACTGATAGCAACCAGAGAGATTGCATCTAAGTAATTACATATTGCAACCAGGGAGTTTACTTAAGTAAGTACATATAGCAACCAGGGAGTTTACTTAAGTAAGCACATATATCAACCAGGAAGTTTATTTAATTAAGCACACATAGCAACTAGGGAGTTTACCTCTAAGTAAGCACAGATAGCTACCAGAGAGATTGCACCCAAGGAAGCACATATAGCAACCATGGAGTTTACTTAAGTAAGTACATATAGCAACCAGGGAGTTTACTTAAGTAAGCACATATATCAACCAGGGAGTTTATTTAATTAAGCACACATAGCAACCAGGGAGTTTACCTCTAAGTAAGCACATATAGCAACCAGGGAGATTACTTCAGTAAGCACATATAGCAACTAGGGAGTTTACCTCTAAGTAAGCACAGATATCAACCAGAGAGATTGCTACCTAAGTAAACACAGATAGCAACCAGAAAGATTACCTAAGGAAGCACATATAGCAACCAGTGTCGATATTTTGTTGAATTTTCAAGTTACGATTCGCAGAAATTTGAAACGGATAACTGCAATATGATTTAATGTGATACACTAAGGTTTTACAGTTTTAAGAGTTTGTCAGGATATGTTCTATTGTACGTCCTAGATCTCTCAACAATCACACTGTAGAATGAATTCAAGTGCACGGTTGACTGTGCAGATAACTATAGACATAAAGGCATATCATAATTACAGTAAATCTAATTTTATAACAGAAATCATTTAATAGTATGTGGTATATTATACTCAGGACATATCGATAAAATAAACGTTCTTGTTTTGTCAATTCCCTTGTCCACACAGCTGCACATTGATAGCCTACACGAGGGTAAAGAGTTAGGAGAAAATAGGTTCTCATCTACTACGTAATTGACTTACTCAAATACATTTCGTCTGGTTGAATAACTGCGAACACTGATGGTCCCCAAACGAAAGCCTTAAGTACAGATACTCGTACAATCTGAAGCGGTTAAAATTTAATTAATTAAAGCAAATCCTGTTGATAAAACTGCCCAACAGAAGGGGCATAATTCGTAGTTACCACTTGTGTCTTATTTCCCATGGTACTACTTTAATTAACAAAGCTTAGAAGATAGAAGTATCTCCAAGTATTTATTATTGGGCGCACTACACAGCAGTTCTTATATTTATTATTGGACGCACTATGCAGCAGTTCTATATTTATTACTGGACGCATTGCATATTTCTATATGTATTACTCGACGCACTATGCAATTCTTATATTTATTACTGGACGTGGACGCTTTATGCAGTTCTTATATTTATTACTGGTTGCACTACGAGGTTCTATATTTATTACTATAGGCATTGCATAGTTCTATATTTATTACTGGATGCATTGTAAAGTTCTATATTTATTATTGGACGCATTAAACAGTTCTATATTTATTACTAGACGCATTGTGCATAGCTATAGTTCTATATTCCAAATATCTCCATACCCTAGAGACTTATTTCAGTATAATCTCTCAGCTCGAATCAAATGTTCTTATTGTGTGTTTCTCGTTCAGCCTATGACAGTTAAGCCCATCTTCCTAATAATCTTGTTAAAGAACTGCCTATAGCCAGCGGGATATTGCACTATTGACATATTTCTGGAGTTTTATAACCAAATACGGTGATGCGAAGAGATTTGTTAGTCACAGAAGGTCGTTAAAATTGGAGAAACACAATTCTAAATTAAAGCTGCCAGGGCCTTGAGGGTTCACATTATTTCCACATAGCCGTGTTTCCAAAGTTAACTCGTAAATTCAATCCAGAGGGGAGCTCCCTAAACTAGAATGTTAGTATTTTAATAAATCTGTAATTGAAAGGGGAGAAAATAATATCAATACGGTGATATGACATACATGTTGTAAGAAGCGACTAAGAAGGTTTGGAGTACACTTGGCTGTCCATTTGGGTATGTTAAGATTACTGTTCTCGCAAAGCTGCGTTACCGTGCGATATCGCACTCAAAACAGAGCATAATTTTCAAAACAAATTTCGTTAGAAAATATCAGTACTAGGAACATCATTAGCAATCAGAACATAACTTTCAGTACTAAGAACAACGATAGGAAATCAGAGCATAACTTTCAGAACTAGGAACCTAGTTATGAAATCAGAACGTACCTTTCTGTACTAGGAACCACGATAAGTAATAAAAACACAACTTTCAGTACTAGGAACCTTGCTATGAAATAAGAACGTAACGTTAAGTACTAGGAACCTCATTATGAAATCAGACCATAACTTTCAGTACTAAGAACAACGTCGTTAGCAAATCAGAACATAACTTTCAGTACTAGGATCCTCGTTAGCAAATCAGAACATAACTTTCAGTACTAGGATCCTCGTTAGCAAATCAGAACATAACTTTCAGAATAAATTTAGTTCGACTGAGTCAAAAGGATGTTAATTTCCTCCCCCCCCCCCACAATTTTTTTTTTTTACAATGTTCTGCAAAAATGTCATCACAAATGTAATTACATCAAGTAATTGTAATAAGAAAGTGTGAATAACTTTTTTCTAAAGTAACCACCCCACCCTCCCCCCGCTCTCTTTGAAAAATATGTATCTAATACCCTGTAACATTAATATATAATGTTACAATAATTTTCATAGTCAATACTAGCACAAACTGGATACTTTTCATAGTTGAGTACAAACTGGATAATTTTCATAGTTGATACTAGGACATACTGGATAATTTTCATAGTTGATACTTGGAGAATCTGGTTAATTTTCATAGTTGATACTTGGACAAACTGGATAATTTTCACATTTGATACATGGACAAATTGGATCATTTTCATAGTTAATACTTGGACAAATTGGATAATTTTCATAGTTGATACTATACAAACTGGATAATTTTCATAGTTGAGTACAAACTTGATAATTTTCACATTTGATACTTGGACAAACTGGATAATTTTCATAGTTGATACTTGGAGAAACTGGATAATTTTCATAGTTGATACATGGACAAACTTAATAATTTTCATAATTGATACTTGGACAAACTGAATAATTTTCATAGTTGATACTTGGACAAACTGGATAATTTTCATAGTTGATACTTGGACAAACTGGATAATTTTCATAGTTGATACTTGGACGAACTGGATAATTTTCATAGTTGATACTTGGAGAAACTGGATAATTTTCATAGTTTATACATGGACAAACTGGGCAGTTTTCATAGTTGATACTTGGACAAACTGGATAATTTTCATAGTTGATACTTGGACAAACTGAATAATGTTCATAGTTGATACTTGGACAAACTGGATAATTTTCATAGTTGATACTTGGACAAATTGGATAATTTTCATAGTTGATACTTGGACAAACTGGAAGAAAGCATTGATATCACTGTGACTGCTTTACATCTAGATCTAGATATCTTTGAATACGCGTGAGTGTTGTTGCAAACTCATAAATTATTATAATTAGACTTACGTAAAACACAGGTTTATATTTCGTCTCAATGGGACACGACAGACTATATCTAAAACTAGTGGGAAATGATGGGCAATGATGAGCACACAAGAAATCATAAAAATTACAATACACAAATCACATTCAACGTTTCAACCAAAAGATCTTTATCAAGACACAAACAAAACATTAAAAGACGACGAATAGAAAAATTATCACAACGTCTTTTAATGTTTTGTTTGTGTCTTGATAAAGACCTTTTGGTTGAAACGTTGAATGTGATTTGTGTATTGTAATTTTTATGATTTCTTGTGTGCTCATCATTGCCCATCATTACCCACTAGTTTTAGATATAGTCTGTCATGTCCCATTGAGACGAAATATAAACCTGTGTTTTACGTAAGACTAATTGTTGTTACGTTTCACGCAGTTACCTTGTATTGATTGTCATATTGAAACTACTATACTAGCAACCATTAAAAACTGTTGGTTATGTGGCAGGTAGTAAGGATAGGACTAATGTTAGGACTTATTTTTAGCAAGAACAGGGAAGTTGTTTTCGTATAATGTTTGTAATAATAAACCCTGTGTATGAATTTCTGCCTGAGTTGCCGTTTGGAGCAGGTGCATCAGTAGAATATAACGATCTTGATCTAGATTTGTAACCTAGGGTTGACCAGGTCTGCGACGGTCATCGATGGTACCTGTCGCTGGGAAACGTTGGTGCAGACTTACTATAGTGGACTAGTCACAATGTAAATGTCTGGACATTTTTCTGGTCACAATTTCACAGACAAGTATAACAGCTGCTTGGAATTTCTCTTGTATCGTCAGTTAAGACATGAAACAAACAAAAAAGTAACAAACCTTCTTTCGATAAAAACCAGGTAATGTCTTTTACTCTACTAATATTTTTTAATACCTGTGCCAGAGTTCAACCTGTTTTGACTTTTAATAGTCAGAAATATTTTTTATTTTCTGTTTGCATGTAGAGCACGGACAATACGAAAGAAATATCACATCAACAAAACAATAAGACTGCACGGTCTTCATCACTTGCACGCATTCTGGGTTGAAGAATCGCTTTTGTACAAAGCGTGAAAACACGTCATGTTTTCGGTGTGTTTGAACGGTTGCTAGTATATCTTAATGTTAGATGCAGATATCTTTGTATAAGTCTGAGTATCATAACTCATAATGTTTAACGTGTCAAAGAGTGTTACGACCTGACTCCGACCCTCTTTAGCATGATGTTCTCTGCTATGTTAAAAGATGCCTTCCGGAATAACAGTACAACAATTTGCTTTCGTTATCGAGCTGATGAAGGGCTATTCAATCTCAGTAGATTGAAGGCAAAAACCAAAACTCAGACTAACATTGTTCGCGACCTCTTTATCTCCACCGATTGTGTACTCAACGCTACCAGACATGCATGACAGTATGGACCTCTTTTCTTTGGAATGTGATGCGTCCGGTCTCACCACCAGCATCTCGAAGCCATAAGTAATGTATCAACCAGCGCCAGGTGTCCCCTACACCGAACCAGTGATCACGGTGAAAAGACAAAAATTCAATACTGCTGACAGATTTGTTTATCTCGTCAGCACTCTAGCACACATTGCGACAATTGACGAAGATGTTGCCCTGCGAATTGCTCGCGCCAGTGGGCATTCGGGAACCTTTATGCCAATGTCGGATCTGGCGTGGTCTTAGTTTGACAATAACGTTGAACATCTACCATGCAGTAGTTCTACCAACACTGCTTTATGTTGCGTCATCATGAACTGTTTTCGCGAGACACACTCTACAGCTTAACTCTTCCCACTTTCGGTGCCTAAGAAATATCATAGGAGTACGTTAGCAGGATCAAATACCAGACACGCAAAGTCTTCATTAGTCCCGTATGCCAAAGCATCCATGCCCTGTTGATTAGGTCCAAACGCTGCTGGATCGGCCACTTTGTCCGTGTTCCAGACAAGCTCCTTCCAAAGAGATTGTTCTTGGGGGGGGGGGGGGGGCTGTTCCATTGTAAACCTTCAAGCGGATAACAGAAACATCCCCTCAATGATTAATTTAAAAGGCTCCCTAATACACTGTAGCATTGATCACAGCTTCTGAGAGACTCTTGATATCTCAGCTTGGCACACTCAGATCACTGCTGGCATCATACAATTTGAACAGGAAAGAACACTGTTGGCAATCTTCCAGAGACAGAAACAAAAGGAAAGAACACTGTTGGCAATCTACCAGAGACACAAACAAATGGAAAGAACACTGTTGGCAATCTACCAGAGACAGAAACAAAAGGAAAGAACACTGTTGGCAATCTACCAGAGACAGAAACAAAAGGAAAGAACACTGTTGGCAATCTACCAGATACAGAAACAAAAGGAAAGAACACTGTTGGCAATCTACCAGAGACAGAAACAAAAGGGAAGATATGAAAACTTTCTTACTCGGGATCCTCTTCACGCATGCAGGCATTGCAACAGATCTTTCCTGGCACGAATCGGACTCTTCGGGAAATCTGTGGACTCACAAGTCTAAACCAAAATAGACACACACAAAACAGTTCTTTTTCATCATTTTTTTCGCCATATATGTTTATTGTTTTTTTATGCTATGCCCATCTTCGCGTGCAAAGAATAAAAAATCATCATCAGATCTAGATATCTTTGTATAACTCTGAGTGTCATAACTAAAAACTGTTATCTGATGTTAGATCTGGATATCTTTTTGTAGCTCTGAGTGTCATAACTAACAAACTGTTATCTGATGTTAGATCTGGATAGATATCGTTGTATAACTCTGAGTGTCATAACTAACAAATTACTATTTTGATGTTAGAAGTAATCCATATGTTTGTTATAATGTTTTGAGTAGGCCTATATGTTTTGAAATGAAACTATTTTTCTAGGGGGCTGTCCATAAATTATGTCAAAAATTTTTGGCCGATATTTAACCTCCTCCCTCCTTGTTAAAAAACTGTCAAGATTTCATGAATACACCCCCCCCCTCAATCACCCTCCACTACCCCGATATTTAAATATATTTCGAAAAAGTTTTTCTCCCCAACCTCATTAAAGTATTTAGTCTAAAATTACGAAAAAACACATTGTTTTCTTCATATATTTTAGAAAATGTTTTCTAATTCCATTTAACTGTTGTATAGAAAGTGTACTGGTCGACGTCAACTTAGTCACTTCCATTTTTTTAAATTCAAAAATTGTACATTTTTCGACTCCCCTACCACCTGAATGCAGACATAATTTATAAACAGCCCCCATAAAATAATTATTATAATACTCATTATTTCCTACAGTTGTTTAAACCAAAAGAAAGAACGATTATTGTTATTTTGTCTGTCATTATTTATTCCTGATTTAATTTCTAAATTCGGAACTGTGGACGGAAGCGAGAAAGGCAATTAACTCCGACGACTTGTCGCCATGGAAACATAAATAATGTTCATAGTGTTTACCCACACCACACTGTGTGTCATGTTTGGAATGTTGTTCATTATGAATGAACAAGATTTGGTTGTTTGCTGAACTTGTGTGATTACTATCAGTTCTGCTAAAGTTTGGTCTTAACTACACTGTTTCTAGATACAGAGATACGATAATTATACAATATAAGACATATTCCACTGGGGAAAACAGCCTTCTCAGATGATTCATTTGACTTTTCCCGAGATTTTTAATATTAACAAAAAATTATACTTTGTGTTGACAACCAATGAAAATCTTGGGGATAGGCAAATGAGTCCTTTAAGTTTTCCCATTAGCTAATTGGTCTTATATTGTCAACGGTCTTGATAGAGTCATAATATGTAATCTCTAAATTTCCATAACAATTTTTTTCTCGTTTTTGAAAACACAAACAATGAATGGAAAAACCTGGAAGGAGTAGGCAATTCTTTGCATTATCAGTCGACTGTGTCTATAGGCCGTCTTTAATTCTTTTAAGACCTATACACATAGTTAATATGGACCCAATTTGTTAAGTCTTGTATTATTGTCGCGCATTTGGTTGGTCACTATTTATATACGTCAGTCGCTTTGGCTATTTCGGTATGCGACGCAAAGTATATAAATAGTGACTAACAAAGAACGTGACAATAATAAAAAAGTAACAAATGAGGTCCTAATTAATTTTGTAAGAAGGTCTACTACTGCCAAGGGTTCGCTATAGCTTATTCCACAACTGCACTAGACTATATGCTAAAATTCTAGTTACGTTATATTGCTCAGAAAACTCTTAGCTAAGAAAAGATTTTAACTGAACTAGTAAACATTCTGTCGTTTGTAGTGAGGCAATGGTGTTAGCGCAACAGAATGGGTCCAGATCCAAGTTTGTCACTTTCTAATTTTTGATGCCGAACATAAGACAGTGCCATTGATTGACATGAAGCAAAGACAAGTTCAATATTTCGATCACACAAAAGTAAGGGTGATCAGTTGATGACTAAACGAATAGAATGGATTAAAGGTGAGAGTGCGAAACGACGATGGAGGTATTTATAGAAGCATGACTGGTAGAACTGCAGTAGAACTATTGACGAGTAGACATTAACAAAAAACAAACAGTAATATGTTTGTTTAGAAAATCCAGACTTAATGACACTAAAATAAAATAGAATTAGCAGTTTAAAAGACAGAATGAAATAGACTGAATCTTCTGGGTTTTTTTAAATGTGCGATTGTACCGCTATACATCACTGTTTTGATTATTTATTTTATTAATGTTTGCAGTCTAGTATTTTTGCAATATTTTTTTTATTGTTTGTTTTTTTATTTCTTCTGTATTTCTCTTGATTAAGACATTTTTAGTCAAAACGTCGATCCAGTTTGTTTTTCAAGTTGTTAGCTGGTTTTTCCTGTGATTTAATATGTTTTGTCTATTTTAAAATGAATAACATTGTATTTTCTGCTAATACATATAGAAAAAGAATATCCGAGGAGAAACAGAAGGTTGTAGGAGTTTACAGCACGGCGCTCAATAAACGTTATTGATCCATTGCCACTTAAGGTTCGACGTCAAACACACTGATATCTTAAACCATGCAGGAAACTGATTGGCAAATATTGAACTTTAATTGCATTCATCTAGATGGTTGTTATTTATAAACTTCTGACCCTGGTGGTAACGATACTTGACATTTAGATTGGAATACATTATAAACCTTACTGAGTATATTGTGTGATTGGGTTCTGTTAGATTCGTTGATGTGCATCAGTCTATACTTGGTTCTGCCACAGACAGAGAGTGCAATTATTCTGTGACTATGTAGCACATTGTTCTAGAACATGTTTCTAGTAAATGCATTTCCTTTTATACAAAGTAACATGTTCTATTAATGTGTTCATACATATCAGAACTAATTGATGTTGATTTGCCTTGTCCCACATCGTTGAAGTCACTCATGAAGCCACTCAAACAGTCGTACAGTGGATTCAAACCCACTTCAGCATCCATCCATCCATCCATAAACCCGTGACCCGTAGAGTTGTAGGGGTATCACATTGAATGCTTCAGCGCTTAGATTCCTTCAGCAATTTCTCCAGCTATTTCTGGGTGAGGAAAAAGCTTGTCCTGTCCATTCCTTGATGTTGTCTGTCCATGTCTTTATTTGTTCTCCTCTGTTTCTCTCCCCTTCTACGGTTCCCTGCAATATTGTTTTTGATAAGGAATAATGTCTGCAAACATATCCAAACCATGCTACATTTCGTCGTTTCACTATTGACCCAAAATAAAACGGTTTTTGTACACCTGCATACATATCTATTTTATTTCTTACGTTAAAATTTGTCTCAAGTAAATAGGTTTTCCGTTTACCCAGTTCGTTGTTGTTGTAATAGTCCTTGTCTCGATTGGTCCGTTCTCAGTGACGTGAGTACATAGGTTCAAAGTCTTAACAATATCACATCTTTTTTAGGCTGTAGTTGGTCAAGTACGGAAAATCGAAAATATGTACTAAATGCGCAAAACTGTAATCCATTAGGTGACGCTTTAAACAAGGTAATAACGTTTTGCTAAATCTCATCACTTCGACCAACTTACTACATGTGAACGCAAGTTGTGTCGTCCCTACTTGCTGATTTTTATTTATATGTGTTTGTGATCCTTGATAAAGGCCTTTCGATCGAAACGTCGATTTGTGTGTGTGCCTATGTGTGTTTCGTACAATTAGCAAAACGTTATTACTTTGTTTGAAGCCTCAAATACGGAAAAAATGTTTACTTGACTCGCAAGGCGATTCGGTGCCGCTTGAACGAACCTGGTTCAATTCCCGTCAGTGTTAATAATTCTTTTATAGGAGAAATCAATTTTCTCGTATGAGTGAACAACGCAGAAGAAGAAATAGTTGTTTACATTGGTTTACCGACTTGCTTGTTGATTTTCATGTTTGTGGTTTCTGCACTGGATAAAAACACTTCTGTCGATGGCTTAAAGAAGTATTTCACTTGCTCTTTCCAGCGACAGATTCAATGTATTGGCAGGTCAACAGAAACCACTGTTAACACTGTGAAACCACATAAGCTCTGGTGGTACGGCATGTGAGGAGCCATTCCTACATGACAAAAGATGTTCTTGAAGGTACAGTGGAGGGTAGAAGAAGATTACGTGGTGAGAAGAAGACAATACGGGATAACATCAGGATTCGACAGGATGTGAAGTTCCCAAACTCATCAAGATGGTAGAGGATAGAGATTCGTGGATATCTTTCTGCATTAAATGTCTCTATATGATACTCGCTATGTTTAACTTTGTCAAAAGCTTTAGTGTAGTCTATAAAACAGAGGTACAGATCTGCTTTTACTTCTATAGACCTTTCTATTAGTGTTCTCAATATATAAATAGCATTGTTGGTACCTTTGCCTTCTACAAATCCACATTGTTCTGGACTTATTTCTGATTTTATTGTGTTTCTCACTCTCTTCATGATAATTCTGAGAAGTATTTTGGTTATTTGGCTCATGAGGCTGATTGTACAGTGTTCTTCACATTCGGTGGTCCCTAGTTTCTTAGGTAAGGCTATAAATATGGACCTCATTAAGTCATAGGGTATGTTTCCACTTTTATATATTGTTTGGACTTGGGGCTTTGTCATATTTCATATGTCTTAGTGCCTCCCTTACTTCTGCTGTGAGTATTTATGGACCCTCGCCGTTATCTTGTATGTTTATTTCTGGTATATTGTCATCATAACGTTCTTTGATATATTCTGACCATCTCTGTACTATGTGATCTATAAATACCCATTAATACCTGCCCTGTCTTAGAATTTAGACACCATGTAACTGTTTGCGTTCTCTTTCCTGTTATCATCTCAATTTTCTTATATAGTAATGTTGTATCTTGGTTGTAATGCAATTCTATTTCTGTTCATTTTTTATTCAGCCAGCTTTCTTTTGCTATTTTGAATTTCTTTCGTATCTCCTTATGTATTTTCTGAGATTCCACTATCTTGTGTTTATTTTTCCTTCTGTTGCTCATCAATTCTAATATTTCTTCAGTCATCCAGTTGCGACAATACAGCCACATAAACAATTGTAAATCAATCCGCTTGTATGTTTCAAAAAGAAATTAAAAAACGTTTCCATCAGAAAGTATGATGGATACATACCCACATGAAACGGAAAGCCTACTGCCTTGCCCATGGCATATCATATTTATTGGAATGATATATTCTCAAGTTATTGAGCTGAAAATATGTACACAGTATTTTTGAACTAGCCGAAAGGGATATGATGAGAATGTGAACATTGACAGCAGAGGCGTTGAATTTGACCAGTTTTCAAACTTTATATATAGGGATCTCATACTGTATATCTGAAAAAAGTACTTCAGTTCCCGATATGTACTTTACGTTTGTAAAATTTCTTTAGTTTCTTTCATGTAGGCTCTTTGTTGTAGTTTTGCAAAATGATGTTGGTTTGTTTAAAAACTATGCGTTTGCAAAATTATGTCCGTTTGTTTTATAAACTATGCGTTTGCAATATTGTTTTATTTTAATGTCATGTACATCACTTTTCCAAAAACTCGTTAATATTTTATGTTACTGTATTATTTTAATATAACTTTACCTCAATATAAATAATATTGTTGACGTCATAAAGTGTCTTGCCGACTGGCGTAGGTGATCATGCATCATTACAATTCTCCATCTCCATTATATTTTATCAGGATCGTTGATGACTCTTTGCCAAGTCACGATGTTAGAATATCTAATATTTTCTCATGCTGGCTACTTAGATCTCTCTTGCTTGCTGTAATTATCAATGTTCTCCAGAACTCCCTGTCCCATAATGTTTCGAAACAACGATTATATCTATTTCTGATATTATTATTAAGTGACCCCCAATCTCCCATTTACTCATTGATCACCTTTCTGTTAGTTTTTCTAGTTGTACATTTACTCATTGATCACCTTTCTGTTAGTTTTTCTAGTTGTACATTTACTCTTTGATCACCTTTCTGTTAGTTTTTCTAGTTGTACATTTACTCATTGATCACCTTTCTGTTAGTTTTTCTAGCTGTTCCTGATATTCTCAGCATTCCTCTCTGTTAGTTTTCTAGTTGTACATAATACTCTCAGAATTCCTCTATAGAACCAAATTTTCCAATAACATGTTTATTTATTGCCCATGATTTGCATATATATCTTATAATCGGTGTCGTGTAGCTCTGAAGAACCTTCTTCCTCATCTCTATTGTGTCATGTGACGTATTCCTTCCAGAACGTTGTCTTCCCAATGAACTCTCTGAACCTCTCTCTGTCTTGGGCGAGGTGGCTTGCATTTTCTAGCGATGCATTCATATTATCTTTAATGTCGTCAGTCCATCGTCTTCTTGGTCTGTCCCTTCTCCTCTTCCCAGGTACTCTTCCCTCATCTCTATTGACATATTAAGCAGTGGAAATTTTCATTTTTTTTAAAATATTGTCTTTGCCTGTCATATTTGCTTCCTTATCTCTATTGAACTTCTTCCATATGATGTCATCATTATTCTGAAGTATTTGAAGTAGTCGACCTATTTGAGTTTTGAGCCATTCACTTTGATTTTGCATATCTCAAGTTATTTTTGTTATATTCACCCACTGATATCCTTAGTATATTATCCTTTGCTTACAATAATTTTTTGCAGTACATCAAATCTGATGAAAGTTCACGTGTCTGACACCATGTCTAATCGGTTGAGAGGGTCAAATGTCGTTGTCCACTCCTAGATCTTAATTCTCGACCATCAATGATCGGATTTTCGAAACTTCTGACCCTGGCGATAACGATACTTCACATTTAGATTGGAATACATTATAAACATGTACATCGTTAAACCACAAAAACCTATCAAAACCTTTAAACCTATAAACCACAACTATTGAAGGATAATTAAATTTAAATTATGTCAGGCAACTTGCATAAAATCTGATGAAAGTTCACGTATCTGACACCATGTCTAATCGGTTGAAAGGCTCAATTGTCGTTGTCCACTTGTATATCTGTTGTTCGTTGCTAATATATGTTTCTATATATCTTAGATTTCGGCTATCAATGTTCAGATTTTCTAGCATGTAGATAACCTCACTATATCTAACCTTTTTGAAAGCCTTTCTTGTAATCTAAAATAGAGGCAGTAGATAACCTCACTATATCCTTTTTGAAAGCCTTTCTTGTAATCTAAAATAGAGACATAGATCTGTTTTATTTTTGTTCGTTTTTCTAAGTACTATTTTTTGTGAATCTATTTATTAAAAAAAAATAAGGAACTGATTTGTTTATTAGTGTGCATTTGTATAACTACTGTATTTTGGTATTTATTTGTGAATTTATGATTACTGCTTTTTCTTGTTTGCGTGATTTTGTATATTTTTCTTTTGGGTGGTGTTGATGTGTGTTTGGTGTTCATTACTGCGTTTGTTTTGATGTTTGTTTGACAACAATATTAACACTGTGTGTATGTGGGAAGGAACATACAAGGCAAACACAGTTGAAATAAATTATCACAATTTAATAGATATTTTTTACAGCCTAATGTGTTTAGCTTCTTTGTGTTTCTAATTATTTCAAGATATTGAGTAATGTTTTATGTAAGGCAACTATTGAATAATATTAAGATATATGTCATGTGAGGCAACTATTGAAGGATAATAGGATATTTGTTATGTGAGTTATGTGAGGCAACTATTAAAGGATAATAGGATATATGTTATGTAAGATAACTATTAAAGGATAATGACATATGTGCTATGTGAGGCAACTATTGAAGGATAATGACATATGTGTTATGTGAGGCAACTATTGAAGGATAATGACATATGTGTTATATGAACAAATTATTAAAGGATACTGATATATATGTTATATGAGGCAACTATTGAAGAATAATGACATATGTGTTATGTGAGGCAACTATTGAAGGATAATGACATATGTGTTATATGAACAAATTATTAAAGGATACTGATATATATGTTATATGAGGCAACTATTGAAGAATAATGACATATGTGTTATGTGAGGCAACTATTGAAGGATAATGACATATGTGTTATATGAACAAATTATTAAAGGATACTGATATATATGTTATATGAGGCAACTATTGAAGAATAATGACATATGTGTTATGTGAGGCAACTATTGAAGGATAATGACATATGTGTTATGTGAGGCAACTATTGAAGGATAATGACATATGTGTTATGTGAGGCAACTAAAGAAGGATAATGAAATATATGTTATGTGAGGCAACTATTAAAATATAATATGTTCAGTGTATGAAGCAACTATTGAAGGGTAATTAGATATATGTCTCAATATCCGTGTAATTAATTAACGATATAGAGATGTGCCGGTCAGTATGTTAGGAAACTATTAGGCAATTGTTGCAGGATATAAAGATATACAGCTGAGTTGTGAGGCAACTCTTGAAGGATATACAGTTCGTAATTGAATCGACAAAGATGCAGTAAACTGCGTATCACAAGACAAATTAACAATGAATAATATCTAACTGAAGTTGTATAAATAAAAACAAGTACACTGAACAGATATTTATATATGTGTATCAATATATGCGCAAAGAAGGATAACCAATGTTTGATGAGCATCAGTTCTAGGTCTGTATTGTGAGATAATTGAACCACTTTCAGAAGAGAGGAAAGATGTACAGTTGACATCAGTGTAAATTGCAAATAGCTATATGTCAATATAGTATTGCAGACACAATGAAACTATCAAATAATAAACTAAAATACGGGAATAAGTAAAGTGTCATGGCACCATGCATTTACTTTATGGGAAATCTTAAACGTAGTCCCACGAAGTTATTTCATGGGAAGCCTTAAACATGGAGCCAAGAATTTACTTCACTTTAATATCTCTGGATCTACAATTCTACTGAGTTTAATTTCGTGCTCCCTACCCATCCCTCTTCCTTTCTTTCTTTCTTTCTTCCCCATTAACGTTAAACTGAAATTACGGTAGTTATATTCTCCCAGGCATAAGAACAATTCTACAGTGATGTAAGGCATCTGAGAATTCGTTCTCGGTCAGTCAAAAAAGCAGTAACATTGGAGGTGCTGCCAATGTCAATGTCCCGATACGGGTTGATCCCGCTAAGATACGGTGGCGCTTGAGCACACACCGAGTCTGGAAAAGGCAACACACGCTAGAGGGGACAGCGTTGTGTACGTGAGTCGATATAGTGGCAATGACGTTACAATTGTCCAGCAAGAGACCGACTGGCGTAAGTGATGTTTATGCTCGAGAACACACAGAAGCCAACATGTACCACCACAATTGACCCCATTCACAGTAGGATCATATCTCAGGTATTGGATACTCCAACTTGAATATGCACTCCTGGGTATGGAGAAAAGCTTATAATACAGTTCCCCGTTGCACACAGGACAAGCATTGAATAAATGTCGGGCAGAACATTGTTCAAATGTCTGACATAAGCAGTGTTGAGACCCAGACTCTCTGACGCTGTGAGCAACACAGAAGGGGGGGGGGGATCATTAACGGCAATGCAAACAGAGAGAATTGGGTTCATTTCCAAAGTGCCAATTGCGAAGCTCCTTGTCCAAAATAGGCACACTCTACCCACGAGTTTGGATGATATGCGCAATGGCGAAGAGTAATAAACAACACAGACCGCGCCTGGAGATGAATTGGAATGCCATCACAAGCGGACGAGTCGAGTGCGTTAGAAATGCACAAGTCTAATCCCAGACCACCGAAGTGTTTGGCAAAGCAGCACCTCGTCTAGGAAGGTGTATGCAGCTCATGCAGATGAAATTCGGTCTGGGACCTAGAAACACAAAAGGTGGTAATATAATGGTCTTCCTACACGAAGAACAGCTCGCTGGCTACGAAGCTCCTCGTCGGAGGAAAGAAAAACAAAGGGTGACCTAAGCAAACTATCAGCTCGTCTCGTGTCATGTACCCCCTCTAAGTAGAAGGTTCCTTCATTAGGCTTTGCACAAAGCCGAAAGCTGAAGTCTCCTGGGTATGAAAGAAAGGTCGGAGAAACCTCTCCACTGCACATAGGAAGTAAAAGCTAATCGCTCGCAATTCCTGGGGTTCGAGAAGAAGAACAATTCTCGGCTTCGGGGTTACATACACCTTGTAACATCAGCTCCCACCTTCCTCCATTCTGTATCCAGTGATTACTAACACCGATCTTGCCTTTTGTGTTACCAATCTAACAATTGTTCTTTTAAAAACGTAAAATGGCAAAACGGTTGCACTTTATCTATTCTGTGTGTTTATATTTAAATTGTTACTTTAACTTTGTCTATTTGATCTTGAATATAACTTTTTCACTTCCTATTGTAGTTATTCCTGTCTCATTCTATGACACTATTGTCTCCCACTATAGATGTATTAAAATAAGGGTTCTCTCATATTGTATGTGTATCTGTACCCCTTGGTATAGACCTTGTGATCTAAACATCCAACGGATATTTGCAAACATGTATACAACTATAAAAAAAAATTCTTTAATAATAACGAGTTATTACTAAGTTTTAAAGCAGCATTTCAAGAATAAGGAGGTCTGTGACTGAGTTTGTGAGGCTGTGGTTTAAGAATAACTTGATATGTGACCAAGCTTGTGAAGCCACATATGAAGAGTAATATATGTGGGAGTTTTGGGAAACTGTGTTTAAGCAAAAATATTTCATGCGTTTTCTAATGTGCAAGTGAAATACTTTTCAGATTCTTGTGTGCGCAGAGGTGTAAGTATAAAACAGTGATTTTTTTTTCTACCATTAACACAATTTTTCAACGATTGTCCGCTAGGTAAATGTGCGAGGAACTATTTTCTTCTGCCTGTACCAAATCTCATCATAGTTACTCGTCCGTCGGTGAATGAGTTTCCTTTGAGAGCCATCAATCTCCTGATCAAGTCACTCAGACTACTTCTCTTCCCGTGATCTGAAAATATAATTAATAAGACTAGTGCACTAAATTAAGGACAGATAATTTTTGTGTAACTATAAACCAATAACTATAATTAATAACTATATAATTAATAAAAAATAATATAATTAATAACTACAATAACTATAATAAACAATAACTATAAACCAAAAAATAAAAAAATATAAAGCAACTCACATTTAGTTCTTCATGTAAACAAAATATAAGGAAGTTGTACATAAAGCAAGAAAATGAAGGGGAAAATAAAAGACATTGGAATCCCGTTATAACCGACAATACATGTATGTAGTAACAGAAATTGGCTATACACAGAACAAACAATGCAGAATAAATATAACTGGGAATTGTTGAAGTGCTGTTATATATGAAATTGTGCCATAAAGGAATATCGATAATATGTTCATCAAAGGAGAAAGATATAAAGATGTAATAGTTTCGCTACGACAAATTAGTGAAAATACAATATAATATACAAACCAAATGAATATTGCTTTTATAGATCAGCAAAAAGCTTTCGGCCGCATAAATAGAGAACTACTCTGGAGTATTCTAGAAAAGTATGGAATAAAAGGAACATTATTAGACTCGTGGAAGAGCCATATACAAAGATATTGAAAGTGCAGTTAGAACAAATGCCGGATTTACAAAGTGGTTTTCTGTATCATCAGGAGTTAGAAAGGGATGTGTCTTATCGCTATTATTGTTTATCATTTACATGGATAATACGTGGATCTCGACAATACAGACCTCCTAGCTGAATTAATATGGACTCCGTTGTTACGTTTTTTCTCATTGTTGGACTTTTACTTAGTCGCTATTTACATACTTGGAGTCAAATGCCAAAAACAACCAAGGCCAAACAATAAATCTTTAGTGACCAGGTCTCCTATACTGCCGGCGGTGGAGGGCTAATATTACAAAAACAGTAAAATACCACTAGATGCTCACCATCCAAATGACATAACTGAACTGATCTTTGCTTACGATCAGTGCCTACTCCACAGTTCAAGTGAAGAGCTGCAAGATGACATAACCTTACACAACGAATGCTGCCTCAATCACAACATGAAGATTAACACACACACAAATAGAAGTGATGTCTATAGAAAAAAAACCCAATACAGTCAACATACAAATAAATTATATACCACTAAAACAACTGCAGGAATTTAAATATTTTAGGATAATTTTTACAGTCGATGGAAGTATGGACAGAGAGCTCAAGATAAGAATTTAAAAAAAAACTGACTATGTAAATTATGAACTTGCACCAATTTTGAAACATATATATATATCCAGATGGAAGCCAAAAGGCAAATAATAAATTAAATATTCATCCCACAATTATATGTAGTAATATTTTGACATCTCAGAATGTCGACAACTCCTAGAATCCACCTTAATCATTGTCTTCCTCTGTCTCTTGCTATTTCTATTTTCATGTTGTCTTAATTATGTAAAATTTGTCTCTTAAATATGTTCTTGCCGCTGGCCAATAAGGGTTCATTATCATTAAGTGATCGAACCATTTCAGTTTCTGTTTTTTTTCCAAATATATATGACCACCACCACTGATGTTGTTCCCAACAGTTCTTGTAATCTCCTTATTTCTCACAAGACCTCTTTTTGTTCTGTTTACTACTTTTCCTAAACATTTCATTTCACATGTAGTAAGCTTTCTTGTTCTTAATTAATTAATTAATTAATTAATAATAATAATAATAATAATAATAATAATAATAATAATAATAATAATAATAATAAAGAGAGTATTGATAGCAAGAAATCACTAGACTAGAATAGATCTGCATTTGGGATATATGGCGTCTCAAGGGGGTCACAAAAATTTCCGGGTGAATCAAAGAGAAAGAATTGAAAGAGGCCACAAACATATCTAAGTATTGGGCTGGCTGCAGAAAGCGAACTATTAAAACAACATTTAATATGCTGCATATAAAAATTCTGGAAGGAAGCCAGTACCATTTATTTTAATCTGGGTAGGGTGGGCACGGAATATAATTGATTTTTCAAATGGGGAGCCACGAGCTAAAACGTGTGAAACACAATTAAGTTTGGCGAGGGAAGCACAATGTCAATAAGAAATGATAGTATAAAGTAACGAACTGACAAAAACATGATGGTTATGAAGTACCTCCTTTAGCTGTGAGCCTATAACCGTTTTGACAATAAGGTTCTTTATCTCAAAGACGTGGTTGTATTAAGGGGTTTACGCATATTGTCCCCCAAGGGAAGTATTCCAGTGCAGAAATATCTCAAGGATTATCTCCAGAAGAGTGGCATATCCTCCTGAGAATTTATTTCATCATTCTTCTTCTTTCATATTTGTTGACTCATCTACATTTATTGTACATCTACAGCTATTGTACATCTGCAGTTATTGTACATCTGCAGCTATTGTACATCTGCAGTTATTGTACATCTGCAGCTATTGTACATCTGCAGTTATTGTACATCTGCAGCTATTGTACATCTGCAGTTATTGTACATCTGCAGTTATTGTACATCTGCAGCTATTGTACATCTGCAGTTATTGTACATCTGCAGCTATTGTACATCTGCAGTTATTGTACATCTGCAGCTATTGTACATCTGCAGTTATTGTACATCTGCAGTTATTGTACATCTGCAGTTATTGTACATCTGCAGTTATTGTACATCTGCAGCTATTGTACATCTGCAGTTATTTTACATCTGCAGTTATTGTACATCTGCAGTTATTGTACATCTGCAGTTATTGTACATCTGCAGTTATTGTACATCTGCAGCTATTGTACATCTGCAGTTATTGTACATCTGCAGTTATTGTACATCTGCAGTTATTGTACATCTGCAGTTATTGTACATCTGCAGTTATTGTACATCTGCAGTTATTGTACATCTGCAGTTATTGTACATCTGCAGTTATTGTACATCTGCAGCTATTGTACATCTGCAGCTATTGTACATCTGCAGTTATTGTATATCTGCAGCTATTGTACATCTGCAGTTATTGTACATCTGCAGCTATTGTACATCTGCAGCTATTGTACATCTGCAGTTATTGTATATCTGCAGCTATTGTACATCTGCAGTTATTGTACATCTGCAGCTATTGTACATCTGCAGTTATTGTACATCTGCAGCTATTGTACATCTGCAGCTATTGTACATCTGCAGTTATTGTACATCTGCAGCTATTGTACATCTGCAGATATTGTACATCTGCAGCTATTGTACATCTGCAGTTATTGTACATCTGCAGCTATTGTACATCTGCAGCTATTGTACATCTGCAGTTATTGTACATCTGCAGCTATTGTGCATCTGCAGTTATTGTACATCTGCAGCTATTGTACATCTGCAGCTATTGTACATCTGCAGTTATTGTATATCTGCAGCTATTGTACATCTGCAGTTATTGTACATCTGCAGCTATTGTGCATCTGCAGTTATTGTACATCTGCAACTATTGTACATCTGCAGCTATTGTACATCTGCAGCTATTGTACATCTGCAGTTATTGTACATCTGCAGCTATTGTACATCTGCAGCTATTGTACATCTGCAGTTATTGTATATCTGCAGCTATTGTACATCTGCAGTTATTGTACATCTGCAGCTATTGTACATCTGCAGTTATTGTACATCTGCAGCTATTGTACATCTGCAGCTATTGTACATCTGCAGTTATTGTACATCTGCAGCTATTGTACATCTGCAGTTATTGTACATCTGCAGCTATTGTACATCTGCAGTTATTGTACATCTGCAGCTATTGTACATCTGCAGCTATTGTACATCTGCAGTTATTGTACATCTGCAGCTATTGTGCATCTGCAGTTATTGTACATCTGCAGCTATTGTACATCTGCAGTTATTGTATATCTGCAGCTATTGTACATCTGCAGTTATTGTACATCTGCAGCTATTGTGCATCTGCAGTTATTGTACATCTGCAACTATTGTACATCTGCAGCTATTGTACATCTGCAGCTATTGTACATCTGCAGTTATTGTACATCTGCAGCTATTGTACATCTGCAGTTATTGTACATCTGCAGCTATTGTACATCTGCAGTTATTGTACATCTGCAGCTATTGTACATCTGGAGTTATTGTACATCTGACATTCAACAACCAGCAGTCTGCCGCAAAAGGATTATGATGATGTAATCCTTTTAGCTGTGAGCAGGAAACTTTTAAATAACCAATTGCCTTTCTGACAAACGCATATAATTCAGTAGCTGACGTAACACTTAAATAACCCATTCCTCCGAAGTCGGATGTGTCGGGCCATTGGCGCAAATAAAACGGCGGCACACCGCATTTCCATTCTCTGGACTATACCTTGCAGGAAATCTAGTAGCGCCATTGTCCTGCTGCAATAGAGATCCAGTGGGAGTTTGAGAATGAACGCTGAAGAAGAAGAAATAACTCATTGCCTTCCTGACAAATGCATAGACTTTAGTAGCTGTCTTAATACTTAAACGCATCATGTTTCCTATCTCAATGGTATGCTTGTGTTAAGGTGAGTTTATGGATGCATGTTCAGTCCCCAAGAGAGACATCCCAGTACGGCAGTATCACAGGATCATCACGTCCTGCCAGCATATACGTCAGTAGTGCAATATATACGTCAAATTGTTCATCATTCTTCCGTCAGATCTGTTGACCCATCTGCAGTGATAGTACACCTAGTATTCTCCGCCACCTAGATGGCTGCCACAAAACGACAAATTGTTCACTTGCCCGCATCTCTTCGTCATTCATTGGTACCATTTCACAGAAGACAAAAGTAAGAAATCGAGACAATACATGCAGTGACAACAATTTTTCTCATAGATAACGTAGATGAAAATATAGACTTTTTTGAAGTTAACTTAAAGATTCATATAATGAATTTGTAATTGTTAAGAGTGTTTGTACAGTTTTTTCCCTGGTAACTGAGAGGGAAGGGAAGTAAATAAAATGATCGACTGTTTCATGACACTTTGTTATGATAAACCTTGGAGGGAAAGGTTCCGACACTAGAAAAAAAAGGCAGCCCAAAACGTCTACGAGGAGAGAATAGCATGGGACTTTTGAATATGACACTCATAGAAGCAGGGCAGCTTGTAGAGAAGAGAGAGACTTTTATAGTGGCGGTGAAGATAACATATCCAAAGGACTTTTCACATAGAGGAAGACGTTTAAATAATCTCATTGGCCAGACCTCCTTTTAAATGACCTACAGATTCAATAGAAAATTGATGAATGGAATACATGAGG
This sequence comes from Meghimatium bilineatum, assembly GCA_034231615.1. Classification (NCBI taxonomy): domain Eukaryota; kingdom Metazoa; phylum Mollusca; class Gastropoda; order Stylommatophora; family Philomycidae; genus Meghimatium; species Meghimatium bilineatum. The sequence goes on along the minus strand of CM067299.1, from coordinate 112,604,774 downwards.
TAACCATGTTTAGAACATCAATAGTAAGCATTTAACTTCAATATGAAGTATCATCGTGCGACAGTCTAATGTTGACAGCGAACTAAAACGCAAAACAAGAAAACAAAGATCCCGTTTTTAGAAAGTCAAATAATAAATTCAATTGACGTTTCTATCTTTGTAAAGTACATCAAATAATCTGACATATTAATATGACAAATAAAAGTCTTTTAGGAATTTTATTGATTAATGCATGTGTTGAACTAATATATACTATTAACAAAACCTTTTAATTAACTTACTTTGCTTGTTGTTATAATATCGTCCCCTCTTGATAACAGCCTCATCTAAAATATCATCAGAGTAATTCATAGCAGGCACAACCTCCACATCAGCGACATCATCATCATCTCCCCTTACGTCACCACGTATATTGTCAAACTCACTGTTCTCATGAGGCACGCCAAAATTGTAAGGCTCTGGAACCAAATCTGGAAGTCGTGCCCCGTCTTCATTTCTAGTACCTGGCCATGGCAAAAAGAAAAACAAAATACAAAGGATATTGTGATTGTACTAAATAAATAATAATCTGGATTCTAAGTACCTGTGTAATTTTTACATTAGAAGATAGTACTGCTAGTAAAACATAATTGAAAATAATACTCATGTAGAAGACAGGTAATGGAGTTCTAATTGATGCCGACTGACACACTATCACGGACGGATGTCTACATGAATTAATATGGTATACACAACAAAACAAAACACAGAATATAATCATACAAATGACAATACGCAGGACTTAATCGCCGTTTCGGACCAAAAGACCTTTTTCAAGATACGCACATAATATACAAACATAAAAATACCACACGTAGAAATATACCATCATATCAAAGGTTATCTATATTATGCCACCCCCTTTTCTCCATCTGATATACCTAGTATGCACTGGCTTCGCATATGAGTGGTCCTGGGTTCATTCCCCAGTTGAGGCGGAAATGTTTTCAGATCGCAACGGCTCCCAGGTCAACCCAGCCTTAAATGGGTACCGGATTAATCCGGGAAGTAAATACTGCGAGGGAGAGGAGATGGCTACCGCCCTCATTTGCAGAGCCTGTGAAATGTGAGATCGCTAACATCTCACACCCCTACGGCATTAATAAATGCTATGGGTTACTTTACTTTTTTACTTACTAATACTAGATCTTGTACATATCTCATTTTTATTTAATTCATGTTTCTATGATATATTTCATCATCTTGTAATGTAGCTTCTCATTCTTGTATTGTTTGTTTTTTTCGTTATTCACTGTACTCGTTTTTCCACATCCATGTTAATATGTAATTCTATTTAGTCCCCATCTATATTAATATCCTTGTCTCGTTCGTTTGTCCAAATCTTAATAAACACATTTTGATCGAAACATCGATGTGTTCAATTGTAGGCGGTCTGTAAACTATATTTAACCTATTAAAGATTCATATAATGAATTTGTAATTGTTAAGGGTGTTTGTACAAGTTTTTTAAATAAAATGACAATACACAGGATATATATGTTTGTGTGTGTGTGTGTGTGTGTGTGTGTGCGCGCGTGCGTGCGTGTGTGTGTAATTATCTACATATATGGTATATAATTTTATTGAAGGCTGCCATTCATTCAATTATTTATTGATTGAAAAACGGCTCGAATTATTGAGAAAAAAAACCCAACAACACAGATTAATAACATAAAATATAACATAAAATATAACATAAAATATAACATAAAATTATATTAAGTATCTTACTGTCTGTATTATAGAGTATACGACATTTGAGAGAGAAACATTGAGAGAAGAGAGAAAGCAGAAATAAGAGATTCTGTAAATATGCAACAATTTAACTTTTTTAAACAATATTAATATATATAAAAATTTCAATAAGTTCTCTAAGGAAAAGAAGAAACGATGCTGCTCTTAAGTAAAGAAAATTGACAGTTCACACACCGACCACAAAGAACAGATACATCATACAAATATGGCACACACGTAAATATGTGATTGAAAATTGTTTGAAATTGCTCTTCCGTTATTTTAGCAGTGTCTGTGAATTTCGTTTCCTTCAGATATATCTCTGTTTCTACTGTATTTTTCTTGTTGTAAGGATTTGTATATATCTGTAACCCACCTCCCACATAAACATACAGGGAGCGAAACTACAACAAGTAAAACAGTATCAATATCTTGGACACATAGTCACAAATGATGGCAGATGTGAAACAGAAGTTTAAAGTAGAATAGGAATGGCTAAAAGTACCTTCAATGGCATGAGGAAATTATTAATATCTAAACAAATTACAAAACAAGTTAAAAATGAGAATTATAAAATGCTACATCTATGCTATATTAATGTATGGCTCAGAAACATGGACACTAAATAAACAATTAGAAGACAAAATTGATGCCTTTGAGATGTGGGTATATAGAAGATTTGAGAGAACATCATGGAAAGAGAAGAAAACAAATAAAGAGGTGCTAAAGACACTTAATATGAAGAATGAACTACTAAGAGAAATAAAGATCAGGCAAATAAAATACTTTGGACACATTAAAAGACATGACAACCTATTGAAGACCTTACTTGAGGGTAAAGTCAAAGGGAAGCGAGCAAGAGGTAGGCAGAGATACAAGTGGGAGAGTAACATTACACGATGGACAGGTTACAGTCTAGCAGAGTGCACCACCAAGACAAGAGACAGGAGATGTTGGAGATACGTTGCAGCCAACCTTCGTTGCGGAGACGGCACTTCATGATGATGATGATGTAACCTACTGCACGCATCGACAGTGGGGTGAGGGGGGGGGGTCGCTTTCATATTCCGGCTGAAACACTCTGTTAGATGGACAATGGTCCTTTTAGATTTCCATCAGGATGTAGTGCAGAGAATGAGGATGCTTTGTTTTGCAGATTCATTTCTGTAGATGGCTGATGCATCCGTCTTCAGCAGGCGTATCAAGATGAAGACAAGTATTATATTAAACTACAAACACATTATTTACGACAATCAATAAAAGGTAACTGCGTGAAACGTAACGACCACTTTACTCGTTTTAGTCATAGTCCGCCGTGTCCAAGTGAAACTATTATAAAAACCTGTGTTTTACGTAAGTACAATACAAATTATTTACGAGAGCGGGTCGATTATCTGAATGTCATATCCCTAGTTGATGGCATGTCATATACTTATGTATGTGTGTGTGTAATCTTTGCTCAGCTGTTTTTTAGCAAAAATATGACACACGAGATATATTGTTTATAATTCCTGAAGTCAAAGCAGTCATCAAACCAAACGTAGATATTATGTCATAAAAATTACAATTGAAACTGGGAACTCTCAGAGACCACCGCGGACACTATCAACCCTGCAGCAGGAATAAAATAGATAAAAAGATTATTACTGTTCTATATTTGCTTTGCAATACAAAGTTATCGCAAGACTTATAATATTTACGGCAGTTTACGGGCACATCAAATCGAAAATCGAAAATCACTAAAATTGACCGCACTAAATGGCAACTGTCTCAATTCGATCTCCATCTTAGAAAGACAATTGATCAATTACGGCGTTGTCAAGTTAGTGTCGCGGAATTCTTCTTCTGATTCTGCGTTCGTTCTCAAACTCCTGCATGTTAGTACATAGAACTGAATATGTTGTGTCATGGTTTACAGTTTCGCTGCGCATTTGGGCCTGACACATCCGACATGAACATAGCTTCTGGCTTTACATCGACTTCCTATGGGATGGGGCAGTCAATTCAACCCCAAAACCTCCGTAGTCGCTTCCTACGACGTTCATGACACGTAACAGTGTCGTTATTTTTTCTTCCTTTTCAGGACCATGCAAAACAAGGGCGATAGCATGAAATGAGTACCATAATAAATCTAGGAAATAAAAGAAGGCTGGCGTGATTTCAACCACTTGGATGTTGATGCCCAGATTTTAAAAAAATACTGTCTTGTACATTTTTCTCGATACACATCGATATTTTAAGTAGAGACAATAAAATTAAGAAAGGCCCTAAAAACCCCAAAGAAGCAACTCGACAAGTGAATGGAACATTGCTTCAAGCTCCATTCTATAGACTCAAAAAAGGAAAGTAGAATATTTACAAGAAACTATACAAATAAAATTAATTCTATGACAACAATAGATTCTATAGCAACAATTCGCAAGGAAAGAACATTTTTTGGGTCTCCTTCTTTGTTGTTCTTCGCCATTTAATCCGTGGTAACCTCCTATATAGTTTAACCACTATGGTCTATGGCAGGGTTTATAAAAATGGGTGACAATGTCTCTCTCGTGGCGGTGAAGCACTTCAGGGCGGATGCAGTCAAAGGTGACAAAGTAGGTTCAGGAGAGCGAAAGAGTTTTAGTGAGCACTGAAAAGAACTTTAAAATATTAGAAATTACTGTATTTGCTGTATTTTATCTTTTATCTGTAATAAGGAAATGTTGCAATTCTGTTGTTATTAACTGAACTCTATCTGAAACCTTAAACAACTAGGGTTATTGACACTAGTGACAAGCTTCTGCTGGTATGAACTATCTGAAACCTTAAACAACTAGGGTTATTGGCACCAGTGACAAGCTTCTGCTGGTATGAACTATCTGAAACCTTAAACAACTAGGGTTATTGGCACCAGTGACAAGCTTCTGCTGGTATGAACTATCTGAAACCTTAAACAACTAGGGTTATTGGCACCAGTGACAAGCTTCTGCTGGTATGAACTATCTGAAACCTTAAACAACTAGGGTTATTGACACCAGTGACAAGCTTCTGCTGGTATGAACTATCTGAAACCTTAAACAACTAGGGTTATTGGCACCAGTGACAAGCTTCTGCTGGTATGAACTATCTGAAACCTTAAACAACTAGGGTTATTGGCACCAGTGACAAGCTTCTGCTGGTATGAACTATCTGACACCTGGTCCAACTATGTTTGTTGAGATCAGTGATAACATTCTGCTAATATGAACTCTATCTGAAACAAAGCCGAACTAAAAATGTTGAAATCATTTCAGACATATCCGTCTTCGGTGGTAATTTCATACAAATAAAAATAATCTGACACATTTCAACAAAAACAAGCATTCGATAACAGGCACGGTTAATTCTGGAAATCAACGTTATAAATACAGCGCCAACAAGGAGAAATTGTATTAGCTTTCAACTTCTGCCTGCTATTTTATTGTTTTTCCTTTAAAAAATAAATAAATTTCAATACCCTTCTGTTGTTTCTATAATTTATATCTTTAATTATGACAGAAGACACTCTTCACAAAAAAGAACCATCAATACATTTTTTTTAAAAATATTCCAAATATAGATTAAATGCTTACCCACATACAACGGCGGTTATTATTGAACGTGTTGTTTTTCAATGAGGATACGAATCCATTGATATTATTTGACCATTTGTGGACAAAAGTTAAAACAATTCCAATAAAAACCAAGAAAGTATTTTGTTAAGACCCCCTCCCCAACCTCCCCCCCCATCCGCCGTCTTTACGGAAGACATATCTATGACCCTCGTTGAGAAGAGTTGGTCTATTAAAAAATATACGAAAGAGGGTGATAGCAGGACAGAGTTTGACAAACCACTGGTCTATAACAAAGCAACTCTGGTGGGTTTTTCTCTTTACATGACGTGACTCATCCAATTTCCTCATCTTATTGTTACGGTGATCCGCTTAACTTTGTAATTCTGTCAGTGAGCAGACACATATTAGTTATTTGTCTAGATATTATGTTATGTGTATATTATTAAGATTAGTGTTTAAAAGTGACAGTCTACACAATTAATGGGAAAATACGGCCCGAGGACCATACCCGTCTTACCACGCCATTTTACTGGCCGCCATTTTATTTTAAAATGTCTATACCCACTTAGCATAGACACTATCAAACAACAAACTATTTCAGCCAAGCTGTAAAATGCAATGTTAAACATTGTTAATGAGGAAATTATTGCGTTAAACCTTTGATGTTACTACATGAAAACAGTGAGCGGCTGTCAACTATTGATGATCGACGTTAGAGACTTCCATGCGGCACGTTTTATAATGTTGAGAAAAATAAATTTTCGCGAGTGGCAACAGATACGTCGACAATATCTTGGAACTCATAACAAAACCTTGCTGACCACATCAATTTAAGTAAATTATAAAACTATAACACCGACTCAAAGAGATTTCAGACTTATGGTCTTGAATAGTGACTATCAACATTTTCAGTGGTCCAAAGTAAAGGTATTCGTTTGAAATGTGTTAATGCCGACAGAAAAAAATCTGAAAATATTTTTATTCTTGTGAAGTTCCAAAATAAACGTCATGTTTGTGTCTTGTTCACACAGAAATTTTTTCTTCACATCAACATTTAATACTAAAAGTCCTCATGTGTGCAAAATCAAAGATTTTGTCGTTTCCTTTACACATACAATATGTGCCGGCAGATCTCCACAAGTTTATCTCATCCAGAACACTGTTCAGTTCCTAACATTAATGCTTGAGAACCGATACCTACAAATTTGACACCTTAAGACCATTCAGTCTTAGTATCCGGCATTCTTATTTCTAGATATCCTGGTGTGTTTTGTCCATTTCCCGCTAGTTGTGCTTCGTCTCTATCCCTCCAGTTTTTATATTACCTTTTATCATTTCATACCCATCCGGACTTCCGGTATTTGTTTTATTTTTTAGTAGTGTAACATGAATACTGGCAGTGCCGTCATTTACTAGTCCTTTGATATGTTGTCTTTGTGATACAAGGTTTTGATTAGACGTCGAATTGCGTGTTCTCAAGTCATTAGCGAAACTTAATTATCTTGTTTTCAATGGCCGTAGATGAGAAAATATAACGTATACAGAGTCAAAATATTACAACCAGCTGTGGGTTCTGCAATGGCAAGCGCATTGATGGATAAATTACGACCCGCGGAACAAATACGGTCATCCTAGACATTTTTCTAGGCCTCCAAACTGAATTAAAAGAGATACTCAAGTGGTTTCCGAGCTTAGACATCAATACTTGGAGCTCCCAGATATTTTTTTTTTAAATTGTTTGGTCCCATACCACACGAAGATGGCCCAAGATCTGTCCACTGTGGCCTGAAAATATTGCTAACATCTGGGTTACAGTTATTAGATAGCAATAAAAAATGTCTAGATCACTTCCCATTATGGAATAGATTCTAAGTAATAATCAAAACGTGAATCTTTCTTTTTATCTTAACAAAGCAACAATATTGCCTCACTTCTCTCTGCATTTGGTGATGCATGATTACTGAAAAATCTATGAACTGTAGTGAGACTGCAGTAAAATTATGATCCAATTAGTGAATGGGAAAGCATAGGTAATGAAATTGCACGAATCACAAAAACACATATTCAGTATTTTAATTTTAAAATATGACTTAATCAAGCACAGACCACACGACACAACTAATAGAAATAAACAGGTCCACGAACACTATTGGCAGCATATCCTATTCAGGACGAAGCTATCAAACCAGGATTTTTTGGCTGTGGTGATTTTCTAGGCAATATAAATACGTTCATAATAAATAATAATGAACCAATAACCAGTCAGGGTTGTAGTGTGTCACGATGAGACATTTGGTTCTGAAAGATCTCCACGTATCTATATCCTCTATCATCCTGGTGAGTTTGGAAACTTCACACCTTGCTCATTCTTTAATGTTATCCAGCCATGTCTTCTTCTTCCCACCTTGTCTTCTTATACACTCCAGAGTTCCTTGAAGAACATCTTTTGTGATTGAGGAACGTCTCATCATGTGCCCGTACCATCGGAGTTTACGAATTTTTAAATTATTGTTTACATAACAGTTCGTTACATAGCAGCAATATAACAGTTCGTTACATAACAGTAATATAACAGTTCGTTACATAACAGCAATATAACAGTTCGTTACATAACGGCAATATAACAGTTCGTTACATAACAGTAATATAACAGTTCGTTACATAACAGCAATATAACAGTTCGTTACATAACAGCAATATAACAGTTCGTTACATAACGGCAATATAACAGTTCGTTACATAACAGTAATATAACAGTTCGTTACATAACAGCAATATAACAGTTCGTTACATAACGGCAATATAACAGTTCGTTACATAACGGCAATATAACAGTTCGTTACATAACAGTAATATAACAGTTCGTTACATAACAGCAATATAACAGTTCGTTACAACGAACAGATCTTGATTAAGTCCTATATGTAACAGTTCGTTACATAACAGTTCGTTACATAACAGTAATATAACAGTTTGTTACATAACAGTAATATAACAGTTCGTTACATAACGATAACGAACACAACACTGAATGGTTAATTTCAACACAAGGACTTAATATTTGTATTGTGACTTTGGAAAATGATATTTGTATTCACTTCCCGTTGACATAAATATTTTCATTCTGTTATTTCTTGTAATCTGTGGTTAATAAAAACATTCTGATATTTATTGTGATCTGTCACCGATGAAGACTTTCTTGATCAAAACGTATAGATTTTTTTTTTGTGTGTTTCGAAAGACCTCATTTCCTGTGGTTTCATTATGCATTGATTTCATTTCTAATATTCTCCAAGTTATTTTAGATCTTTCCTTTCCGCATTCGAAACGACCATCCAAGCGAGAACACGAGTCTACATTAAGTTTACATTCGAAATGACCATCCAAGCAAGAAGACTTGTCTACATTAAGTTTACATTCATATCCAACACATATCCATTTCATAAGCGTATTTTTTTTATTTAACAAAATTTATTTATTTCTCTTTGCTGGCATAGGAATTTTATTATAACAAATAAAAAATATATGAACAAACTTTCTTGTTCTTATATTCCCCAACGTACAATTACATCGAGCCATTCTGCAGGAAAGAAGATCTCTATACAGAGAGAAAACAAGACTTCACTTATTCATTTTTTATTATTGTCGTGATTTTCATTGGTCATTATTTATATACTTGTAGTCGCATGCCAAATAATTCCAAGTCCTACCAAAGAAATGACACGGAAATAATCAAACATCATCCTTTCATGTTATGTTTACTTTCTGTACACAGGTCTTTACGGGAGCGAGGTCAAGAATACATACAATAAAGCCAACAGTTTACGCTGCTGTATATATAATTTTATGATGATATATTGATGATAGATTTTCTGTATAATCTAAACCCATGAATGCATTCCGTGATTTACTCCGTCTGTCTAGTATATTCTAACTATTTATAAATTAGTTTACTTGTTACTATACTTATGGAAATGATTGTTAGTGGACGCTGAGCTGCCCCATATTTCCTTATATTAAGATATTGTACTTTGTTTCTGCCATTTCTCATTCCGAGGGTAGAAAATAGTGCGCGGTTATTACCATTACATGATTTTTCCTACTAGAATTATGAGATAATACGATGTATTTGTTACATATAGATCTCAGTGGCGTATTAATTAAGCTACTTTCTTTGTGTTAAAGATATTACATATTCAATACCAGACCATAACGTCGTGCTTCTATAAGTGAATTCATTCAGTGATACATGAACATTTGTATCTTAGAGATACGGAGTTATGTGCTGTAAGTGATACATGAACATTTGTGTCTTAGAGATACGGAGTTATGTGCTGTAAGTGATACATGAAGATCTGTATCTTAGAGATACGGAGTTATGTGCTGTAAGTGATACATGAACATTTGTATCTTAGAGATATGGAGTTATGTGCTGTAAGTGATACATGAACATTTGTATCTTAGAGATACGGAGTTATGTGCTGTAAGTGATACATGAACATCTGTATCTTAGAGATATGGAGTTATGTGCTGTAAGTGATACATGAACATTTGTATCTTAGAGATACGGAGTTATGTGCTGTAAGTGATACATGAACATCTGTATCTTAGAGATGGAGTTATGTGCTGTAGGTGATACATGAACATTTGTATCTTAGAGATACGGAGTTATGTGCTGTAAGTGATACATGAACATTTGTATCTTAGAGATACGGAGTTATGTGCTGTAAGTGATATTCTAGTCAAGAGGAGTAATGCTCTATTCAGGAGGATGATATATAATGAAAACCCCAAGTACAAAAAAGTCAATCATCTACGTATTTGAAGATTTGTTGTGGTCGAATTCGGAAAACGTTTTGCTCCAAGTTGCGAGACGAAGTGTCAACTAATATACTGCCTTCTGTTTTTTTCCATAACCTTTCGATGCATTCTCTTTATATTAATAATTCGCCCAAGTTTCTTTTTAATCCTTGACCGTGTAAGACAATATAAAACACTTTATAACAATACATAAAATACGATATGTTAGACAATCCTACTTCATGCAATCTTCATTGTCCGTTTATTCTCATATTCCTGCAGATTAACTCGATGTAATCCATAGAATGGTGTGCGATATGTCATGGTTTACAGTTTAGTATGAGCAGCAATATCTACGTCTTTATGCCCAACATATCCGACTTGAACATGTCTTCCGTGTCATTTTGAGACTCTATGGGATCTAATGTCACCCTTAAAACCTCCTTAGTTGCATATTACGACATGCATGGCTTGTAACAGTGTTCCTATTATTTTCTAACGGCAACACAAGGAAGAAGACACATTATTGACAAATATGTGACAGATATATCTTGATTATCAAACTCACAGGAGAAATTATAAAACATTGAATAAGATGTATATATATATATATTGATTATCAAATTAGCAAGACAAATTCTACAACATTGGATAAGAGATATATTGATTATCAAGTTAACAATACATTGCCGAGTTCGGAAAAATCAAACCATTGTCGTTGAAACAAAATCAGGACATATCTCCCCATAAGCTTGAAAGTATGGCAGAGCTATGCATTTCTGGACAGCACTGATACACTATTGTCAAGCAGACAAATCAGATTAAAATTCAATTAAACGTAATACTAAATAACAAATTAGGAGCGTGACAAGAAGTGAACATGATTATGGTCCACAAAGAATGTTTAACCAACAGAGAACTGGAACAGGCATTCATTGTGTAATTGTGGATATATATTCAGTGGAAGAATAGAGCATCTATGGAAATGTCAATGTGTTCAGTGAGGTTCATATCTCGATTAAGTAACTAAATAACTTGTAAATGTTCATATCTCGACTATAACTAAATAACTTATAAATGTTCATATCTCGACTAAGTGACTAAATAACTTGTAAATGTTCATATCTCGACCAAGTGACTAAATAACTTGTAAATGTTCATATCTCGACCAAGTGACTAAATAACTTGTAAATGTTCATATCTCGACTAAGTAACTAAATAACTTGTAAATGTTTATATCTCGACTATAACTAAATAACTTATAAATGTTTATATCTCGACTATAACTAAATAACTTAGAAATGTTTATATCTCGACTATAACTAAATAACTTGTAAATGTTCATATCTCGACCAAGTGACTAAATAACTTGTAAATGTTCATATCTCGACCAAGTGACTAAATAACTTGTAAATGAGTAGTTTATATAAATTATCTACTGTTTCATATTCGTATTGAAATTTCCCAATGAAACAGCTTTTCTCAGAAATATAGTGTTTAATTGTGCTAACCACCGAAGATGATATTGCGCTACTGAGTTCAACACACCAAGATCTCCAAGAAAATACAACAGAAAGACTCAATTTTTTTTGCGCTACAGATAGGCCTTCAAATAAACGCACATAAAACGAAAATTATGAACTTTACCGGCCTGACATAAACAATTAAACTAGATGACAATATACTAAACAGCATTTCAAATTTCGTATAATTGGGAAGCAAGATAATAGCAGACGGGGATACCAACTCAGTAATCAAGATTCGAATCGTTCTCGCCTCCAACGCCTTTAACAATCTTTCAAACATCTGGAGATCGAAGATCGCAAGTAAACACATCAAACTGCGACTATTCAATGTAAGTGTGATTCCATTATTGAAATATGGATGTGAAAGCTGAAAATTTACAGCAAAAATGCATAAGAAGTTAGTTGCCTCCGCAGAATAGATGCCTCAGAAAAAAATTACAAATACTAATTGGAAAGACTTAAAATCAAACGACATACTAAGAGAGGAGACAAAATAAGAATGAGTGACGAACATCATCAGAAAACGCCGCTCGATATGCATCGCCCACATACTTACAATTAAGGAAGACAGAATTCCATGACAAGTCTTCATGTGGACACCAGACGGAAAAAAGCAGGGAAGACCAAAAACAACGCTCAGAAGAACATTTATGAATGAATTAAAATCAACAAACATTAATGCACAAGACCTGCAATCCCTGACAACTGACCGACAGGCATGGAGAACTATGACTACCGTCCTATGTGCCAAACTTGACAAAAGAGGAACTGACTGATACCACCGAAGACTGAGTGTCAGGCCATTGGCGCAAATAAAACGCTGACTCAACGCATTTCCTTTCTCTGGACTACATCCTGCTGGAAATCTAGTAGGACCATTGTCCTGCTGCAATAAAAATCCGGTGGGAGTTTGAGAATGAAGGCTGAATATGAAGATGAAGTCTGCTAAAACAATGAAAGAATTCCGGTTTGTGAGAAATATATTGACGTCATCGGAAGATCACTGACTATTAATCCCTCGCAACCACACAATATATTGACGTCATCGGAAGATCACTGACTATTAATCCCTCGCAACCACACAATATATTAACGTCATCGGAAGATCACTGACTATTAATCCCTCACAACCACACAATATATTGACGTCATCGGAAGATCACTGACTATTAATCCCTCGCAACCACACAATATATTGACGTCATCGGAAGATCACTGACTATTATTAATCCCTCACAACCACACAATATATTGACGTCATCGGAAGACCACTGACTATTAATCCCTCGCAACCACACAATATATTAACGTCATCGGAAGATCACTGACTATTAATCCCTCACAACCACACAATATATTGACGTCATCGGAAGATCACTGACTATTAATCCCTCGCAACCACACAATATATTGACGTCATCGGAAGATCACTGACTATTATTAATCCCTCACAACCACACAATATATTGTCGTAATCGGAAGATCACTGACTATTAATCCATCACAACCACACAATATATTGACGTAATCGGAAGATCACTGACTGTCCCTCACAACCACACAATACAACACAACAAGATCAGCCAATAAAAATCAGGGTCGTTGATACGTCTTTTGTAGAGGGAGCAGGGAAGGTTGGCTAAAAATATATACCTTATACCTGTGGGAATTGTGATGGTGTTCTTCCTTTTGGAAAACTATTACGGAAAACAGGGTGGGGGGGGGGGGGTTAGTCCAATTCTAGGCTTGCTTCCTACTACTAAGATTCATGTTCTGACTTACTAAATTGGAAGGGTTCGAGCCTCATTAAATCATCCTTATCGATGTGATTTCTGTAAACAGATTTTACGCCCTCACACTCGTATATATAAGGGAAATTAAAATATTATTGAATTGTTCGTACCTTGTATAGACACGTATAAAGTCGGTGTACCTTGTATAGACACCTTGTATAGATGTACCTTGTATAGACACCCTGTATAGACGTATCTTGTATAGACACGTAGAAAGTCGGTATGATTTTCGTTTCTACTTTAATAAATTTGGATGGAATTGCGTTTTGTTTAGTTAATGTATACCATATTTGGCGTTGGCGAGTACTTAAAGAACTAAGCGTGTTGAATGTGTATTTCCCAATAACAGCGTTAGAGTATTGAACCAGATCAATAGATCGATTAATCTTTCAATGTCTGATAATAGCATTAGACCCGTTGCATCGGTGAATGTAAAAAAGATTGCAAATTGCAGCGATTTGCTGCGATTTACCGAAAAGCATTTGTTTTAATGTGCTTTCACTGCCGAACCCTTGTTTTGTAGAATAGATTCAAAAGTTCTTGTCTTCCTATTGGGAGGGCGAACAAATATTTTCTGTAAAACATGAGCGCAGTTGTGCTGCATAAACTGGAGAAATATGGTACTACTGTACAATACATACACATAAACTGGAGAAATATGGTACTACTGTACAATATATACACAAAAACTGGAGAAATATGGTACTACTGTACAATACATACACATAAACTGGAGAAATATGGTACTACTGTACAATACATACACATAAACTGGAGAAATATGGTACTACTGTACAATACATACACATAAACTGGAGAAATATGGTACTACTGTACAATACATACACATAAACTGGAGAAATATGGTACTATTGTATAATACATACACATAAATGTAAGCACTTTTGTATGAAAATATTGGACGCACATGCTAATGTTGATGATGATAATTTTGATTGTGACTTTAGTGATGAAGATGGTAATAATAATAATGATGATGAAGGAGAAAATGATGGTGGTGGTGGTGATAATGTTGATTATGATAATGATTTTGTTGATGATGATAATGAAGGTGATAATGATATATTGATGGTGATGATGATGTTAGTGATGATTGTGATAGTGAAAACTGATAATGAAGGTGATATTAATGAGGATGATGCTAATGATGATGATGATAATTGATAATGAAGGTGATAATGATAATGATGATGATGAAGGTGATATTGAAGGTGATAATGATGATGATATGACCCTCCAGGAGTAATAGCTTGTCACTCTTGTTCACAATTTCTGGCTGTAGAATTGTGTTTTCATATTCATATTGTATTTCTGTGACACGTTTGTTATGTTAAGGTTCTGCAGAAATTGTACAAGCCTGTTTAATTCAATGTGGCTATATAGTGCTATAACTCAATGTGGCTATATAGTGCTATAACTCAATGTGGCTATATAGTGCTATAACTCAATGTGGCTATATAGTGCTATAACTCAATGTGGCTATATAGTGCTATAACTCAATGTGGCTATATAGTGCTATAACTCAATGTGGCTATATAGTGCTATAACTCAATGTGGATATATAGTGCTATAACTCAATGTGGCTATATAGTGCTATAACTCAATGTGGATATATAGTGCTATAACTCAATGTGGCTATATAGTGCTATAACTCAATGTGGCTATATAGTGCTATAACTCAATGTGGATATATAGTGCTATAACTCAATGTGGATATATAGTGCTATAACTCAATGTGGATATATAGTGCTATAACTCAATGTGGATATATAGTGCTATAACTCAATGTGGATATATAGTGCTATAACTCAATGTGGATATATAGTGCTATAACTCAATGTGGATATATAGTGCTATAACTCAATGTGGATATATAGTGCTATACTCAATGTGGATATATAGTGCTATAACTCAATGTGGCTATATAGTGCTATAACTCAATGTGGATATATAGTGCTATAACTCAATGTTACTATAGAGTGCTATAACTCAATGTGACTATAGAGCGATGTAACCTAATGTGTCTATATAGTGTTATAACTCAATGTGGCTATAGAATGTTATAACTCAATGTAGCTATAAAGTGTTATAACTAAATGTGACTATAGAGTACTGTAACTCAATGTGACTATAGAGTACTGTAACACAATGTGGCTATAGAATGTTATAACTCAATGTAGCTATAAAGTGTTATAACTAAATGTGACTATAGAGTACTGTAACTCAATGTGACTATAGAGTACTGTAACTCAATGTGGCTATAGAATGTTATAACTCAATGTAGCTATAAAGTGTTATAACTAAATGTGGCTATAGTGTGCTATAACTCAATGTGACTATAGAGTACTGTAACTCAATGTGGCTATAGAGTGAAATAACTCACTGTGACTATAGAGTGTTACGACTCATTGTGGTTGTAGGGTGAAATGCCACGTGGGCAGTTTTCTATTCCAGAGGGATGCATGAAAGGAAGTCACAATGTGACTCCCTAGCAATCTCTACATATGCTTCACACGGAGAGATGTCACAATACTCGTATAACCAATTTCTACAAAATCTATATTAATAATATTTGTTTCTTTAGTTCTCTATAGAAGTAGTTCTGGAAGCCAAGATGAGAACATTGACAGTTATTTAAACCATATACCCATACATGGGACTATGTAAAGGTAGCTATGTGAAATGATTCTGACGATAAGTAATTAGATGAATAATACTAACTTGTAGAAGAAAATTGAAAAGAAAACATCGCACAAATGCGGCGAAAACTAATCTGACCTGAATGGTAAAAAAAAAGCAAAAAAAAATGCTCAGTAGTATGTCCTGATTGGATTTATATTTCATTATGTTAGTGGGAAAAGTGTCTGAATGAAAATGAAAAATAGAAGGAACGATCGCTCTCATGTCAGAGAACTTGTTTCCGTTCTAGGCACCGAAAATGCGTTCTATCAATCACTCTTTTTCCGTCTAATTTAAACCCTCACCTATCCCTCGTGTTCTAGTCTTGTCGCCCAGACGAGTCTGATGTATGGTATTTCAGTATAAATGTCAATGTTTCATGCCTGAAGGTGGAAAGATATCCGTTTCCATTGGCAACAGAGTTTGTACTGTCACGACTTCCGTTCAAATAACCGGCCCTTGAGGGTTGCGCGTGTTGAACGCCGCGGTCAACGCCAAGTGATAGTAGCCCAAACATTCAAACACAGTCATATTTCTCGATAATTCTAACTGAAATATCTGTTATTTAACTGGTTTACTTCCTGTGGCTACCTTGTTCAAGCTGAACATTTCAAGAACTTACAGAAACGTCACCTTTATCACGCGGCCGTAGATAAGGACGTAGGAGTTTGGGGTTGATGGTTAACCGATTAATAATGATATGTAAAAGGTTATCCAAGTCTACCTTAAAAAACAACAGAATTGCTATGAAAATAGGAGAATGATTATTTTTTTAAGCAACTTCCCCACACTTAGGGAAGAGATATCTACGGCACTGACTTCAGAAAATCTCAACTGCAAAGGGTTCCTTGTTTCAATCAACCCAGCTGTAAAAGGTGACCTGACTCAGCGAGATTAGCATATTTAAAAATACCCTCCTTTCCGTGTTGTCTTATTTAATGGTTCTAAAAATATTCAATTTCCTTGAGTCTGACTGCGTCATGCCTAGACACTTACATGATTCTGACGGCGTCATGTTTAGACACTTTCATGATTATGACGGCGTCATGTGTATACATTTTCATAAGTCTGACAGCATCATGTTGATACATTTTCATGTTTATGACGGAGTCATGTTTAGACACTTTCATGATTCTGACGGTGTCATGTTTAATTAATCAATTTCATGATTATGATGGCGTTATGTTTAGGCACTTTCATGATTCTGACGGCGTAACGTTTATACACTCTCATGATTCTGATGGCGTCATGTTTAAGCAATTTCATGATTCTGACGGCGTCATGTTTAAGCAATTTCATGATTCTGACGGCGTCATGTTTAAGCAATTTCATGATTCTGACGACGTCATGTTTAAACAATTTCATGATTCTGACAGCGTCATGTTTAAGCAATTTCATGATTCTGACAGCGTCATGTTTAAGCAATTTCATGATTCTGACGACGTCATGTTTAAACAATTTCATGATTCTGACAGCGTCATGTTTAAACAATTTCATGATTCTGACAGCGTCATGTTTAAGCAATTTCATGATTCTGACGACGTCATGTTTAGGCACTTTCATGATCGTCTAGAGCAGTAGTTGTCAACCTGGTGCTACGGAGATTTGTATAAAATCGACAAAGAAACATTTTGAAATTTGGGGAACACAGACCAGTTCATGTTTGGGGAACACAGACCAGTTCATGTTTGGGGAACACAGACCAGTTCATGTTTGGGGAACACAGACCAGTTCATGTTTGGGGAACACAGACCAGTTCATGTTTGGGGAACACAGACCAGTTCATGTTTGGGGAACACAGACCTGTTCATGTTTGGGGAACACAGACCAGTTCATGTTTGGGGAACACAGACCAGTTCATGGTAGTTAAGGAAATAATTTACACGATAAATAACACAAAAATGTAACAATAAAGTGTAATAAAAGGATTGATTACTCACAAAGAAAGTCAATTATCTGATATTTTTGTTTAGTGCAACTACGAAATTAATCCGAAAAGGGGTCCACAGACCAAATAAAACTAGATTGCGGACCACTTCTAGAGCAGTGATTCTCAACGAGTGGTTATGTACTAAGACCAATGACACCATTTTTACCAGCAAACAATGCTTCTCGAACAAAGATGGCGAGATTATTTAATAGACTCTTGGGTTCACGGAAACAAATTTATCTTAAAATTTGCCACATAGCAAAAGAAAGACCAATGGTCTTTTATGTTATTTTACTCTCTGTTACCATTCTGTTGTCTTTTACATTCTTAGAGACTCTTATAAGACTAGTAAACCAACACAGAGTAGGTGTGGTCATTCGCTACACGCTGAGGGATAAGTTGAGGAGGAGATCCGGTCACTTATGGACTGATGCTTCGATGTACAGTGAGAATGACCTAAGAGACGTATCACTACCATGACATTTAGAAATTAAATGATTCCAACGATGCAGCTCCAATAAGTCTTGGTCTGTGTCCCTATTGTAATAATTATGTCAAAGTTGAACTTCATTAGGAAAAGATTCATCAGTTATAGAGGATGGTCGATGTTATATGTGATTTCTTATGTTTAGCATGCTGCTTATTTCTTTTGTTGTCTTTCCTTCCGATGAAGGATTTTAGTCGAAACGTCGTTTATCACTGTGTCTCGTTGATAGTATATTTTATTTACAATTAATCGTAACACTTGTACCTATTTCCTTTCATTTCTATCTGTGTTAGAAGTAAAATCAAACCTTATAACTCACCAGTGTTGAACTAACGGCTGCGATGAGAGTTAACAAAAACATTATAGGTAGATTTCAAAAGATAGAAATGGGTTTCAGGCAAGGTTGAGTAATGTCACAGAACCTTTTCTCCCTATATACAGAATACATTATGCGGAATATAGAAGATATGTCAGGACTAAAAGTGGGAGATGCAATATAAATAACTTGAGATATGCTGAGACACAGTATTGATTGCGGGAAGCGAACAAGAACTGCAAGCCCTATTAGATAAAGTAGTGAAGGAAAGTGAAAACAAAGGCTTCAGTTTAAACAAGAAGAAAATAGAAATAATGGTTGTATCGAAGAGACATACACTAACAAGATACAACATAATAATTAATGTCAGAAAATTAGCACAAGTTGAAAAAGTCAAATATATTGGTACCCTGTTAACATCAGAAGGTAGATGCTCAAGTGAGATAAAGAGCTGAACAGCACAAGCCAAATCAGCGTTCCAAAAAATTAAAACCATTTTGTGTAATGGAAGACTATCAATGCAGAATGGAATTCGAGTGCTAAGATGTTATATTGAACCAATTCTTTTTTTATGGACTGTAAACAAAAAAAAATTCAAAGCAAATTAGAGGCTACAGAAATGTGGTTTCTGAGAATAATGATGAAAATACCATGGACAGCTAAGAAAACTAATGCAGAGGTTCTCATTGATGCTGGCATAAAAGATCAATCATATCAAACATTAGGAGCCGACAGTCAATGTTTTTAGGACATGTGCTGAGAAGAACACAGCTTGAACACTTAATAACCACTGGAAAGATCAAAGGGTAGAAGAGATAGGGGTCGACAAAGAGAAAAGTTACTAGATGGACTTGAATTGTGGCATGGTAGAAGCTCACCAACCGAGCTTATTGACAACACAAGAAACAGAGAGTCGTGGAGAAACATGATCGCCTACGCCAGTCCGCATAGCACTTGATAGATTGATTGATTGAGTGTTGTCTATTGTCGTGTATGGTTGTGAGAGTTGGACACTCACTGTTGACATGTATAGACTATTACAGGCCTTCCAATACAAATGTTACAGACGAATCTCCTATAGAGAGCATAAGACAATTGTCATAATCATCAGGTGCCATGCCGGCAAGCGTTGCGATCATGGCTCTCCACAGCTCTCTGTTTACAGTATTTTGTATCAAGATCGTTGTTGTTTCCCTGCATTGCCTGTTGTGACTAAGTTCTCCAAACCTGCCTGTCTCATGAATTGGCCAAGAAATGAAGATTGTCTTTTTCTTATATTATTGATTAAGGTCCGTTTCGCATTGTACTCTTTCAACACCTCCACATTAGTTTTTCTGGCAGTCCATGATATTCTAAGCATTCTTCTATAGAACCACATCTCTATTGCCTCTAATTTCACAGTGTATTTATTTAAGACAATTGTACACGTAAGAAATAGTTTAGAGATGTGTACAGGATCACAAGAGCAATTGATTTAAATACTGAAACGATGAAAACGTGCATGTTTTAGACACATATGCTGACATGATTACTTGTCAGAAACAATGCTACAAGGAGCAATCGATGATGGAAGAAGCAGACGAGGACAAAGTATATCATGGACAGACAACATCAATAATGGGCAAGTCAAGATTTCTCTTCACTCATCCGCATCGCTTAAGATATAAATCGCTGAAGGACTCTGTGACTGCATCCAATGTGGCACCTCAGTGACTGACAGGGTATGGGTTTTGTTTTTTTAGATTGCATGGATAAAAAGCTATTGATCGAAACCGTCGATTCGTTCTATATTATTTATGCTAATTATAAAACTGTATTTAACCTATATTATATTTTTATTGTATATATTTGACATTTAGAGGCTAATTTATTTTTGACATTTAGGGTTTCCAATATTTCAATCAATAAATATCTCAGTAGATTTTCTCATCGGGTTTATTGACTATAAAAAGAAACATAAACATGCCATAGCAAATATATATAGATATATATATAAACATGACAAGTAAATGTGAAAATAAACGTTGATTGAGTTCTATGAAACATGTTTCCTGAAATTTGCAATGGACAATCAAATAATGAAGTTAATAAAAATAAATTAGAAAAATTTGGATTGCCACCTTTTCCACCTTCATCAAATGAAAATGTTGTGTCTCACAGAAAGTTTCTTGGATTGCCACCATTCCCAATTTCATCAAATGTTTTTTGTTTTGTGTGCGTGTGCGTGTGCGTGTGTGTGCGTGTGTGCGTGTGTGTGTTCATTGTCAATATACTGCCACTTAGCATGATATAGCTGAGAGAATGGAACATATTGCACTGTCGTTTTACATCTTAGTTGCGATATATGCACTTCTCGTCCGATATCTTATACTTTAGTATGACAATTCTTGTTCACTATAACTTTATGTGATGTGCTAGTAATATGTGTTATAATAATGAAGTCAAACCAAATACCAATAAGAGCATATAACAAAAGAATATCCGGACATAAGGCCAAAGGTAGACCAAGAAAACGATGGATAGAAAGCATCAAGATAACCATGAGCAAATATGGACTAAATGTAGGCAAGGCGACACTTCTGGCTTTGGAAAGACAGCTGAAGATTCCACCCCTACACTTAAAGGCAAGTGTGAATACCATCAACCATCGTTCACCTGGGAACAGAGAATAGACAATATTTAGTAACACAATTTCCTAATCTTGCTTAGCACTTCTCACAACATGCATGGCAAAGAAGGTCGTTGATAAAGTGATTAGGGTAGGTGCTCAATCACACCCCCCCCCACCTCCTGAAAATCAGAACATGACCTCAGTATTAGCAATTTAACCAAAATGAGGGTAGTCCTCTCCGGTAACTATTAACGATGTTTTACAAAAATATTATCATATTTCTCATCAAAAAATGGGAATTAAATGAAAACGGGAAAATAATATTATATTTAGGTGAACCCCACCCCAGCCGCTTTCTTTACTGAAAACGTATCTACAGTCTGGTGGTAAATTATAGTATTACTAGCTATTATTCCTCTTTAACCATGGCAACACTGAAGAATATTCACCACCATATTGATATTTAGAGTGATGCCCCTTTATGACAAATATAAAGTTAGTATCGTAAGAGGTGCATGTATAGCAACAGATAGTGAGTATCGGATATCGTATTTGTGAGTTATTCCATGTGACCGATACCAAATTAAATCTGGAGAGAGATAGAGCGTTATGTACTCACTGCAGCAAAACTGAAATCCAATATTGAATCGTGAGGGGGCGGAAAATTAAAGATTTCCCAGAGAACCGCAATTTCGTCATCAGCTTCTACTGTTATTTTTTTTATTTCTTTATTTTTTCAGCTTTAACTTGTGACATTTGTTATCTGGGATGGTTTCATTTCGTTACGGTGAATTGTGTGTTTTAAACAATCGCTTTCGATTATTACACTTTGCTAGAGATTACAGCACATTGATTACTTGAGTTTCGTACACAAGTCGCTTCTTTATTAGGAAATGAAAGCGAACAAAAAAATTGCGGATAGCTAACATGCAAGTTCAGCACAAATGTCAACATTGCTGTAACATAGCACCTCAACGAAATTACAAATTTTCAAACACTATATTAACTCTTTTACTCAGTAAGATACGCATGTGGTTACGTCTGTGGGTCTCACCAATGGCCCACTAGACATACCATCCTTGCAACAGAAATCCTTAGTGGATGACATGCCGTTATATTGAGGTTATCTTCTTATAGAAGCTTCATGGCATGTCATCTATACAGTTATGATTTTGTTTTGTTGTTGAAATGTTTTTCATGTTTGCCGGAATATATATGTATGCACCTTCTGTGGTTGGGAGGGAGCCAAATATGTACTGTGCAGCACTGAGGAGGAGGAAACTGACATCACTGTTTTTCCTATGGCTGAGGCCCACCATAGAGGCACAGTGACTCAGGACGTGACAATCCTTTTGACTTGAACATTTGGTTGCATGACTGGAGCTATAGAGAAGTTCGGCATAACCAGTAGTCAATTGGTGGCGGGGAATGAGCACAGTGAACCCTATCTTGGCTACAGTGGCTAGGCGCAGTGCATAGGTTGAAACCTACCTTCCTGGAGGTGTGATAGTTATTCTCTGGCTCTTTCCCGGGGTGGGCCGAAAATCCACAGACTTTCCAGCAATATAATGCCATCTAATGGCATTAGGTCAAAGGGCATGAGCCCATGGACCGCTGGATCAGCAACCAACCAACCAACCAACTCAGTAAGACATTAAAATCTGCATATTTATAATTGCTTCTAAACCTTTTACAATAATCATCATCATGTGGCATATTCTTTCCAGAACGTAGTCTTCCCTATGGATCTCTTGAATTGTCCGCGGTCTTGAGCAAGTTGTCCTGCCTCTTTTAGTGACATGCGCAGGCAATCTTTAATATCTTTTGTCCAACGGGCCTCAAATAAGGGCCTCATGCCCTTGATGTTGCAACGTCTTTTTTTTAAAAATTGTACACACTGACAAAAAACCCAGAACCCTTAACAAGTATATATCCCGTATGGATGACCACGGTACCTATTTCAGTTAATCTTAAAGCATTTATACGTGCGAATAGCTCTGGAAGCAATGGCAACAGATTGAATGTAAATTTTGCCTAGAACAAATCACCGCACTCGATTATTGCTGGGTTACTCAATACGTCCAGCGTAGAATATACTGGAAACTATTGTATGCAGTTTTTATGTTAAAATCGATAAAGAAAAGCTAACTAATTCAAGAATTATAGCGATAAAGCTAAAAACTTTGGTGTATTATAAAGAAAGTCTATCAACTTTATTTCTTTAATCAACCTGCAGTAGCTACGGAGAACAATGTGTCCCAAAGGGATGTCAAGGGCCAAAACTCTGAGAACTCCTGGTATATGCTATCATATTCATACCATGTGATACTATCTACAATATAATACTATCTACAATGTGATACTATCTACAATGTGATAATATCTACAATGTAATACTATCTTTATGAGATACTATCTACAATGTGATACTATCTACAATGTAATAATATCTACAATGTGATACTATCTACAATGAAATACTATCTACAATGTGATACAATCTACAATGTGATACTATCTACAACGTGATATTATCTACAATGTGCTACTATCTACGTCCTACGATATGATGCTATCTACAATGTGATAATATCTACAATGTGATACTATCTACAATGTGATACTAATCTACAATGTGATACTATCTACAATGTAATACTATCTACAATGTGATAATATCTACAATGTGCTACTATCTACGTCCTACGATATGATGCTATCTACAATGTAATACTATCTACAATGTGATAATATCTACAATGTGATACTATCTAGAATGAAATACTATCTACAATGTGATACTATCTACAATGTGGTAATATCTACAATGTAATACTATCTACAATGTGATAATATCTACAATGTGATACTATCTACAATGTGATACTACAACGTGATACGAAACAAACTACATTATTTTTCTCCTGATCATGCGAAAATGTTTCAAATTAGAACAATTTAATTAGTATATCCTTCTTCAGCATCCATTCTCAAACTCATTCTCAAACCCATTCTCAAACTCCCACTGGGTCACTCTTATAACAAGATAATTTTCCTACTAGATTCCAGCTGGATGAAGCTGCTGTTTTATTTGCGACAATGACACATCCGTCTTCGTCAGTAATTAAAATATAAACCAGTTAATAACTGTCAAAATCGTTCAGACCCCGCCCCACTTTAATATTGGCATAAATTATAGACGTGTTTGCTAGACCCATTAAACAGTACACCGTGCACAATTAAAACCAGGATTATTTCCCTTGTTGAAAGAATCTCAGAGAAAGGGGTAAGTTTGTCTGCTTCATGGTTTCCAATGTTAGCGGTTCTATGTATATCAACGTAATTATATTTAATCACACGCCTTGCCCTGGCATAAATGGAGGGGGAATGACTGAATAATGTAGGATTGTAGTTAAGGGCTTGCCCATCTTGTTTATTTTTATTAACGATCCAATTTTATTGCCAACTTTTGTTGCTATTTTTAAACAATGAATCACTTTCCTAGATCTGTTTCTGTAATAATTCAGTATGGGTCATTGATAAGCGTAGGTTCATGTGGTGCTTATTATATTTGTTTTGAGGCAATCTTAGTGATATGCCCTACCCATAGCCTGCCCACTTGAATCAGCATACACATAATAACATGTTGGCTTAAGGGAAATCCCGGCCCAAGCTTTCGTTACAAGGGAGAAAAATGAGTGATCTGCTGAAGAGCTAATCAATTATGTCTGGCTCAAATATCTGATAGCTATAATGAAAGTTGGCATAAAAACTCATAGAAGAAATACTAAAGGATGGTATAATAAAAATTTAAAAAATCTTTGACACACACAAAAAACCGAGTAGGAAGAAAGAAATTATTAACACTTCAATTCTTTTTGAAGATTGAAGCTGATTTAAAACACAGGAAATTCATTTGAAAAATAGGGAAAACTGTTCATTAATCATAGTTTGTAGTGTAGAGTTACGTAGGCAGTAGTTGAACACTATATTTGAAATATAGGGAACATTATTCATTGATCATCATATAGCTTACAGTACATTGCAGCGTAGGCAGCTATTGAACTCCATAATATTGATTTCGCAGTACTGTGTATCAGCTCAACTCCTGACTTTCTACCGTGACATTATGTTAAAATATACAACAATTCATATCCTGACTTTCTGCCGTGACATGACGTTAAACTATACAACCTTTCACCCCTTTCTACCGTGACATTATGTTAAACTATACAACAATTCATATCCTGACTTTCTACCGTGACATTATGTTAAACTATACAAAAATTCATATCCTGACTTTCTACCGTGACATTATGTTAAACTATACAACACTTCATCTCCTGACTTCTCTGTCGTGACATGATGTTAAACTATACAACCTTTCACCCCTTTCTACCGTGACATTATGTTAAACTATACAACAATTCATATCCTGACTTCTCTGTCGTGACATTATGTTAAACTATACAACAATTCATATCCTGACTTCTCTGTCGTGACATTATGTTAAACTATACAACAAGGTAGAAGACACGTTTTCATTAAGGAGGTGCTTTTTCCTAGAAAAAAAGGTCAATCGCCCGTTTTCGTACGTAATTCTCTCCTTTTGGTAAAATATTAAATTACCTTCTCGGGAAACATTGTTTTTTTAAAGGGGGGAGGGGGTTACCCACATTTTGACTTACCTATTATTAAACGACATATGTACTGTCTTGATAAGAATTGGGGGGGGGGGGGTGAGTATCTCAAATCCCCTTTATCCACGGGATTGTTATACAGTATCTCCTTTCTTGTAATGTCACTTTTATTTTTCCCTGAAATTTCCTGTTGTCGGGGTTCGGGTTCGCTGAATCTGCATTATTTTTAATGAACAAAGAGCTCTACTATAACCTAATTTGATTCAACGTCCGCGATTGTATCACACAAAGTATAAATTAAATTGGACTCAACGCTCGCGATTGTATCACACAAAGTATAAATTATATTGGACTCAACGTCCGCGACTGTATCACACAAAGTATAAATTATATTGGACTCAACGTCCGCGATTGTATCACACAAAGTATAAATTATATTGGACTCAACGTCCGCGACTGTATCACACAAAGTATAAATTATATTGGACTCAACGTCCGCGATTGTCTCACACAAAGTATAAATTATATTGGACTCAACGTCCGCGACTGTATCACACAAAGTATAAATTATATTGAACTCAACGTCCGCGATTGTATCACACAAAGTATAAATTATATTGGACTCAACGTCCGCGATTGTATCACACAAAGTATAAATTAAATTGGACTCAACGCTCGCGATTGTACCACAAGAGATATAAATTAAAACAAACTTGCATTGTTTTTCACACTTCCTCTTCTCGTGAAGTGACAAACAAATTTAGAATATTTTCTGATGGTGATCAAGAAAATTCCACATGCGTGCTGCCGTGGACTGAGAGGGGAGCAAAGAATAGCAACACTCTTTACTTTCCACGGATATCGTAACAGGCAATGGAGTTGAGTGGGTAGTCTCATCTCATATAGGGCTCAGAGGCCCATGTTGAAGTCGGATGTGTCATGTCGAACTGCGCAAATATCGCAGAAAACCTGCAAACTATGACAACGCATTTCGTTCTCCAGACTGTATCCTGCTAATTTGCAGGAGTTTGAGAATAAATGCAGAAGTAAATTTCATTTGGTGTCTTCTTCTTCTTCTTCAGCGTTCATTCTCAAACTCCTGCTGAATTCTCTTATAGCAGGCCCATGGTCCTACTAGATTTCCAGCAGGATGTAGTCCAGAGAATGGAAATGCGTTGTGTCGCCGTTTTATTTGCGCCACTGGCCCGACACATCCGTCTTCGGCGGAATTTGGTGTCAATCTCCCTCAGTACATTCTCATGTGGTGTCAATCTCCCTCAGCACATACGCATTTGGTGTCAATCTCCCTCAGTACATTCTAATTTGATGTCGATCTTCCTCAGTTAATTTTTATTTGGTGTAAATCTCCATCAGTACATTTTCCTTTGGTATCACTCTCCCTCAACATATTCTTGTTTGGTGTCAATCTCCCTCAGTACATTCTCGGTTAGGGTCAATCTCCCTCAGTACATTCTAATTTGGTGTTAAATTCCTTCAATACATTCTCATTAGTGTTTCGGTCTGTCTATAGGAACTTTCATCATTATTTTAAATAGCCAAATATGTGTGGCTTCTATTTTCCTACATTTGTTTATGTATTGTCCACAACCCGCTCTCATATAACAGAATTGACTCGGTGTAAGAACAGAAGACCTCGTCTCCTTACTTCTATTTATTATAAGGATAAATTGTATATCTCAAGAGATAGACTGGAAAATCATGAAAACAACCAAATATTTCCTTGTCAACGAATACTAGAAATAAGTGAAGACATAAAACAAAATCGAAATTACTGTTGTTGAGCAAACTAGACATAAGTTACAAATATCAGTGAACTAGACATAAGTTACACATATCAGTGAACTAGACATAGGTTACACATATCAGTGAACTAGACTAGACATAAGTTACACATATCAGTGAACTAGACTAGACATAAGTTACACATATCAGTGAACTAGACTAGACATAAGTTACACATATCAGTGAACTAGACTAGACATAAGTTACACATATCAGTGAACTAGACATAGGTTACACATATCAGTGAACTAGACATAAGTTACACATATCAGTGAACTAGACATAAGTTACAAATATCAGTGAACTAGACTAGACATAAGTTACAAATATCAGTGAACTAGACATAAATTACAAATATCAGTGAACTAGACTAGACATAAGTTACAAATATCAGTGAACTAGACATAAGTTACACATATCAGTGAACTAGACTAGACATAAGTTACAAATATCAGTGAACTAGACATAAGTTACACATATCAGTGAACTAGACATAAGTTACACATATCAGTGAACTAGACATAGGTTACACATATCAGTGAACTAGACATAGGTTACACATATCAGTGAACTAGACATAAGTTACAAATATCAGTGAACTAGACTAGACATAAGTTACAAATATCAGTGAACTAGACATAAGTTACAAATATCAGTGAACTAGACTAGACATAAGTTACAAATATCAGTGAACTAGACATAAGTTACACATATCAGTGAACTAGACTAGACATAAGTTACAAATATCAGTGAACTAGACATAAGTTACACATATCAGTGAACTAGACATAAGTTACAAATATCAGTGAACTAGACTAGACATAAGTTACAAATATCAGTGAACTAGACATAAGTTACACATATCAGTGAACTAGACATAGGTTACACATATCAGTGAATTTATTTTAAAATCTCTGGCTTAGTGGTTAAAGCTTTGTGCTCAAGGGAGGTGGGTTCGAATCCAGCTCACGA
>CM067299.1:111165851-111245851 GCA_034231615.1 Meghimatium bilineatum | reverse complement strand
ACAATTTTACATATCACTGCACAATCGTCGTCCTGGGCGCCCTCTTTCCCTGCTGCTGTTAACTCTGCCTTTAGATATTAATCTCTCCATGCTGTTATGTCTCTTTATGTGACCAAAAAATAAAACACTCAGCTTTCTTGTTTTATGATGTTAAGTAGCCTCGCTGTTATTGATCTAAACACTTCTTGATTTGTCTTTTTTAGCTGTGCACGATATACGTAATATTCTTCTGTTGCATCGTCTTTCGAAAGCAGCGATTCTCTTAGCTACTGTTGTACTTAATGTCCATGTCTCACAACCGTATACTGCCAACGGAAGTTATTATACAAGTTATAATCTGATATAGATTTTCATTATCTTGAGCCGAGTCAGTCGGCAGTAACGACCTACGTACAGAAAATAAACAAGACTTCCTTCGTGACGTGTTTATTACTGTTGTACTTTTCGTTGATTTATGTACTTAGAGTATTAAAAAAAATCAATAAAAAATAAAAAATCACTAAAAAAAATGGCATAAAAAATCAAGGCTGATCAACAAAATTTACGGAAATAATAAAAAATCTCCCTTTCAGGTCAGGTTTAATTTCTGTACACAGGTCTTTATTCGAGACCGGTCATGCCTGAGCTCGCAGTTGCTATCGTCTGCTCTAGCCAAAGTTTCTGGAATCACCTCTTCCGATGCAAGTTTTTGTTTAAACCTCCAGTAACTTTTGTTGTGGGAAAAAAATTTTCAATTCCCGAGACGTAATATCATTGTTGAACCAATTTTCTTCCATGTTCTGGTCTTGCGGTATTTCTTTAGTTTTCTTTCATATTTGCCAGAACACTCACAGATTTCGTCTGTAAGAATTCGGCTGGAAAGATGTGATTTTCTTCTCTACAGCTTGTGGAATAGTACGTGACTCATACATGCTCTACCACAGTGTGCTCGTGTGTGTGTAAATGTATATATATATACTTAGATGTTCTGCCACACGTGGTGGTCGGCGTCAGAAAGGTGAAAAGGAATAACAACACTGTTTACCTTCGATGTATGTCGTAAGAGGCGACTAAGTAGGTTATGTGGTAAAGTTCGTTGTCTCGTGCTATATAAATGACCAAGAAGTTATTCTCAAGTCGGATGTGTCAAGACAAAAAGCACAATGACTTCCATGTCTTATCTATATAATTTGTACCCATATTTAAACAAGTATTTATTCCTCCTCTTCTTCTATAATCCAACGGATTCCAGAACAATACATATCTAGATTTTTCAATGTTTTCTGAGGATATTCTCAATGTATACCCTATCCATTTCTGGGTTCGGGGTTGGGGAGCGGGAACAACGTTTTTCTGAACAACATAAAGCATGGGATATTCCTGGCAGTTGTTTGATATAAGAGAGAGAGAGAGAGAGAGAGAGAAAGAGAGAGAGAGAGAGAGAGAGAGGGTTATAATTAGCAAAATAGATTGTGGATGTAAATTATGGACATCCATTAACATTTTAATTATAATAGATTTCATTTTTCAGACACAGAAAATATATGTGACTAACCTTTTGTATAACTCAGTAAAACAATGTTCCTAATGTATTAAATTTAAAGTGAACACGATAAGCCGAATTCATCTGATGATGTCATATTTTATAAATAGTGACATAACTCGCATTCAGAAGGATGTTATAATGACAGTCAAAAATAAATTAATCAACCATTGCTTTTTTTGAATGATTGACTGTTTCGTGCCATTTATTTTCGAGACTAAATGAGAGTAAACATTCATATAATTATCTCACACTCAACAATTTAATAGCAATAATAGTTATTTTTGCGTTAATACGTATGCGGCTAATTGTATTTTAACGGCTTTTTACGATGCGGCTAAAAACGAAAAAAAGAGAATCATGGGATTCGTACAAATTCGTTAATGATTAAATAACACGGCTGGAATACAAAAAGATATATTCTGTATTGAAAGAGTTACAGAATTCTAAGATATGTTTATCGAAATTCTGAATATGACGATTCTCATCTCTCTATGTATGTATAAGCCTATATAAATATATGCGAGCATTGAAACTAAACAGAGGAGTCGAAGAATAGAGGCATTTAGAAGTAGATGTATTTCCATAAATCAGTGGTTCTCGACATGGGTGATATGGTCTTCCAAGGGTCACATCGATCTTCAGGGGGCCACTGATGAAAATTACATTGAAAGGTATATTCTTGTATAGTGAGCAACAGAAAGATAACCATTTGAAATATTATGCAGCCTTGATTATTTTATGAAACCACGAAACGTCTTTTAGGCTTCAGGCTGCCACGGAAGAAAACAAATTTCTATAGGAGGACATGTGTGGGAAAAATAAATGTTGACAACGAACAGCTAGAAAAATTAACGAGGAAGTGCTAAATTAGTCAAATATTAAACAAAGATTATGTGATCATGAAATGAAATGTTTGTTTGTTTGTTTTTCGTTCGCTCCATTGTAACCATCACGGATATCCGTGTGATTTCCGCCGGGAACGTGATTACGTTGTGCCACCGTTATGCGCCTTGTAGGCCTAGCACATCCAATTTCGGCATGCCTTGACAATTCGGGTGGGCTACGCTTAGCCTGTGACAGCCTCTATATCTGTCTCCAGGCACGCGTAGTGGAGACTCTTCGCCCAGACGATTTTTTGCTCTCGTCTGACTCGAACGAGGTGTTCCACTGTCTATGAACTTGCCTCGTGTAATTGGACGTGCTGTGCCTGTGCCCATTGGGTACCGAACCGTGTCTCATCCGTGAGCCTGGTTCCTTAAGGGGAAGAACTCAACAGAGGAGTTGGACCCTGGCTGTTTCGCCCTCTTAGCCGAGGTGTCATTCACCGACATAGTGTACCCCTTGTCCAAGTTCGAGTCTCACACCACGCGTTTGAGAGCAAAGCGTTCTCGAGCTGAGCGTCCTTGTCCCAATAGCGCCTGAGCCCATCAGGTACTGAACCCTTTCTCTCTTCAAGTGTATTTCCGGTGTAGGAAAACCTGACAGTAGAGTTGGGCCAGGGCTAAATCGTTGTCCCTTTTGTGCCTGAGCGCATCGAGTACGGAACCCTTTCTCTCTGCAAGTGTACTTCCGGTATAGGAAACCTCGACAGTAGAGTTGTGCCAGGACTACCATCGTTGTCCCTTTCTTGCCTAAGCCAATCGGGTACAGAACCCTTTCTCTTCGCGAGCATATTTCCGGTTTAGGAAGGCTTGACATTAGAATTGGGTTAGGTCTTCTTGCTTTACCAAACGCCAATGAATGGGTCTGGGTCTCTGCCTGTAAGGAACACAGGTAACTAGAAGCCCGTCTCGAGCTGACGGAGCTTGTAGTTCCCTTTTCCTAGGAACTTTTCATTTTCTATGTGCAGTTCGCGCTGCCCTCAAGCGCTGTTCTGCCCTTTCATTGTTTCATTGTACTCGGTATGAAATATATTTGTCTCTCGCCATGCATCTACCTTTACGTGCATTTTACATTGGCCGCCCCTCCAATGTTCGGACTGGACTGACTAGCTTCACTGTATGTCGACAGTGTCGCTATATGTGGTGCTGCTGGTGGTGTCGGAGATATTGACTGTCTCTTGTGCAGTCAAATCTCTTTCCATCTGCTACCTCCACATTCTCGGACACGAACCCCAAAAGATTTGGCCAGAATCAGCACGAGCTGCTGTATTTCTGTTTCCAGGGTGCACCGCGTGGAGGTACATTTGGGATCTTGGTTATCTGCTAACCCTGGGTCCGCCTAGAGCAATGCGTTCCCTTTGCACCCCATGAAATGAAATAATCAATTTAGCTATGAGCGGGTAGCTCTTGACACATGATTATGATAAAATATTCAATTTAGCTGTGACTGGAGAGCTCTTGACACATGATGATGATGAAGTAATCAATTTAGGTCTGAGCGAGTAGCTCTTGACACATGATGATGATGAAATAATCAATTTAGCTCTGAGCTAGTAGCTCTTGACACATGATGATGATGATGAAGTAATCAATTTAGCTGTGAGTGGATAGCTCTTGACACATGATGATTATGAAATAATCAATTTAGCTGTGAGCGGGTAGCTCTTGACACATGATGATGATGAAATAATCATTTAGCTGTGAGCGGGTAGCTCTTGACACATGATGATGATGAAATAATCAATTTAGCTGTGAGCGGGTGGATCTTGACACATGATGATGATGAAATAATCAATTTAGCTGTGAGCGAGTAGCTCTTGCCACATGATGATGATGAAGTAATCAATTTAGCTGTGAGCGGGTAGCTCTTGACACATGATGATGATGAAATAATCAATTTAGCTGTGAGCGGGTGGATCGTGACAGCACATGGCTTTTCTATTGTTAATAATGTTAAATAATTAACCCTGTACATGACGTGACGACACCAAGGGATCCCGGCTTTATCATACAAACCCCTTGCAAACTCTCTGCAACTCCTTAATTGGAAAATTCAGTGTTGAGTTTAAAAACTAACGCAGATTAAAAAAAAACACCAATGAGAATGTCTTAAGTTTCACTTTCAATAGTCTGTTCAATCTCATCTCTCAATTTCAGATGAAACACAACTCAATGACAGTTTCTAGAAACATGATAGTTGATGTCTATAAAACCGTGAAGTGCATGCTTAACAAATCTAGTGTCTAGATCTTAATCACAGATCCTTTGAAAGATCTTTACATAAGAAGCAGAGTGAAATCCCATAAAAATAAAACATATTTTATTTATGGCTTCCACAGTTTGTTTATAAGGGGTTAGTCAAATTGAAATAATACCCTTCATGTAAATTCCATTAAAGAAAATGAAAAAAAAATTCTTATAAATAAAACCTTACAGAGCGTGAAGCGAAATAAAACAGCAATAACGCAGTACTATTAGTAGAAATGGAAAATCTAAGCAGATACACCCAACTATTTATTCAGCAGCAGGAAATGTCAATGTTATGAATATTTTTGCGTGCAAGGAATATAATGCGAGTAAGAATTAATTATACTGATATCATTAAATAGAAACAACAATAGTCGCAAACACATACACTGTGGTGTCACAGATTAATTGATTTCGGATCTCGAAGAACTACACAATTTTAACTCCAAAAAAAACGCCAGAAGAAATGTTCAATAAAGATAATGATAAATGATCAATTACTGAAACAAACGCAGGAATTTAAATATCGCGGGGAACATATTCACATATGATTAGAAGAATGGACGGAGATCAAGAAAACATTCACAAAGTTAACTACGTAAATTATGAACTTGCAACAATTTTGAAAGATAAATATATCTTGATAGAAACCACAAAATCAAATCATAAATTCAATCTGTATACCAACATTGTGTTATCAATGTATACATAGCCACTAACTAAAGAGCCAAAATAGAAAGCTTACTACGTGTGCAATGAGATGTTTAAGACAATCAGTAAATAGAATAAGGAGAGGTCATGTGAGTAATGAAGAGATTACAGGAACTGTTGGAACAACGTCAGTGGTCAAATATATTGAAAAACAGAGATTGAAATGTTTCGGCCACCTAATGAGAATGAACCTTTATTGACCAGCGGCAAGAGCATACATAATTATGAAAACAGTAAGATGCAAAGGGATACTAAGAAGAAGATGAATTGAAGGAGTTACCAACATTCTGAGACGTCACAATATTACTGCATATCAAGCCATCAAACATGCTACAGCCGGAAAACCATTCGTAATTCAATCCTGCAACGCCTTACAGCAAAGCAGAGAAAAGACAATAAGAATTTGTGATTGTCGTACACTTTAAGCGATACGTCGTTGCCACACGTTCATCTATGAACTCTATATTTTCCGTACAGAGTCGAATTAAATAATGACTATACCGAAATAAGTGGAATAAACTAATAGTAAAACCAGTAACTCGTTAGGTTAGTATTGGATTCGACTATAGGTTTGGTTCATCAGTACAAAAGACACTCCAAACATTATTATCCTCAGTTAAATAGACGTGTGTGGAAATACTCCGATGTTTCTTCTTTTCTTCTGCGCTCGCTCTGAAGTTTCTGCTGATTAGCGGGGTGTCGGGGTGTCGTCAGGGGAACGGAATTAGTTGAGTCATGGTTTGCAGCGTTGCTTCGATGTCTGCGTCATTCGACCTGACACATTCGACTTCAGCATGGCTTCCTGATCACATTGACCCTATGTGGGATATAACAGCAAACAAAATAGGAATTTCCAACTCTGTCCCAAAAAATACTTAGTCGTCTCTTACTCATATGCATGGAGTGTAAATAGCGTTGCTGTTCTTTGCTCCCCTTTCCAGCCACAGTGAAATACGGGCAAGTCAAATATGAAAAATTGAAGTATGTTTTCCTACCATTGAGTTCCATGGTAATGCCTTGTTTGTTACATATTTAACTGGTTTGCGTAACATTGAGTTCGGCGGTAAAAACCTGTTAGTTACATATTTAATTGGTTGGTTGATTGCTGTTCCCGTGTTTCATGACCTCATATCCTTTGACGCTAGTCCCATATGTTGTCGGTGGTAATATGACCCAGGAACATGAAGTTTCACATCTGATTGGAACCCACAACAACCAGTGTTCCCGATAAGCTATACAATTTTTATCCCTTGGCGTATAGAGTTTGGTCTTGGCTCACAAGACTTACATATAAAAATGTATGTAAAAGTTCCGATAATAAAAATAGAACTGGTTTAAATAGAATTATTCCGAAGAAGATTAACTTATTTTAATTAGAAGATTTATTCGGAAAAAGCTAGTGTTAGATTGATCATATCATGGAGATACATTTTTATTTACAAGCACGATAGAGTTTTATTTACAAGCACTCTTGTCTCTTGTCTTAGAAGCACTTTTGTCTCTTATCTTAGAAGCACTCTTGTCTCTGTCTTAGAAGCACTCTTGTCTCTTATCTTAGAAGCACTCTTGTCTCTTGTCTTAGAAGCACTCTTGTCTCTTGTCTTAGAAGCACTCTTGTCTCTTGTCTTAGAAGCACTCTTGTCTCTTGTCTTAGAAGCACTCTTGTCTCTGTCTTAGAATCACTCTTGTCTGTTGTCTTAGAAGCACTCTTGTCTCTTGTCTTAGAAGCCCTCTTGTCTCTTGTCTTGGAAGCACTCTTGTCTCTTGTCTTGGAAGCACTCTTGTCTCTTGTCTTAGAAGCACTCTTGTCTCTTGTCTTAGAAGCACTCTTGTCTCTTGTCTTAGAAGCACTCTTGTCTCTTGTCTTAGAAGAACTCTTGTCTCTTGTCTTAGAAGCACTCTTGTCTCTGTCTTAGACGCACTCTTGTCTCTTGTCTTAGAAGCACTCTTGTCTCTTGTCTTAGAGAAAGAACATTGGAACACAATCTATCTGATAGAAAGATCGACTGTTAAACTCAAATTGAGAACAAATTTAACGAAACTGATTAGGGTAGGTGAAATTTAGCGGATAAGAGGAGAAGGGGGTATGCGCGCCCATCCCCTCAGCCCCAGCGAATCAGAACATGACTTTTAGTACTAAGAATTAGGTCAAAAGTTGGATAAACCTTAACAGTTGTCAAAAAGGCCAACAGT
Organism: Meghimatium bilineatum; assembly: GCA_034231615.1. Taxonomy (NCBI): domain Eukaryota; kingdom Metazoa; phylum Mollusca; class Gastropoda; order Stylommatophora; family Philomycidae; genus Meghimatium; species Meghimatium bilineatum. The sequence continues at coordinate 111,238,294 of CM067299.1, read as the reverse complement.
TGTCTCAAAAAGAGAGACCAAGGCATGAAAAGAAATGAATGATAGTTCTGTTTAAGTAAAACCTCCTCCTTAATTTATCTACGACCCTGGGTAGAGGTAGCTTCGAGGGAAAAATTTGCATTAGAGAAGGAAATGTAATATCTTCAACTCGCCATAGCGGGGCAATAGTAACTTCAACTCCCCAAAGCGGGGCAATAGTAACTTCAACTCCCCAAAGCGGGGCAATAGTAACTTCAACTCCCCAAAGCGGGGCAATAGTAACTTCAACTCCCCAAAGCGGGGCAATAGTAACTTCAACTCCCCAAAGCGGGGCAATAGTAACTTCAACTCCCCAAAGCTGGGCAATAGTAACTTCAACTCCCCAAAGCGGGGCAATAGTAACTTCAACTCCCCAAAGCTGGGCAATAGTAACTTCAACTATTAATAGGAAATGTCGGAACAGTTTACAACTATATTTACAGATTGTCTGATTTTGAAATTTTGTATCCGGTATTCTGTTATGTGATTCTAGTAAAGGATGAAAGGATTCAACTTTCCACATATTTTTTGAGCAGAACTCAACCAGAAAACTCATCTTCCTGTTACGATGAAGCTCGTTATCGTGAAATTGTTAGTTGGGAGACATCATTATTTCCACCACAGATAAAAGTACTGGCTCCAAAGCTGCATAGAATATTGTTTCAGCCCTGACTTGTTTATTGTTATTTCTCTTTTCATGCCTCGATTTATATGTGTCTGCACGTTTTCGTGTTTCCATTCGTTTGTTATTATGCCTGCACGCCAATATTGTCACCGATTGTTATATATATATATATATATATATATATATATATATATATATATATATATATTGAGAGGGGTCTTTGATACGACTTTGCTGTGGAAAAAATGTGGCAGAGTTTCCTAAAATAGATTAAAATATAAAACGGTCTGTCTTATTTGAGAATTGATGTCGAGCAAGAAAAATCTAAGTTTTGGCAGTGCTTAAATCTGAAATTAGACGGGATCAATGGTGGTGTGGCGTAAGACCATCACCAGTATAGAATATATAACTTCAGAAGGTAAACAAGCCTTTATGTGTTACGTTTTTGAGTATTGTCTTGCTATTCGTTGGTAGCTATTTATATACCTGGAGTCTTCGTTACTGTATGTTTTCTTGTGAAGGAGTGCAGGGAGATTTTTTATGGGCTTTGGAAATAAAGGTCGTTTTGTCATAGCAGATGCCGCGACATGCACAGGAAGGGTTTTGATTGTACCTCCGAAAGAAAAAATCCTGTCAGAACTGTCGATAAAACCTGGGACCTCAAAAGCATTGTAACCACACGGTCATATACCTGGAGTGTCCCGCCAAAAATAGACAATATCAACCTATGAAACGCACTGCAATAATAAAAAACAGCCTACTAGGTCATCAGTCCACAGGTCTGTACTGGAGCCCGGTAGTGGGGGCTTGTGAAAAAGGTTTCTTGCCTTTGTTCTGTGTGTTTCAGTTATCCTCATGCATCTACAGCCCTGCACTTGTGTAAGTCAAGTATCTATTTCATGCTGTAAGATATAAGGACCAAATGATAGACAAAGCCCTTCTACAATCTAGATCCTGCGTTCTGTTCACTCATGACAGTCTCCAGTATACATACGATTTGTGCACAGAGAACATAAATATGACCTGAATGGCACATTTTGATTATTTCTGTGAATTTCATTGGTCGATCTTGGCTATTTTTGGCTTGCAACTCAAAGTATAGAAACAGTCTATCAATTGTCTTTTCTCTGCTTATGCAGGGAGGCATTGTAGGATTTAATGACGATTGGTTTTCGGTTTATTGCACATTTGGTCGCTTGATAGGCAATAATACTGTGCCGTATCAGAATGTTGGTAACTCCTTCATTCCATCTTCTTCTTAGTCTTCCTTTGTATCTTGCTTTTTTTCCATTTTCATAATGTAAGCTCTTGCCTCTGGCCAATAAGGGTTCATTCTCACTAGGTGGTCGAACCACTTCAATCTGCTTTTCAATATATTTAACTCTGATGTTGTTCCAACAGTTCTTGTAATCTCCTCATTTCTCATATAATCTCTTCTTGTTCCAACAGTTCTTGTAATCTCCTCATTTCTCACATGATCTCTTCTTGTTCCAACAGTTCTTGTAATCTCCTCATTTCTCACATGATCTCTTCTTGTTCTGTTTGATGCGTTTCTTGTAATCTCATTTCACACGTAGCAAGCGTGTTCTCTCTTGTTCTTTAGTTAGTGTCCATGTCTGACATTGAAAACAAAATATTTGAATGAATATTAAATTTATGATTTGTTGTTATGGTTTCCATCGGGATATATGTGTGTTACAAAATTGGTTAAGTTTATAATTTCCACATTCAATGAAATCTATGAACAAAGTCAAGTAACGTTACTTTTTGAACAAAATTGTTACAGATGAGTGCACATAAGTATATAATTGATTAAGTACTTGGTACATGACATAAATAAATCAATAAAAGACATAACCAAAGAAGAATATGTGTCAACTGTTATTGGTTGACAATGGGTAACAACACCACCCACTAACTACAACAGCTTGCAGCGAACCGCAAAGCATGGAGAAACTTGAATTCTTCCCTATGCAGGGCTGGATTTAGACTTCATAGGGCCCTAAGCTATATTTGAGATATGGGGGCTCTAAGTTATTTGAGATATTGGGCCCTTTAACGATTAAGAATATATAAATAGTAAAATTTAAAAAAATTGTTGGGGCCCCCAAAAATGTGGAGTCCCGAAGATATAGTTTGTTTAGTTTATAGGTAAATTCGGCACTGGCCCTATGTGCCGGCCTTGACACCAAAGGAATAACTATCTTGGTACTATCCATTTCTTTGACTACTACCATAAACACACATACAATACTTTAGCCCGTTGTGAAATGAATGACCAACTATAGAGATTTGCGATCACTTCCCCAATTGCATTCAAAATTGCAATGTGCTATGACTATGACTCATCTCTAGATTACTATATATATCATACATATCTAGATTACTATATAACTCATTTCTAGATTACAGAGAGTTAAGAGAACGCGTGGCAAACAAGAACCAGGAGGAGGTTCTAGCAATGAGTTAGGAGTAATCTAGATATGGGTATTATAGTAATATAGATATGAAATCGCCAGTATGTTGCCGGGACCATAAAGGGGAGCAAAGAATAGCAACACTGTTTACCTTCCACGCATGTCGTAAAAGGCGACTAAGGAGGTTATGGGATGGAGGAGCCTGTCCCATCCCATATAGGGTCAGTGGCCCAAAGCCATACTGAAGTCGGATGTGTCAGGTCGAAAGGCGCAGATATCGCAGCAATGCTGTAAACCATGACACAACTCATTTCAGTCTCCGGACTACATCCTGCTAATCTGCAGGAGTTTGAGAACGAACGCAGAAGAAGAAGAAGATATGAAATATATGGTAATATAGATATGAGTTATATAGTAATATAGATATGAAATATATAGTAATCTAGATATGAATTATATAGTAATCTAGATTTGAGATCTATATTACGTACATACATCTCCTATAGTCTAGATTTGAGATCTATATTACGTACATACATCTCCTATGTTGAAAATATCAATCTATTTCTAAGACTGAGTTAACCTGGCAGAATTGATCTCTGCCATGACGCTATAGCACTAGTAACATTGGATTAGAACCAATTCTCAGTTTGTATCCCAAGACAATCGTTTGTAGAAAACTTTGACTTTCCCTCTGACTGCGAACTCTAAAACCGAGTTAGTACCAAGAATCTAATAGTGAAAACGAAATGCAAACACGTTTATGAGAATAGAAACAAGTCTGGGAGTTAGTACCACTGGCCAAAGTGAAGCCAAAAGCTATTTAGGGAATTTGACGGTCTATGATAAACGATGTGCATGAAGATTACAAGTCAAATTTGCCATGGTTAGATATGAAATATCAAGGGATAAAAGTTCCAGTGTCGGGTAACAACCCTAAACATACAATGGGTGGCTGGGGTAACACAGGACAAATATAAAAATGAAAATAAATAGGTATACGTTTTACCAAACTAAGTCATAAAACGACCAACACGCGGCTAACTTATATTAATATAATCTTCGATTTAAGCGACCGGTCACATTTTCCAACACCTAGTCTAAAAGGTACTTGTCGTTGCGGTTGAAACCTTGGTCCAAATTCCGTTATATTTCATTGGGACATTTGCCACACCGACCTCCACTGACCACGACATGGTGGTCCAATGACACAAACTAGTCACCTACGACGAACCGATACCCCCCTCCCCTTACCCTTGCGCCATCCTACCATTTCACATGTCTTGGTCGTAGTTCCGGATCTGCCTCCTTCCGCCACTACCTTCGTTTCCTGTCCCTTTACACTGGCATCTACTTGTCCCGGACATCTACACTGGTGCCCTTTTCTTTGGCACCTTCTCCCACGTCTCTCTATATCAGTAAATACCTTCTTACGGCGCGCTTTTCCGTCATTGCAGCCCCCTTCCTAGTTGTGCCCTCCCTGCGTCCCTTGGACCCCCCTCCCACCTCCACATTCCTTCTTTGTGTAACGTATCTCCGTTTGGTTTGAGACCCAAGTCGATCTACCACCTTCACTTCCCTTCTTCTTTCTCGCCTCTTTATTTGCCCCTTTTTATTCTTCTTTCTTCTCTCGGTCCCTTCATCTTTTTTCCGTCTCTTACTATCTGTTTCTATAGGTAACTTGATTCGAGTCATGGATACTGATAACCTCCACTGTTTTTAGCTTATACGTCCCTGCTTTTCGCTTAGGTTCTTGTTTGTTGCGCCTTCTCTTAACTCCGTCTTTATTGATTCGACCTTTGTCCAATTTTATTGCCTCTTATTGCCCAATGACATTTTCCTCGTCTCCGCGTATTTCACCGTGTGGAAACTGACCACTGTCTGTTATATAACTTGAATCTCCGTTTTACATTTCCTTTTTTCACGACGCCTATTTTCGATATAAGTATTTTAAATTTATTTTATTTTACTTGCATTAAATCTTATTTATTTTCACTTCTTCAGTGCACTTTCACCTCCTTACTTATCACTATCTTCCCCTCTCACCTTGTTCTTCCCTGTCATGCTGCCCTATCTCTACTTCCTCCTTTGTTCTTTCGCTATTGTTCTTCTGCCTTTTTCTTTCCTTCTTATCACAACCATGTTTATCTCTATGTAAGATTTGTTTACTGTGGTCTGTGTTTGTCCTGTTGAAGAATTTTTAGTCGAAACGTCATCTGTCATTGTATCTCATTGTTAGGTTGTTTTATGACTTATTTTGGTAACACTTATACTTATTTTTGTTCATTTTTACTGTATCGGGTAAGAATTTGTTATATCTGTTCTCATATCCTGTCGTCCCATTTTCAACAAAACCCGCTTCCATGTCTCCATGTACATCATTGTCACCTTGAGCTTCGTATTGTTTACATGTCAATAGTGTATCTAGTGTCTGTGATGGTAACATTGTTTGTAGTGTTTCATTGTTTTAAACTGATTTTTAAAATATATATTCTTGAGAAAGATCTACTGATTCGAAACGTTGAAAATGTCTTGTGTATTGTCATTTGTATTTTTGTATGTTTGCACCCCATAGCCCCGTAATGATAGTCTGACAGTTGTAATCAAGTGAAACTTCAAAGACCTGTGTTCTACGTAAGTACTATTGATTATTCCATGGTTTTCGATGGTCAGTCTAGACTACACGTATATAAATAGTGACCAACGAAAATTACAAGAATAATCAAAAACGTAACTAATGAAATTCGTTTTTTTTTCTGTGCAGAGTTGTTCTAAAGTCACGGCTCAATATTACTATATCACGTCGGGTCGTATTCAGTTTTCAAATAAATAACAGTCCAATTACAGCAATGCCTGACAAGTGAGTGCATCGTGGGACATGTAACATTTGTTCGAATCACCGAAGCATGATCCATGCGTGGATGAGGTTTAATTCACCAGAAGAAGAAATGATTATTATATGTTACCATTGATGATATTGTACTACTGCCAACACATAAACAAATAGTGATGATGTATCAATTTCTTGTTTGTTTGTTAAATGACGTTTCTTCCTCCTCTTATGCGTTCATACACACATTTCTGCACACTGACAAAATATAATCCAGCGTGCGGAATGTGTTTTATTATGGTTTACAGCTAGACTGCGATAGCTGCGCCTTTAGGCCCAACATATCCGAATTCAGTTTGGTTTATACGTAATTTTCTCCCTCTTTGTGTTAGCACAACCATCGCAATCTATCTTCACAACCTGCTTAATTGACTCTTACTGACGCCAGACATGTATCAGTGTCACTATTCATTGCTCTTCTATTAAGCATCAGCAAGACACGGGCTCGTGCAGTCTCATATTTTCTTTCGTTAAAAAAGCGAATCTTGTTAATTATTGATATGAATTGGACCAGTAAATCTGTATAACAACAGATAATAGTTGATATCACCTGGGATAGGAGCAAGAAGTACCAAGTTTTTCAGGTTTACAGGACAGACAAAATTTCATGAAAAGATAGAACTACTGTTGTTGGTAACTATTCCCTTACAGGTTTTGTTTCTCAGAGCTAGCGGGATGATATAATTGATTATATATAACATTGTGGAAACAGCTTATACAAGTGACTCTCAACCTTGCAGTGTGACAATACGATTGTAGATAGCTGTTGAATCATGAACACTACAGAAGTGTTTTCCAGTAAATCCCATTAAACCTCCTACTGAAATCATAATAGACCATGATCTTTTGAAAACAGAATTTAGAAAACATGTCGATATGATCTTGCATAAAATATAATCAGTTCTAGAACTGACAAACAAGAAACCTGCTGATTAAAAATATAACTAGATATATAATATAATATAACCTGTATGTGATCTAGAATTCTGACAGAGTCGCGTCGAAAATTATCTAGATGCTATGAAACAGCATTCAAAGTGTCTTCATGACATGAAGACACTAAACCTGCTGTCTCACATATTGAGATGGATACTGATGTTGTTATATAGTGATGATATGAGGTGTCATCAGAAGGAAAAGGTGACCGCCTTTCAATATGGCGTGTTTGGTAATAAAAAAACAATTTCCCTATAATTTAAGCGAGTTAAGTTCGTTTTCATTACTCGGAAATACCCGTTTCCTAAGAGATATAGCTCCTCGTCAATTTTTATGTTGAAGCGCGTAAATTTCCAATAATTTCTGCATATTCAATTGAGATCGATACATCACGAGATCAGGTGATTGAAAATGTAGGCATTTATCTCAGATTTTTTTTTCTTGCACTGTATCGCTTTCTAAATTAAAATAAAATTATCAAAATATCAAATACTGATTCATCAATTTCATGAACAAACCAGTAGATAAATGGGGGGGGGGGGTTGGGGGTACCCTAGTAAATGTGAAAATGATTTTTAATACTAGGAACTAACAAAAAGGGCGGTAAAACACCTCCCCCCCCCTAGCGTTTTTTTAATACAAAAAGGTCTTCAAATTGTTCGTCACGTAAAGAAATGTACCTAAAAAATTGGGCCAATGAACCCTCTTTAAATTTTGATTTTAGGTAAAACCTCTACTGAAGGTAATCATATATACGGCCCAATTGTTGACGAATCATCCTTACTTAGCATATCCTGGGACAGGATGTATCGATTGTTACAGCCTTTTGAAACTTCTATTAATCTTGAGTCAATCTCCTGCTTCTGTGAACGTCGTACTGGAGATGGTTTTTGTATATGTTGCAGCCATCTCTTTGTGACCTACACATTTTTCATTGTCCTGACATCCTTATATGCATTATGGTCTTATATCGGTTACCATGTCGTGTGATGTGGCCAACAAAATTTAATTTTCTAGTGAAAACCTTGTTGTTTTTTCAGTTTTCTGTTATTGTCAATTCTCTTAGGACGTCGATACTGATGATATTTTTTATCAATGGTATTCTAAGGATCCTTCTGTAACATTTTGTTTCAAATGTTGCAATTAATTTGTCAGCACATTTTCATTTGACATCTATATCTTTCTTTTGCTCGCTAAATATATTAAGTTGTTTGCATATTGTTGCGTTTAGTATGCTGCTATGTTAGGGATGCTCCTTCAGGCTCAGCACCTCATAAGTAGAAGCTATATAATTCTTAAACTAAAAAAATGTTTATGGAAAAAAATGAATAGTAACAAAAGTTCGTTAGTAGATTTATCATTAAAAATTAATGGTAACAAAAGTTCGTTAGTAGATTTATCATTAAAAATAAATGGTAACAAAAGTTCGTTAGTAGATTTATCATTAAAAACTTATACAAATTAGTGTTATGTTGTACTTAGCAGATTATTGACAAAAAAGACTTCAATGTAATGAGCTATTTGAGCATAAAGAGATTGTTTTGTAATTATTCAGAAACGTTCAATTTTATTTTGTAAATGATACCCCTAGTCTCATTGACAATCATATACATACTTTATTTCAAGTGTTCATTATAGCTTACAAAATAATTCAGGAATAGAGGAATGACTTCATTGTGTTCGCTTTTCCCATACTCATATGTACCTATGCCTTCCGAAACTAACAAACATAACACGTAACTCCTTAGCTTGAAGCTCTAATCCCAAGGGTTAAAGGCATTTTATAAACATTCTGATGTGTAAATCATACATCATTCTCTGAATTTCTAGTATAGGTCTCCGTTGGGCTATAAATAGCTGCCCTGTTTACATATACTTCACGGATTTCCCGTGAAAAACCAATCATATCGATTCACACCATGGACGAGAATTCTTAGAGAATTAATTATTAAATATAAACACTGATTCTAACCCTTCTAAATAACCTCCTAAAACTGTATAAACTAATTCAAATTCTTTTAACCCCTCCCCCTTTCCCAAAATCAATAATATTACGCAACTTATCTAACACTGCAAAGGTTAGGTAATACCTTGAAAGTAGACTATACTAGAAATTAGCCCATTATTCATATTAACAGCCTGTTTCTATAAAAAAAATACAATCTGTTTTCTCAATAATAATCAATAGCAATCAATAAATTATTCATGGTATAGTCAGTATTTAGTGGTCAAATAACTCTCGCTCAACGACTATTACATATTGAAATGTGAAAATGTTTATTTTTGCTATTTCAATGTTAAGTGTTTATTTCATTCGTAAAAGGTAGGCACATGAAATACTCGTACATCTGTTTTTTTTTCCATGAATATCTTCATCATTTTGCAGCATGAACTTGAAATTATTTATTGATTTCATATTTGATCAGTTTCTGTGCCAAATCTATCTTAAAGAATGTCTGCAATAGACAGACAATATTTCATGTGTCTTGTCATAGTGTACACGTTTAGGGAGCCAATGATTCTCTTAATAATCGTGTTTTATACTATTCTATTATTGTCTTACCGGTAACATATTTCTTCCTCTAAGTTGGTGCCAGGTTAGTTTCGATTATCTTTAAGTATACACAATATTTGTTGAACTCTGATCAAATCAATTTCTATGTCAAATCTTCTATTAAGACGTTCTGCAATATATTTCCAATATTTCATGTCTTTTTTTATAGTGTAAAACTGAAGTGCTAATGTTAATGGAGGGTTAAAAATTAATGTTAATTTTTCTTTCTAATAGTTTTTCTATATTATTCTAATATTGTCTTTCCCGTACGATTCAAACATTTCTCATTGAAGTAGATGCTATCTTAGTTGCGATTGCCCTTAAGTATTCAAACGAATTGTATTTTTACATTTATAGAGTTTTTGCTCTATTCATTAAATGTGAACATTTCATTTGTAAATCTAAATATCAGAAGCTTCTATTTGGTTTTCTGAACACGGTAGGAGATTAAATTTGCATTATGGTGAGACACGCCTATATTTAACATCTGCTCGAGTCCATCTAGCTTACATTACGGTAAGACACGCCTATTTTTAACATGTGCTTGAGTCCATCAAGCTTACATTACTGTAAAACACGCCTATATGTACGTGTGCTTGAGTCCATCTGACTTATATTATGGTACGATACACGTATTTTTACTTGCGCGTGAGTCTATCTAGGTTACATTAGGGTGTGTGATCATAATAAATGGAATCTACTTGTCACTTAATACCATCATTACGACCTTCTAGTAACTTTTTTATTTTGACTTGTACGTGTCTACAATACGCACATGACGAGTAGAGTGTGTTAAATAATTCATCATACCTCGGAGTTGTGAGACACATTCTACACATAGGTAAACAGCGAGATAGAACACTGGCTCCGTCACTTCAAAGAAAGCTCAGGCTTAGTATTGTTATGTCGAATTGTGCCACCACAACATGCTATATAAGGTAAAGGAAGCTGAGGTATGAGCCTGTCTAATAGCATACGATTTTAATATGTGCTCAACTGCCTATACAAATATTAGTAGTTAAGTTATAGCAGGGGTTGACCAGATACCGCCTCACTAACTTCGTCTACCGAACTTGCTAAGAAGCTAAGGCATCATTCATCGATCTTCCCAGAGCATAAGCTATGTTGTCATACTTCCTTGTAGCTTGATGAACTACGGGAGTAATTTTAGTTTAAAGCACAATAATTGGTAAATTTGAAACTCGGTCTGTTGGTCGGCGGGACAGTGATATAACACTACAAAACCGCGACATCCCACAATATGCTACTACACAACCACGACTTCTCACAACATATAGTCCTTCCCGTAAACACGATACATCCTCTTGACAATGTTGTTAAATAATATTTTGATCAGCGCTACCATGCTACGTGTCAAAAGTTACCTTTTTGTCACTGTTTACCCCTATTTCTTTTCACACCAATCGCCTCTGTTCTTATCTGAAAAGTTTGAATATAACAATTTCATCATGGCAATTCCGTTCGTTGTACTTGAGTGTATGAAACACTAACATAGACACAAGATCATTTACTTCAGGACTGTCCCAGACTTTCTGATCACAGAACTACAGTATGGTCTATATGAGCGTACTAAATGTGGGGAACCCACATCGACCTAAATCAACCCACTCGTACAGACACCGGACATGATTTGTAATAATTTATCAAAGACAAATAAATTGTCCTGTTCTAAATGTTCTAACGAATTTCGTGCCCTCGTTTTATGTAGAGGATTGACTTCCTTGTACTAGGACTTCACCATATGCACTCCGTCCCTCTCAACAGAACAACTGTTCGCCGAAAGTATCATCTATACCACGTAATTCACTAGCTCCAAAAAACCGAAAATCCCCAGGGACTTCAGAAAAGAAATCACTTTTGTTCGAGACGTTACCACCGGGTATCGATACACGAACCTATTGAAACGCACGACAGATGATCCCATTACTCAACTGAGATAATTTCACTAATTTTAACAAAGTATCACTCTTCCTTCTGGTTTGCACAAATGTATTCGACTACTTACTGACTTCCTACGCACGACATATTTGAATCTACTTAACTTCTCATCATATCTGTATCCTAGGTCTACACAAACTATTACAAAATCTAAACCATCAACCAGAACCTTCAGTGTTTAGAAGTTGTTTCCCCTATCTCATGATTGTCAATCAATTTTTCACCGAGTTATTTCTCTTTTATTCAGAAATTGTCAATCAGATACTAAATCCCCTTAGACTCTTCCATCTTATCAACTTATCACTACTCTACCCTCGTTTTATAGCAACGTTTTTTCCTTATTCAAACTTCCATTATATCGTTCAATTTTCTTAAACTTTCCAGGAAAAACCGAACGTGCTATGACTTTTAACTTCTTACTTCTATGTCGATGTTTGTGGGAGAGATGACGAGGCGTGAAAATATCACGGGACTCAATCTGTGAGTGTGAAAGTAATTCTTTCTAGAACTTCTAATGCTGGAGTATTTGTTTCAGAAACTGTATAGACCAATAAAAATAATCTTTTCTAGAACTTTCAAGATTAGAGTAAATTCTTTTTCCTAATCTGTAAATGTCAAAGTCATCCACTCTTGAATTTCTAAAATTAGAGATATTTTGCTCTGAAACTGTAAAAGCCAAACAAAGTAATTCTCTCTAGAACTTCCAAAATTATAATAATTTCTGTCCCTAAGCTGTAAATGGCAACTTTACGTGATCAGACTGGTGAAGGGAACCTTGCTAATTTCCTTATTAACATAATTAAACAAAGAATTTCACAGAAGAAGAGCTCATTATCTTTGTTAATTTGATGTAACACAAATGGATAATAAATCTCATGCTCACTAATTTATCTGGACAGCTAAAAAGTATTGTGTCACTTCCACGCCTCACTCATCTCAGAAATTCAAAGATATGGATATAATGGACGCCTGTATTCTAATGGAGCTGCTACATGAACTTACTATGTTTTATTGATGGCTTAAATGTTCAAATGCACACATTAGATTCGCGGATGATTCAGAATATCGTTCCAGTTAGAAACTCAAGCCTTTTATTTTTATATGACTGACTAAATAGCTGACTGTACTGGGAATCGAACGTATATTTATAGTTAGTTAGTTAGTCGTCGGATCATCATCACTGCAAACTGGACACATCCATAGTTGCTCCGATCTCTCCTTGAGTGTATCCGCCATCACACTTTTGCTGACAGTACCGGTCCTATGCTGGTTGACCATCATTCTTCTGCGCCCTCCAAAATGTTCACCTCTAGCAACACCGCATCTCAATCCCTGATCTTTAATTCTAGCCATTGAAAAGGAATCATCATCCACATTAGTCTCACTCTCGCGTATTATATCTCTTAAGGAGTTCAAAACGTCAGCGCGATCCATTGCCCCATCGCCCTTTGCCACAATCGCACACGATGCCACTTGATCCGCTCTTTCATTGCCTCGAACGCCCACATGTCCCGGCACGAAAATAAATGTGTATATTTATAATTAAACTTTAGTAGTTTTCCACATTAAAACGTCATTTTCACATTAGAAAATTAATTTTTCCATATTATAACGTACATTTTTACACATTACAACGTTATTTTTTTTCCACATTCAAACGTTAATTCGTCCAAATTAGAACGTCAACTATGTTATAATATATGCCGATATCCTGTAGAGAAGATTTTAAAATGTATATTTTAAATAAGCCCTCATTTATCACTAATACTTTCAATGGCATCTTCAGTACAATGTAACCGATCAGCTATAGAACCAAGTTCGATCGAGCTATGCTTATGACACGTACTACTAACCATTCTACCACAGAAATAACAAAGACATTTCTGGGTGTATGGACAATGCAAAGGATGTTCTAACAATTTTATGTCATTGTTTAATAATAATAAAACCCATAACATGTGAGGATCGTAGGGGCGCCACAATAGAGACACCGACACAGAAAAGTTCTTCAAACACTTTTATCCTGAACTATTCGGATGAGAAGCAAATACTAAATCAAGTACACAGGTTAATTAAGATAACTAACTATAAATATAAAAATAACAATAAAATAAAAACAGAGACAATTATAGACATGTCGGCGGTCCTATTGGGATCTTTGTCAAGAAACAAAAAACCAATTAGGACAACACAACTATAAAAAAACAGCCAAGAAAACTGGGACAATTGATTTCCTCACAAAAACCATTGCCCGAGTGGCGGTTCTAGCGCGTCTGTTAAAAGTATGAAATACGATTTGGATGAGTATGGATATATCATGCCCCGACCTTCTTTGATGGTGTTACTCCAGGAATTTCTCTAACAGCATTTTCTTATTTCATCATCAACTATTCGTTCCACAATAGTTTTAGAAAGTGAGTAATGCCTCGCTACATGTGCAAACCAAACAATTTTAGAAAGTGAGTAATGCCTTGTTACATGTGCAAACCAAACAATTTTAGAAAGTGAGTAATGCCTCGTTACATGTGCAAACCAAACAATTTTAGAAAGTGAGTATTGCCTTGTTACATGTGCAAACCAAACAATTTTAGAAAGTGAGTAATGCCTTGTTACATGTGCAAACCAAACAATTTTAGAAAGTGAGTAATGCCTCGTTACATGTGCAAACCAAACAATTTTAGAAAGTGAGTAATGCCTTGTTACATATGCAAACCAAACAATTTTAGAAAGTGAGTAATGCCTCGTTACATGTGCAAACCAAACAATTTTAGAAAGTGAGTAATGCCTTGTTACATGTGCAAACCAAACAATTTTAGAAAGTGAGTAATGCCTCGCTACATGTGCAAACCAAACAAATTTACAAAAAACGCAACATTATTGCAGTGATAACGGACATCAAATTTCAAACGTGTACCAACATTTTATTTTACGAAATTAATGTCTAAAACTTGGCATGAATAACCTTTCAGATTTTTGCAATGAAATGATGTTCATTAAATTTGGTATGAGCTTCTATTCTTTGCGGATGAGGCCTCCGTTTCAGTAAGGTGTATGGCCTACTCTGACCTCTATGAGAGAATGACATCATTTTGATATGGATACGATTAGCCATTGGATCTGTGAGATGGCTGCCCACTCTACCCGAAGTGCAAAAGACAACTGTCGGAGATAGGTTGCAGCCACGTATCGCTGTCGGAGTCGTCTATCGAGTTCATTCCATAAGTCTTATGGCATGGCTGACCAGGGAATTGTCTGGACGTTGTTGTCAGAAGAATTGTCTGATGACATTGCTGACCACGGAATGGTCTCGACGGTGTTGTCAGAGAGGAATTGTATGATGACATTGCTGACCACGGAAGGGTCTGGACGCTGTTGTCAGCGAAGAATTTAGTGGTGAGTTGTGCCACATGAAGTACAACGTTATTCTACAAAAAAATTGACGCTTGTGGAGTCAAAATTGGAAAAACGCTAGACGAACAATTTCAGCGAATTATCGTTCTGCATTCAGGCGTACTTCAATTTGCACCAGGTCACTTTTTCCTATGAATATGATGAAACCCACATCAGTACACCTCCACCACCATGCGGAGGAGCCTCGTCAACGCTATTCTGTGCATAGCGCTCAGGGGCTCTGTAGTAAACCCTTCTACGTCTATAGTGTCGCTGGGGCACAAAATATGATTCATCACTAAACTAAACTCGTCTGGTCATTCCGAACGGTCCATTAACGACGCCAGTCACTGGACACAGAGGCCTGAGCCAGGTCCTGACCGTTTTATCTGAAATTCGACGATCTGTTGGAATTGAGTAGACTGTGGATGATGCAGATGCTTATCGATTATTAAAGTGACTCAGCAGTATGAAGCGGTCTTCGGCAGGTTGTGACACTGGGTCCTCCACTGCACGGCCTGTCTGCTACTGAACCAGTTTGTTGAAATCGCCTCCTAAGGCGACTAATGGTGCATCTAACCACAGTAAATTGTCTGATAACTACACTTTGTGATTGTCCAGTCTGTAATCCTCCAATGATATGTATCGTTGTTCTGTAGTTAGATGAACACTAACTGCGCATAGGAATGTCAACTGAATTTATTCTAAGGCAGTCAATCTTTTATACTCATTCAATAATATGCTCAGAGAGTTTTGTGTTCATTAAGTTTCACTGGATTCTCATGAACCTGTCGCGAGCTATTTCCAAAAATGTTTGGTTTGACCGTGACCTCTTTAATGATTTCACGAATCACGAGGTAAGTACAATTCAGGTAACAACGAGAAGCTAATGACCAGGTGGACACAGTCGATATGTTGAATGATGTCCAATCAGCGAACATATTTTGTACAAATAACTCTTCAAAATGTGTTTTTTAAAAAGTATAGATATATATATATATATATATATATATACAGTTTTATCTGTATATATCTAGAAGTCTTTACTTTATCACACTATACGATCTATACTTACAGCATTCCTATGTAACACACATTGTATAGACTGTACCCCTCCCGCACCCCCTACTTTATATTTTAAAAAACAACTGATAATCTAAATCCATCGATGGATCTACCAGTTAGAAACCGACTATCTAATATCGCGACCATGCAACACCGTTATCGTAATGTAAAATTTTACATTATAATGAGGTAGGTTACATCAATTTAAATGTGAAAATCTTATAAAATAAGAGTGATATGACCCTGGTGTAAGAACTGTGACAATTGCTGACAACGAATTGAACAACAGATTGTCAAGAAATCTCAAAAGCATTAATTGTATTACTGGTGGGTTGTAAGCGGTCGAAAATGATGCTTTCAAAATAAGATCATATTTCAAGGAAAGAAACACATTGTTTTCTCCACAAGCTTGTGAGTAATGTCTCAATTATTAATAATTATAATATGTATATTTTTTTAAATGATTGCAGACTGATATTACTTTACACTGAATTGTGTTACTGTGTAAGAAATATAATGAATTTTAAATTTGTAAGTGATGTTTACAGTGCTTATATGGGCTCTCCAACGGAATATAATGTTTATCACCGTATACAACATTATGCCTTATTGACATGGAAAAGGGACACATTTCTTTTATTTTCTAGTGTTTGAATATGCACATTTTCTTCAATCTGTTATAGGTATTCTTGACTATTTTCAGTGTATTTATGACTTCATTTCGGTGTCTACAATTATCTGTTACGTGTGCAAGAATTGCGAAAATCTAACCAAAAAATAAATATCGTTCAAGATGTAGATAAATGAGGACAGATTGAAGACATCCTTACACAAAATCCAATTTACTTGACATCGGATCAAGTCGGCGTCTATGAATCCCTTTCTTTTTCTGAGATTTTTTTTTCAAGAAGAATGAAAAAAAGTTTCCTGAAATAGTTATATTTATTTCAGAGATTTCTCATAAACATGAACTTCCCTTAAGAAGCTCACTTCAACAAAAGATGTTGCAATATATAGATTGCATCCTACAGAAATCTCGATATATATAATAATTTTAATCAAGTTTGCAATACAAATATAAATTCTAGATGTTTTATTTTATCCTCACAGCATGGTTTCTCATTCTTTTGTGCTTTATTATGTCTACGCATTCTTGTATTTCTTCATCACCGTTGCTTTCAACACCTTTCGGACACCTAATATTGTCCATGAGTTTTCTTCATGTAACCATTCATGTAGATAAGAATGGTGATTGTAGTATATTATTTAAATATCCTCGAGGATTTTGTTGGCTTACAAGCACTGTGTCTCTTCATTATTTTTGATATCGACAATCTCTGATATAACCACATTAAGCTAATATTCGATGTCCATAAGCTCTGATAAAATACATTGGGCTAATTCTTGATGTCCACAAGCTCTTATATAACCACATTGGGCTAATTTTTGATGTCCATAAACTCTAATATAACCAAATTAATTAAATTTTTGATGTCCATAAGCTCTGATCAAACACATTGGGCTAATTTTGGATGTCCACAAGCTCTGATATAACCACATTGGGCTAATTTTTGATGTCCACAAGCTCTGATATAACCACATTGGGCTAATTTTGGATGTCCACAAGCTCTGATATAACCACATTGGGCTAATTTTGGATGTCCACAAGCTCTGATATAACCACATTGGGCTAATTTCGGATGTCCACAAGCTCTGATATAACCACATTGGGCTAATTCTTGATGTCCACAAGCTCTGATATAACCACATTGGGCTAATTTTGGATGTCCACAAGCTCTGATATAACCACATTGGGCTAATTCTTGATGTCCACAAGCTCTGATATAACCACATTGGGCCAATTCTTGATGTCCACAAGTCTGATATAACCACATTGGGCTAATTCTTGATGTCCACAAGCTCTGATATAACCACATTGGGCTAATTCTTGATGTCCACAAGCTCTGATATAACCACAGTGGGCTAATTCTTGATGTCCACAAGCTCTGATATAACCACATTGGGCTAATTTTCGTGGTTGAAATGAGCGTACATCACTAAAAGACGTCAATTTTTATTAAAAAATAAATCTATTTAGAGAAAGACTATACAAAGATCTCAACTGTAGGTTAACTTTCCCTGTCCGTTCGATAATGTCAGCGATATAGCACAATTTTCCTAGCTTTGAATCTTATTTTAGAGAAAACACTCAGTTGGATAGACTTGAATTGATATTTCGGGTACACAATGAGATTCATAACTTAGTTACTTCAGCACACAGACCATATTTGTCTTTATTTCATGTACATTACAGTAATCATACTTAATGTATGACATTTTTGAAATTTTTTGTCTCGCCTCAGGGGTGGCCTATGACCATATAAAATCTAATTGCAGAACCAGAATAAAACAGAATTCTGCTTCTTACGTGTTTTTTATTATTGCTGTGCGTATCATAGGTTAGGTCAGCAATGTGTCCCCTGCTTACGTCTGCCAACGAAATGTACCGGAGTATCCGGAAATATGACCCAAAAGGATTGAATGAATTCTCTTGGTATTACTTCTACTGGCGAAATGGTTTTTCTTTGAAATCTATGCCTACCCGCAACACCCCCCTCTTTCCCCCGATGTGAATATTAATTTAATTATTCCCCTTGGCTATGTTTGTCAATTGATATTATCAATTATTAATTTAATATGCCTTTTTTAGGATTATGCTTAGGGTTGTGGATTATACAAAATTGGGATTATACAAAATTGGCAATTTTTGTTAATTAATATATTGTCAGTCAATATGCCTCTAGAAAAAGCTTCCATACATTTTTCGTCATTAAAAGTGTTGATAGGCATGCAGTGATGCTGAAAACAGAATATTAATAGCATTATAATTTGTCGTGCAACTAGCAAAATTATTAATATAATTCTGGAAACAGTTGTATTGCATGAAAAAATAAACAACAATTGTATTGCTATAAAAAATGCAATTCAGTGCACACAAATGTAACACTAATGCTATTATTTCCCATAATCGATGAGTGAGAACCATCAATGAGAAGGGGATATGGACGCCTGTTGGTTAATATATCACAAGACACACAATTTACAATATACTAGATTACAAATATACTGATTCTATCATTCAATAATAATTGAGACTGCAATAGTTAGTTAGTTAGTTAGTTAGTCGTCGGATCATCATCACTGCAAACTGGATACATCCATAGTTGCTCCGATCATTCCTTGAGTGTATCCGCCATCACACTTCTGCTGACAGTACCGGTCCTATGCTGGTTGACCATCATTCTTCTGCGCCCTCCAAAATGTTCACCTCTAGCAACACCGCATTTCAATCCCTGATCTTTAATCCTAGCCATTGAAAAGGAATCATCATCCACATTAGTCTCACTCTCGCGTGTTATATCTCTTAAGGAGTTCAAAACGTCAGCGCGATCCATTGCCCTGTGCCACAATCACACATGATGCCAGTTGATCTGCTCTTTCATTACCTCGAACACCCACATGTCCCGGCACGAAAATAAATGTAACCACTTTCAGCCTCGCCTTTCTCAAGGCTTCGATCCACTGTTCGTGAATAAGACCCACTTGTACCTTCTTAATCATACTCATAGAGTCACTCAAGATGCAGACCTGCGTTACCTTCTGTGTGCGTAGCCACTCAAATGCCTTGGTCACCGCCATAGTCTCCATGGTCATACTACTCGTAGTGACCGCAAAGGCACCACTTTCCTCCTTGATCGTTCTACTTGCGCACTGAGCTGTAAAGGCCAAAGCACTGCGAACATGCCTAATTACAGACCCATCAGTGTATATAATCACATCCCCCTCTTTGGTATTCTCACTGATTAAAGCCTGCACTTCTTTCTCCACAGCTGTGGGACAACATTCTCTGCATTCCCTGCTAAGTGATATTACTACTCTCAAATAAGTTTCCTGTAATCTGCACACGCTTTGTATTACATCCTCAGCACGTCCCATCCACGACCTTCCCCTCTTGAGTCTGCTGCCTTTAACTTTCTGTATTTCGGAATGCAACGGGTGTTCCTTATCTGCATGTATTTGAAGGTACGCCCGTACACGGCAATACTGTAATCTATGCTCAGCTGTTGGGCAGTCAAGTAGGTATCGCATAGCTCTTGTCGATGTGTCTCTTGTGCATCCCAGAATGATACGCATTGCTGCATTCTGGACTCTATCCAGTCTTTCGATCTGAGTTTGGCTAAGAGTCAGAATTGTCAGTGCATATCCACCACAGCCACAACCAAACCCTGGTACAAAAGAAATAACAATCTTTACTCACACTGCGCAGCAGCCATAACCTTCATTGCTGCTAAGCCTTTGCTTGCCCTTATGATAATGTGGTCAATATGTTCCCTGAAACTCAGGCTTCTGTCAAAAAACACACCCAGATATCTCATTGTGATAGTTCTTTCTAAACGTTTCCCGGACAAGGAAACTTGTGGCATGGGTGTCTTTACCATGTGATTGTTCAAGGAAAACCACGTCACGAATGCCGTAGACGGATTAACCACTGCTCCCGTAACTCGACACCAATTTGTCAGTCTGTCCAGCTCCTTCTGTAGTTCCACGACGCACTCTTCTCGATTTCTGCCCTGTCTATACATCTGGATATCATCGGCATATGAAATCGTTCTGCCAACACCTGTGATTTGATTGCCAGCGATATGTACTGTGTATACATTGGAAAGTACAGGAGATAGAAGCGATCCCTGTGGCAGGCCAGGGCTAATAACCGTTGGTGTAGATATCCAGATACCACACTTAAGAACTACAACCCTGTGCATCAGGGCGGCGCCAACCCAACGCACGACAAAAGGATTAACTGCAAGATTTAACAGCTGGTGCATCAAGATATCCAAGGACACCCTATTGTACGCATCCTCAAGGTCTATTGCGACCGCACATGTCCCCATGATCGAATCGAACCCCTCAAAAATATCCTGCGCAAATATGGCTGCATTCTGCCATGTCTTCTTTCCTGGACGATATCCTCCTAACAATGTTGGTAAACACTTATTTCTTTCAAGATAACACGATACCTTCCGGGCCACAATTTTTTCCAAAAGCTTGCCAATGGTATTCTGCATAGTTATTATTCTGTAGCCATGTATCCTGGTGTGGTCCTTCCCAGGTTTGGGTAGTGGAACTAAATAGCTGTGCAACCAGTCTTCTTCCACTGTGCCCTTTAGAAGGCTATTATTGAACATGTCCGCCAACTCTCCCAACTCCTCATCCGTTCTTCGACTAATGTCATCGTATCTAATGCCATCTGGCACTGGTGCTGTATTTTTTTTGTACTTTTCAGTGCCTTCCTGATTTCTTCAACTGTGATTAGTATATGCTTCGAACAAACAGGGAAGAGAGCTTGAGGAGACCCTGACAGATACGGACCTTGTGTGCTTTAACGATGGCAGTATAACAAGGATGGCAAGCAATGATGGTGATGATGATAGCGCTAATGACCTGGCATTGGTGTCATCAGCTTCTGTGGCTATCTGCAAATGGGACGTGCTGGGGAATCATGGCAGTGACCACCTCCCATGTGTTGTTCTCTTAAAAAATGACAAAAGTAAGCAGATACGGCCAAGGGTAAGATCCTTTAAGTATGATCGCAGAGGAGTGGATGTTGTGAGCAGAATTCGACAAGACAAACGTAAGGCTCAAGTCGTGGGAAATCAGGTGTGGGATATGCCCCCTTGGTGGAACGAAGAGGTTCAAAGGGCATGGAGCGAGAAACGGAAAGCAGTATCACTATGGCAAAGGGCAAGGAAACGTGTTGCGGATCAGCCCATGTAGGTCGCACAATGGAAACGGAAGAAAGATATCTTAGTCAAAACATTCAAAGATATTGCAAAGTCAGCAAAGGCGTCAAAATGGGACGAATTTTGTAAGGAGATCACACGTGAAAAGTCACTAAAATTGTTCTGGCGGTTACACAAGTCCATGAATGGTCTGACAAGACGCGTGACTATTGCCGATATACAGAGCGACGATACCGTCTGGCAGAAGAGGGACGAGACAAAAGGTGCGGCGTTGCTGGCACACTACACCGCACAAATTGGTCAGAGAAATGTTTAGGCATATCAAGAAATCAGGAAAACGATCACAGACACGTGTAAGAACTTGAGCATGGAAAACCATATGCTAATCACATTTGAGACTGCAATATAATTGCATAACAATAGCACTATGCAATAGAACAATAGTACTACATAACATAACAATAATATAACAACGATACTTATACAAGTGTTACCTTGTGTATCACTGTTGCTAAATGTCAGCCGTTTAGTCGTCATCATCAGGTGCCATGTCGGCTGGCGTAGGCAATCATGATTCTCCATAGCTTTCTATCTCCAGCATTATGTATCAATATCATTGTTGTTTCCTTGCCATGCCAGGTTGTCAAACTGTCTAATATTATCTCACGTTGTTGCCCTCTGTCTCTGTTGTCTTCAATCTTGTCTTTTGTGACTATGTTCTCCACACCTCTATTGTCCAAGACTCGCATCCATATGTTATATGAGTTATACATCACTAAAGAAATTCCTTTCTCACCTCTAATGAGAAGGTCATAGCCATTGAGTACATTCATGAAATTACCATTACGTTTACTATGTGTTCACTCTTTGGCCTGTATTGTTCTTGATATAGACCCGATGATTGAAACGCTCATTTAGTCAATAGTGTAAACTGTTACCTGTATATTTTCTGTAGCATATAGACAGATAGTCTGTTCGTTCACTGTAAACCTGAACTACCTTGTGTAAGTAGCCTATAGACAGATCGTCTGTTCGTTCACTGTAAACCTGAACTACCTTGTGTAAGTAGCATATAGACAGATAGTCTGTTCGTTCACTGTAAACCTGAACTACCTTGTGTAAGTAGCCTATAGACAGATCGTCTGTTCGTTCACTGTAAACCTGAACTACCTTGTGTAAGTATTATTGACTATGACATATATCAATATATATTATGTAACCTGTATTGAAATCGCCTACGCTGCAATGTTCAGATTGAACAAAATGTTGAATGAACAGTTATTTAGTTATCACATTCTCATTATGGCACTCCGGACAAGTCCATAAGTGATGCTCCGATCTAATATGTAATATGCTCTTCAGCAAGTACTGATTGTTCCGATTCTCTCGATAATATGTACTCACTGCAGCAATACTGACATCCAACAGACAAAACCTGGAACAGGGTGATGTTGAAGTTTTACTAATTACTGCAAACACACATAAATCGGTGTTTCGACCGGAAGGTCATTATCAAGAACACATTTCCAAAAAAAACGACGCGTAAGAACGGCACTATTCACAAAATACACACAAATATTGGTGAAAAAATACAAATAGAGAAATTAAGTAACAATATTATATGAAATGTTGCTGTATCATTTCTCTGCTTGTCTTGTTTCACCGATATCTGTGTGTGTTTTGTCTATTGTTTGTTTACGTTGACTTATATAAATATAGATAACTCCTCCAGATACCAGCATAGCTAGGCTGCAGGAAGAAAATATTTCAGATGTTTGACTAGCTAGGCTGCAGGAAGAAAATATTTCAGATGTTTGACTAGCTAGGCTGCAGGAAGAAAATATTTCAGATGTTTGAATAGCTAGGCAGCAGGTAGAAAATAATGTATATGTTTGTCTAGCTAGGCAGCAGGTAGAAAAAAATGTATTTGTTTGACTAGCTAGGCAGTTACGAACTTTTATTTTTCTGGTTGCAACATACGGCTGTGAAACATGGACTCTAAGTAAAACAGCGGCAAAGAGGATCAACGCCTTCGAGCTGAAATGCTACAGGAAGATACTTGGAATATCATGGAAGGATAAAATCAGAAACTCAGATATCATAAACACACTGAATATTCCAGAGTGTTGGTTACTAAACACAATAACAAAAAGAAAACTACGCCTGTTTGGTCATATAAAGATACATAACTGTTTAGAAAGACAAATAATGGAGGGAAGAGTACCTGGGTAGAGGAGAAGAGGCAGACCAAGAAGACGATGGACTGACGACATTAAAGATAACATGAATACATCGCTAGAAAATGCAAGCCACATCTCCCAAGACAGAGAGATGTTCAGAGAGTTCATTGGGAAGACAACGTTCTGGAAGGAATACGTCACATGACACAAGCTAGGCAGCAGGAAGAAAAAAATGTATATGTATAGCTAGGCTGCAGGAAGTAAATAATTTATATGTTTAGTTTGGCAGCAGGGAGTAAATATATCAAACGTTTAGCTAGGCAGCAGGAATAAAATAATTTATATATTTGAGTAGCGAGGCAGCAGGAAGAAAATAATTTATATATTTGAGTAGCTAGGCAGCAGGAATAAAATAATTTATATGTTTAACTAACACGTCACGTGAAGCCTCAGTATATAGGGGCAGCTCAAAAACTAAATCACCATGCTTTGGTCTAATTATGACCCCCCCCCCCCCCCACTAACCATGTCAATAATTTTCGCGAATTCAGTGACCCATGAATAATTATGTCCCGAAACCCCCCCCCCTCCCCAATCCCCAGAAACATCTTTGTAGCAGAAAACTAGCGAGAAAACCGCGTGATTAGTTTGAAACTTTTAGACAATTCTTCCAGGCACTTTTTCCCTATTGTTACCGTAACTTATGGACATCGCCCCCCCCCTCCTTTTCAGTTTACATTACAATATCTGATGTGGGATACTGAGCACCTATTGGTATGCCCGAAATTGCTTTAATTGATTTCGTCATTATAACTACCACCCTGTGACGGTACTAGAAGCCTGTGACGGTACTAGAAGCCTGTGACGGTACTAGACATCAATCTGTGAGAGTACTAGATATCAACCTGTGAGGGAACTATAAAATCAACCTGTGACGGTACATTAAATCAACCTGTGACGGTACTAGATTTCAACCTGTGACGGTACTAGATATCAACCTGTGACGGTACTAAACATCAACCTTTGGCGGTACTAGACATCAATCTGTGTCGGTACCAGACATGAAACTGTGACGGTACTAGACATCAACCTATGTGGGTACTAGACATCAACCTGTGAGGGAACTATAACACCAACCTTTGAGTTACAAGACATCAACCTGTGAGGGTACTATAACATCAAGCTATGAGGGTACTATAACATAAACCTGTGAGGATACTAGACGTCAGCGCGTGAGGGTACCATAACCTGAACCTAAGTACACCATTTCTGTCTGCTACTGATCC
Source organism: Meghimatium bilineatum (assembly GCA_034231615.1). Classification (NCBI taxonomy): domain Eukaryota; kingdom Metazoa; phylum Mollusca; class Gastropoda; order Stylommatophora; family Philomycidae; genus Meghimatium; species Meghimatium bilineatum. Next base: position 111,213,173 of record CM067299.1, on the reverse strand, counting down.
GTTTCTAAATTGTGCCCCATCTTTGGTTCATTTCTCTCAGTTTTTGCTTCACTGATTCGCAAGTAATTCTGAATTCTCAATGTTTATATCTTGTCTCAAGCATCTATTTTAAAACAATTTTGCGATAGACGGTTCTCATGTCAATTCATCGCTTGCGTCCTTTTATAATGACTATTCAAATCATTCTGTTACACTAGGTATGTGCGATTCTGGTATGAGAATGCTTTCGGCCAGATATAGCGTAGAATTGGTTGATGGATGGGTGCGAGACTAAAACCTTGTTTTACTGAGACACACTACTATCAACCACCGATATGAGTCTTCTTCGTGCGATATATTCTTTCCAGAACGTAGTTTTCGTTTTATTTATGGATGTTCTGAATGGTTCACGTTTCTGGTCAAGTTGATTCGCAGCAGCCAAGAACATGTTTAAACAGTCTCAGATGTCTCGTATCCATCGTCGTCTGATATAACCCTATTACCAGCAATCATACCTTCCATTATTCATTCTTTTCACGCAGTTATGTATCTTCATTTCATTGAAATAAAACAACTTTACCATTACAGTATTATTTTTATAACGGGGTACACATGTTACAGACGAATTCCACGAATCTTAGAGAACATAAAACAAATGTGTGCGGAAGAAAAAAAATAGGGATGTATACAGGTGCACATGAAACAATGATTTAAAAAGTAAAACTACGAAAACTACTTGAACGGTTTAGACGTGTATGCCGATTTGATTATTTGTCAAAAACAATACTGCAGGGACCCGTCGAAGGTGGAAGAAGCAGATGAAGGCAAATAAAAGCATGGAAGAAAACATCAAGGAATGGACATAACAAGATATTTCCACACTCATATGCATCGTTGAAGATAGAAATCGATGGAGGATTATGTCCTGAATCATACAATGTGGTACCCCTTTAACCCTGACGGATTATGGGATTATAGGATAGGATGGTATTGGAGAAAGTCCTATTTGACGTTTAAATTTCGTATCACTCCGTGATTAGTAATTTTCGCTATTCATAATTTTTGTCAAAACCTTTCTATGGACATCTTTTCGAAGGCAGCAATTCTCTTTGCCACTGACACGAGTCTGACTTGATTATGTCAGGGCCCATAAATACGAGTATGCTTATCATTCTGAACAAACATATTGCACTCTGTACAAACTCATTGCTACTCAGTCTCTCAGAGTGTGGGATTAAATCTATGCATGCTGATAATTCATGTGTTTCATTTATTCAATATTTTATTCGTTCTGCAAGCGTCTCAGTTCTAATATCACCACACTTAATTCCTATGTTTCACAATCATAGTCCAAATGTATCATCAATAGATATATCAACACCCAGCAAACAGGGCCTGCCGTGATATGATGCAGAGAGGCGGCCGCATCAGGCGGCACCAATCAAAATACAATGTCGGGAAAGGCATTTCGAAGAAAAATCATTTAAGAAGGGCGGCATTTCGAAGAAAAATCATTCAAGAAGGGCGGCATTTCAAAGACTTGCATGATACTGAGAAAATATGCCGCAAGTCCTGCCAGCAACTGATAATATATAATCCTTGCGAACAAATATATTGCACATCAAAGTTCAAGTAATCCATTAATCTTGATTCTTGATTAGGAACCAACATCACTGCACAACGGTTATTCCTATAAATTATCTGCTTGTTATTCCGCCAGCCATTTACAGTATATACGCTCAGTGTTGCCAGTCAGTTGTTGGTTATGTGTTTCTCTGGTCGTTCCAGTGTGGGCACATTTTCTGCCCTCTTGCCTGGTCACTCCTATTTCTATAATCCTCCCAACATGTACATTACCTTTTTCATCATTCTCTTCAGCATTTTGTAGTGTATTCATGACTGCTCTAAATACTTCATCCCCGTCTCTTTTCATCGCTTTGCCATCCATAATAATTTTACCCAACTGTATCAGCTCGTTCGTTGCCCGTGTCCCATATGACCAGGACAGTACATTCGTGTGATTCTATGGACGTTGTCGAGAAGGATTTCTCACTTTTGTTTAATAATGAATTTTTCTATCTTGCGATGCTATCATATTCTGGAAGTCTGATAGAACCAGTGTAGCCGTTGGTGGTTGCATCGTTAGTCAAATGAGAACCGCTGGTATTTCCTCATCTCCATTCTAATGCTCTATTTTGTGGTGCCATTTTTGTAGGCGATGATGCCCCATCCATAGTCCATTAAATCCGTATGAACTTTCGCAAGCATATTGTTTGGAAGGTAGAAAGATTGAATATGTTTGTGTATATATTCCATTTGTTATATCATTTTATGTTTTTGTCAGTTAGTAAAAATACGCCTGTCAGTGTACCAGAAAACATGACAAAAAGCAACAACATAGAAGAACATATGATCGATAACATTTCATAAAATCAAGTTGAACATGGCTGGAGTAAGAGCCTTTACTTATTTGACTCAATTTGTGATGGTAGAAAACACCTCATCACTAATAACTACGGCCATCAAGGAACAGTCGCTGACAATGTTTGTAACATATTTGTGTGGAAGGGTAAAGAGCCAAATATAACGAGAACTTTCCATATGCCTTCTTCGTTCACTGAATAAAATGTCGTGTTTGGCACAGCATAAAATGTGTTTGGCACAACATAAAATGTCTTTGGCACAACATAAAATGCCGTGTTTGGCACACCATAAAATATCATGTTTGACACAACATGCACAAAGGACTAAATCAGCTTTGCTGTGTTGGTAGCACATTCTATACAGGACGTACGATTACCTCAGGATTTCCTTGAATGTAGGGAGTTTCTTACAAAAACAACAAAACTAACGAAGTAGATTTGTAAGAAGATGAGATTGCAAATTGTTACACACGAAAACTTAAACTGAAATACAACCGATATAAATAGCAAAAATTCAAAAAACGTATTTGATTTTTTTCTTAAGTCTTCAAGCAGTGATTAACCGTTAAGGAATGTACCAGTATCCGTTCTCCTAATGTAATTCTTGGTTCTACAGTTGAGAGTATTACAACCGTCTCAATCTCTACATGACACAAAAATGCACTTTCATTTGTTGGATTGAGAGGCGGGTTACATTAAATCTCCCAAGGAAAATCAGAAAATTGCCTTAAAAAATATCACAAAACGGATTATAGGGAAAGCGATTTTTACAATGATGTTCTAATCAAACATACCCCAACTAAAGTTGAGTATTGTCATTTTCATTTCTGCCATTCTAAAATAATTATTACATTGTATTTTGAAGATTTGGCACTGTGTCGAGATGGCACTGTGTAGAGATGGCACTGTGTAGAGATGGCAATGTGTAGAGATGGCACTGTGTAGAGAGATAACCGACATATAATGTTACTAGTTTGTTTTCCTTATAGGTTATCAATGTGCCCCAGAATTTGGTAGGTAATGGAGTGCTGTTCATTAATCGTGTCAATAAATATGGGATGGGTTGGTGGGGGGGGGTGGAGATGGTCTAAATAATGACGTTCACAAAAACGTTGACGTCAACAGAAGGGTTTTTATACACCAATTAAATATGTCAATTAAATATGTCAATTAAATATGTCAAATATGTCACTTAAATATGTCAAATATGTCAATTAAATATATCACATATATCAATTAAATATGTCACATATGTAAATTAAATATGTCAATTAAATATGTTAAATATGTCAAATATGTCAATTAAATATGTCAAATATTTCAGTTAAATATGTCAAATATGTCAATTAAATATGTCAATTAAATATGTCACATATGTCAATTAAATATGTCAATTAAATATATCACATATATCAATTAAATATGTCAATTAAATATGTCAAATATGTATATTAAATATGTCAAATATGTCAATTAAATATGTCAAATATGTCAATTAAATAAATCAAATATGGCAGTTAAATATGTCAATTAAATATGTTAAATATGTCATCTAAATATATCAAATATGGCAGTTAAATATGTTAAATATGTCAATACAATATATCAAATATATCAAAAATATATATTTGAAAAACTGTTCTAAAAATGAAAGGGGGGGGGGGGAAATTGTGTCGTTTTTTCGCACTCTCTCTGTTATAAAACGTTTGGTTTGTTTAAAAATTGGGGTGGGGGGAAATATTTCTAGGAAAAGGGTGGGGGTTAATTTTTTGACATTATTAAACAGGATGAGCATGGTGAGGGTTGTCTCTGACATGATTAAGCAGAGTGAGGTTTGTCTCTGACATGATTAAGCAGGGTTAGGTCTCTGAATTTTTAATGAGTAGTTGACAACAAGGGGAAGGGGTTAAATATTGCCCACAAAAATGCGTTGAAGTAATTTGTGGATAGTATCTAAAATGGTACAAACGGCGTTTTTTTTATAAACGAATCACAAAACAATAAAGATCATTCATTACAAGAGATGCACTTTTTGTTTTCCTTCATTTAACAAAATATACCAAAAGTTACTAATGAGTAGTCACATGAGCCAAGATACTTGATGCCCTCTTGGACCTGCGTGGCGTTCTTGGATCTGCGTGGCGCTATTGTACCTGCGTGGCGCTCTTGTACTTGCGTGACCCTCTTGTACCTGCGTGGCCCTCTTGTGGCCTTCTTGGAACTGCGTGGGAAACTACTGTTGAGTAGAAGTTGAATAGACACAAGATATGCGATGCCCTCTTTGACTTGCGTTGCCCTCTTGGATCTACGTGGCCCTCTTGGGCCTGAGTGGCGGAATGTTGTTGGTATAAATTGAATAGACACAAAAAGATAGATCTATCTCCGTCACATTAAGGAAAACTAAGGCATGATATACCGGCATACATCTCACACTTCTACAGAGGATAAATGTTTTAGTGTAGAGTAACAAGCCTAAACAGTAAGTAAGTGGCTGGAGTAACACAGAGAAAACATCAAGGTAAACACAAATAGGTAGAAGTGTTACCAAAACAAGATATAAAACAACATAAGGACGAGATACAAAGACAAACGACGTTTCGACTAAAAAGCCTTCACCTGGACAGTCAAAAGACAAATGCACAACGAATCTTACATGGAGACGAACATGGATATATCAAGGAGGAAAACAATATGATATTATCACATATTATTTATTTTCACTTCTATCTTATTCTGTGCACTTTCCCCTCCTCACTTACCACTATCTTCTCCCTATACCATCTTCCTCCATGCTCTGTTGCTCCACCTTTGCTTCCTCCGTTATGTATTCACTATCTCTCCCTTATTTCCTCCCTGAGATAACTATGTTTGTTTCCATGTAAGATTCGTTATACTGTTGTCTTTTGTCTGTCCTGATGAAGGCTTTTTAGTCGAAAAGTCGTTTACATCTGTATCTCATCGTTAGGTTGTTTAATGACATTTTTTTTTAACACTTCTACCTATATTTGTTTATCTTGATATTCACACTTCTACATTATGTTTATAATATCATCATCATCATCATCACTTGCCGTCTCTGCAACTAAGATTATCTGCATGTGACCTCTAACATCCTTTTAATCTTGCCTTGGTGCAACACTCTGATAGATTGTATCATTTCATTATAAAATATACTTTACATTTAGATATTATATGTCACGTGACAATGTTACAGAAAGAGTCGAATATTACCAGAAATAGCCGAAATATCCCTTACAATAAACACTAAGTTTTTTTCAAGAATGGTCCTACATACCGATCTCACACAGCGTCGCTCATCGTGTCCGATGCTACATATTATTAGTCGCTATGTCTGTATTTTTGGTCGGCATCCAATGACAAGCACTGAAAAAGGCGGATAAGAAAAGATAAGTGACGCTGCCCGAGATCATCACGCATGACTATTCCGTTCATGGGCTTGGTAAACACGAGGCGCACACATTTTCCAGCTATACTCGTGAAGAATGGTTCTTAACATAATTCTTACATCAAATATCCTAATAACGTTTCATGACACCCGACTACTTTTGTACAGCCGTAGCATATCCTTATGTACACCTAGATGACCATGGACACATTCATAAACACAACTAACTCGAATTTTCTCATTGTCGGTAAATCATTAGTTTACATTGAACTGATGCTGCTTGTGAATGTATTTGAGTCCTAATTAATAATTGACAAAAAATATATATCCTACAGAGGATATGTTTCAATTATTATACTCGTATATTTCCTACACAGGATATGTTTCAATTATTTTACTCGTATATTTCAGACAAATGAGATGTGGTTTTTATGAAGGATGATGACAATGACATGGACAGCTAAGAAAACTAATGTACAAGTCCTCAAGTATGCTGGAGTAAAAATGACAAATTATAGCAAAAATTAGAAGCAGACAGTCAAGATTTTACAGCATGTGATGAGAAAAGAAAAACAGGAACTTTTAGTAACAAACGAAAAAAACAATGAGTCAGGGGATCAAGAGACAGGAAAACAATGAGTCAGGGGATCAACAGACAGGAAAAACAATTTGTCAGGGGATCAACAGCCAGGGAAAAACAATGAGTCAAGGGATCAACAGGCAGGGAAAAACAATGAGTCAAGGATCAACAGGCAGGGAAAAACAATGAGTTAAGAGATCAACAGGCAGGGAAAAACAACGAGTCAGGGGATCAACAGGCAGGGAAAAACAATGAGTCAAGGGATCAAGAGACAGTGAAAGACAGAGAGATATTTCTGGATGGATTTTCGCTCTGACACAAAAAAGATATCATTAATTGAACTTATTAACAACATAAGAAACAGAGAGTTGTGGAGAAACATGATCGCCTACGCCACTCGGCATGGCACTTATTGATTTCAGTGTGCGCATTTATTTTTGCACCGAACCAATCAAAACTCAATATAGATAATAGAAACGTATGTATACCATATTACGTCTTACAAACTGTCATTTAGCACAAAGAAGCAGCAATCCAGTGAGCATTTTCTCAGAAATGGGAACTTTTCAAGCCATCATATCACAAAAACAGATGAATTGTGTTTGTGTCTTCCTTCTTCCATATCATTAAATATATTGTTTGCGACAAATGTCGCCCCCCCACCTCATGTATTCCTCCAAACAGCCGGGTCGTGGCCGTGTGTTTCAGATTTTGGGGATCTATGTAGAAGTCTTCCATTGAGGATTTACATATATCTTTATACCTCAGCATTAGCCACGGGCTCGATGACCTTCAGGCACTTCTCCGAATAGTACTTATTTTGGGATGCGTAGTTTATCATTCTGCGGGCTTCACCCAGTCAAATTAATCTATTAAGTTCTATTCCATGGCACACGGTAGCTCAGTGCAGCTAACACTTCCATATTGGTGATTTTGTAGTGTCATTGAATATTTAAGATTTTGCAGAGACATTTTAGGTGAAATGTGTTTAGTTTCCTGACGTGTTCTGTGTAAGTAGTCCATTTTTCAGATCATAGTATAGTGTGCTCGGCATGCATGTTTGATAAACATATAGCTATGTTTTCTGTTTTAACGTTAGGTTTTTCCAAGCGTGCTTTGACAGTCCACCAAAAATGGTGCTCTCCCTTTTGCCTTCATCTATTTTATTGTCTTTGAAAAGTGTGGATACAATTGTGGATAATAGGTAAGAAAAGTGTGGATGTAATTGTGGATAATAGGAAAGAAAAGTGTTCAACTTGCTTTATGTGGATTATTGTTTATGTTGATATTTGTTCGTATTGTAGATCCCTGATGCATTATAATAGAAATAGCGTTTATAATATCCAAGTCGTATGTTTGAATCGTAAATTTGTATCATTTCCGTGTTTCTCTTGCGTCTAAACATATTTGATTTAATCCTACTCTAATTTTTGTCTATCCTTTGTATTACAACTCCACCCCTCCTCTCCATTTTAGAATCCAATATCGCTGTTCAATTTTAAGTGAAATTCTGTGTAAATGGTTGTCCAGATTGAGCGCTCGATATATGCTTGTCAATATTATATATTTTCTTGAAATGCTCTTCTACCCGTTCCTGTTTGGCTTGTCACAAATGTCAACACATTTTTGTATTTCGTTGCTAAACAAAAAGTAGGACTTTCATTTTCTTATTTATTGAAGCATTTAAAGCTGGATCTGATACTAGCCACCGTAATATATATATATACATATACATAAATAGTAAATGTCCCGACTTAAAGCCCGTGCAAGACAAATGCGCGAAAAACACACGTAGACAGATGCGCGAACGACATAAGCGCGCAAGAAAAATGCGCTAAGGGTAAAGGCACGCATAACAATTAAGACGTTAGTTTAAAAAAAACTGTTTAATTAACTATAATCACCTAAACTTGAGCTAGAAAACACTTGTTGTAATGTAAGAAAATAGTGTTGTAATACAAGAAAACACTGTTAAATGAAAGAAAATACTGTTCGACTGCAAGAAAACACTGTTATAATGGATCAAACGTAACTTATTGTTTAATTCACTACAATAAAATCGATGAATTTTAATAATATTTAAACATTTCTGCTTATTCAAATCTCAAAATAACTTGTGATAAAGTTTTATCTAAATAATGTTTGCTAAACAAAGACTAATGTTAATGTTGACCCACTCCTCTCAAGTTATCCAATAAGGGTACTGCTACATATGTAGGGATCAAAACCTGCAGAAGTCCATTAAGAAGAACGTATTTTTCCTCTGAATGCAGCTGGATGTCTGAAGCCTACCGGGCGCCACTCGATTTTCTTGGTGATCCTGTTCTGGACCAAAAAACTCAAACAATTTGTAGACCGATGGGTGCTCACAATTAATATTCTGTTGAAAAGTAAGATGCAATGTTGCCACTGAATTGTTGGTTCATTTTATATATATATATATATAAATATATATATATATATATATATATAAATATATATATATATATATATATATATATATATATATTTATATGGATGGATAAATGGTTGGATGGTTGAATGGATAGATAGATGAATGGATGAATGGATGGATGGATGAATTGATGGATGAATGGATGGATATATAGATGAATAGATAGATAGATAGATAAATAGCTAAATAGATAGCTAGCTAGCTAGCTAGATAGATAGATAGATATATAGATAGATAGATAGATAGATAGATAGATAGATAGATAGATAGATAGATAGATAGATAGATAGATAGATAGATAGATAGATAGATAGATAGATAGATAGATAGATAGATAGATAGATAGATAGATAGATAGATAGATAGATAGATAGATAGATAGATAGATAGATAGATAGATAGATAGATAGATAGATAGATAGATAGATAGATAGATAGATAGATAGATAGATAGATAGATAGATAGATAGATAGATAGATAGATAGATAGATAGATAGATAGATAGATAGATAGATAGATAGATAGATAGATAGATAGATAGATGGATATATAGATAGATGGATAGATAGATAGATGGATATATAGATAGATGGATAGATAGATAGATGGATAGATAGATAGATGGATAGATAGATAGATGGATAGATAGATAGATGGATATATAGATAGATGGATATATAGATAGATGGATATATAGATAGATAGATGGATAGATAGATGGATGGATGGATAGATAGATGGATAGATAGATAGATAGATCGATAGATAGATAGATGGATGGATAGATAAATGGATAGATAGATAGATGGATGGATAGATAGATAGATAGATGGATAGATAGATAGATAGATAGATAGATAGATAGATAGATAGATAGATAGATAGATAGATAGATAGATAGATAGATAGATAGATAGATAGATAGATAGATAGATAGATAGATAGATAGATAGATAGATAGATAGATAGATAGATAGATAGATAGATAGATAGATAGATAGATAGATAGATAGATAGATAGATAGATAGATAGATAGATAGATAGATAGATAGATAGATAGATAGATAGATTCTTCGTTCGTTCTCAAAGTTCTACAGATCAGCGGGATGTATTTCAGAGAATGGAATTAATTGTAGCATTACTTACAGCTTGGCTACTGTATCTAATCAGTTTGACACATCCATCTTCAGTATGGTCTATGATATGGAAAAGCCAACTTCCACATCCAGCTTTAGCCTTGTTTTATGACGTTCATGGCAGGAAATCATGTCGCTATTGATTGCTTCCCTTTAAGCCCCCACCAACACTGGACGACATCTACAGATACAAAAATATACCACCGGTTTTACTAAATCACGATAACAATTGGTTGCAAATAGACATTACCAGAATTCTCATAACAGAACTATGAGTCTTGTATAACGTCTTGAGCAGCATTAGACATCCCATCGACACATACACCAGGAAGATAAATATTTCAAACTTGCGCTCATTAAACATAGCTCACGTCTCGTGCAGTACATTAGCTAATTAAGAGCACCGCTGCGCATGATAGGCTTCCAGATTTTAGTTAATATACAAGAAACGCTCTGAAGACTTCGACACTCATCAGAACAGAAACACGAACGCAAATATATTTTAGTTAGCGCTAACAAACTGTGGGGCCACATTAGAGAGAAACTATGAGAGTTTGAGAGCCTACGCGTCCGGTCGATGTAGAAGTGAGTAGGAATATATTCTCTCTCACAGACAAAGGTCGAAGGGTTAGCATAAAAGACCCGAAATGACCCAGGCCGGTATCGGAATGACGTAAAGAAATTAACCAGTTAATGTTGCTATGGTCTATCAGCATAATGATGTTTCTTGTTTAGTTTCCGTTATAAATAGATTTTCAAGCAGGCTCCTGAAATGTATCACTGTTGACCAGTAACAATGTAATCAATAACATGGTTGTCAGTATATTGTGACCAGTACTATTGCTGCTGACCAGTAACACAGTAACTAGTACCGTCCTGGCAAGTAATATTGTGAACATTACCGTATTTATAAGTAAAATTGCTGACTAAATTTTTAGCGAGTAGCACGACCAGTAATAATATTGCTTACTATTATCATTGTTGACTAATATCATTGTTGACTAATATCATTGTTGACTAATATCATTGTAGACTAATATCATTGTAGGTTAATATCATTGATAATTATCTCATTGTTGACTAGTATCCTTGTAGAATAATATCATTGAAGATTAGCGTCATTGTTTTGTAGTATCATTGTTGACTAATATCATTATAGGTTAATATCATTGATTACTATCTCAATGTTGACTAGTATCATTGTGGACTAAATTCATTAATGATTATCTCATCGCTGACTAGTATCATTATAAACTAATATCATTGTAGACTTATATCATTGTAGACTAATATCATTGTAGGCTAATATCTTTGTAGACTAATATCATTGATGAGTATCTCATTGCTGACTAGTATAATTGTTGACTGGTATCATTGTAGACTAATATTATTGTAGACTAATATCGTTGTAGATTAATATCAATATAAACTAATATCATTCATGATTATCTCACTGTTGACCAGTATCATTATAAACTAATATCATTGTAAACTAATACCATTGTTGACCAGTATCATTATAAACTAATATCATTGTAGACTAATATCATTGTAGACTAATATCATTGCTGACTAATATCAATATAAACTAATATCTTTGTAGATTAATACCATTGTATACTAATATTACTTTAGACTAATATCATTATAAACTAATATCATTGATGATTATCTCATTGTTGACCAGTCTCATTAAAAACTAATATCATTATAAACTAATATCATTGTAGACTAATATCATTGTAGACTAAAATCATTATAAACTAATATCATTGATGATTATCTCAGTGTTGACCAGTATCAATATAAACTAATATCATTGTAGACTAATGCCATTGTTGACGAGTATCATTATAAACTAATATCATTGTAGACTAATATCATTGTAGACTAATATCATTGTAGACTAATACCATTGTTGACAGTATCAATATAAAATAAAATCATTGTTGACTAATATCATTGATGAGTATCTCACTTCTGACTAGTATAATTGTTGACTAGTATCATTGTAGACTAATATTATTGTAGATTAACATCATTGTATACTAATATCAATGATGATTATCTAATTGTTGCCTAGTATCATTATAGACTAATATCATTGTAGACTAATATTATTGTAGATTAACATCATTGTATACTAATACAATTGATGATTATCTAATTGCAGACTAATATCTTTATAGATTAATATCATTGTAGACTAATATCATTGATGATTTTCTCATTGTTGACCAGTATCATTATAAAGTAATATCATTGTAGACTAACATCATTGTTGACTAATATCATTGTTTACTAATATCATTGATGGTTCTCTCATTGTTGACTAGTATCATTATAAACTAATACCATTGTAGATTAATATTATTGTAGACTAATACCATTGTAGACTAATATCATTGTAGTCTAATACCATTGTAGATTAATATCATTGTAGACTAATATCATTGTAGACTAATATCATTGTAGATTAATATCATTGTAGACTAATATCATTGTAGATTAATATCATTGTAGACTAATATCATTGTAGATTAATATCATTGTAGATTAATATCACTGTAGAATAATATAAGTGATGATTATCTCATTGTTGACTAGTATTTTTGTTGACTAGTATCATTCTTGACTAGTATCCTTGTTTACTGTAATCGTTGACTATAATCAATGTTGTCTAGTACCATTTTTGTCTAATATCGTTGTTGACGAATATCATTGCTGACTAGTATGATTGTTTACCAATATAATTTTTGACAAGTAACAATTGTGACCTGCAGTAATTCTCGCCAATAATGTTGTTCATTGGTAAAATAGTTAACTAGTAACAATATTGACCAGCGTTAATATTGACCAATGTTAATGTTGACTAGTGTTAAAGTTGACCAGTGTTAATGTTGACCAGAGTTAATGTTTACCAGTAACATTGGTAACTAGTACCATCATGATCAGTTACTGATACATTGTACGAGAATTAAGATATAAGCAAATGTGTGCTTGTGTTCATTGTCGCATGCAGGATCCCAGGGACTGTCGATAAATTATGTAAAAAAGTAAAGGAAGGGGATCTGAAAAAGTTTGAGTTATTGACAAAGGGAAGTGAGGGGATCAACAAAATTTGCACTCAACAATACAGTTTTTATATAGCAATTAAATTGTTTGAATTTGAAATATTTGTCTAAATATCTGGAAAAAATTATGTAGTTTTGTCGTACTTTTTCTTTTTCCATTTCTTTTTTAAGGGAGGTAGAAGGGGTAACATTTGTTGACAACAGGAGAATCACTGAATTATTAAGTTTTTTAAATGGAGGTGAGGAGAGGTCATAATTTGAAGAAAATTGTTCACGTAAATTATGGACAGTCGCCCCCCCCCCCCACTTCTGCGAATGATCTCCTTACACCATACATTGTCATCGATAATGTATTTCCGACCTACATGCTAAAACACTCTACCTTATAAGTCTGTGATCTCTCCTATTTATAAGAACTTAAAAATCTGGGTTTACTCCATTCCTGTCAGCTGGTAACATGGGTTCAGAAATCATACCAGAAAAAAAAACCGAACGATTGGAAGGGAATTGCCACACTTCATTATTAATGGATTTTTACACTCCTGAACTGGTTAACAAGTCACTTTTACATTTATTTTAGCTGCAAAAATGTGGCATTTCTGGTAGAATAGATCAGCGTGGTTTATGGTTAGATGAATGATGAATGAGATGTCTGTGAACTTTGTCTATGAACTATGTCTAGTTATATAAATCATACGGACTTTAAGAGAAGTTCACACACAACATTGTTAGATGGAAAAATACATTCACAACATTGTTAGATGGAAAAATACATTCACAACATTGTTAGATGGAAAAATACATTCACAACATTGTTAGATGGAAAAATACATTCACAACAAAAATTCCAGATTATTTTAGACATTTAAAAAAAAGTAATAAATAGTTATGAGTAAAAAAGGAACACATCTAGTGCATGCGATATTTAAATGAAATCTGATGTGAACACTTCTAGTGCATGGGATATTTAAATGAAATCTGATGTGAACACTTCTAGTGCATGGGATATTTAAATGAAATCTGATGTGAACACTTCTAGTGCATGGGATATTTAAATGAAATCTGATGTGAACACTTCTAGTGCATGGGATATTTAATTGAAATCTGATGTGAACACTTCTAGTGCATGGGATATTTAATTGAAATCTGATGTGAACACTTCTAGTGCATGCGATATTTAATTGAAATCTGATGTGAACACTTCTAGTGCATGCGATATTTAATTGAAATCTGATGTGAACACTTCTAGTGCATGCGATATTTAATTGAAATCTGATGTGAACACTTCTAGTGCATGCGATATTTAATTGAAATCTGATGTGAACACTTCTAGTGCATGCGGTATTTAATTGAAATCTGATGTTAACACTTCTAGTGCATGCGATATTTAATTGAAATCTGATGTGAACACTTCTAGTGCATGCGATATTTAATTGAAATCTGATGTGAACACTTCTAGTGCATGCGATATTTAATTGAAATCTGATGTGAACACTTCTAGTGCATGCGATATTTAATTGAAATCTGATGTGAACACTTCTAGTGCATGCGATATTTAATTGAAATCTGATGTGAACACTTCTAGTGCATGCGGTATTTAATTGAAATCTGATGTTAACACTTCTAGTGCATGCGATATTTAATTGAAATCTGATGTGAACACTTCTAGTGCATGCGATATTTAATTGAAATCTGATGTGAACACTTCTAGTGCATGCGATATTTAATTGAAATCTGATGTGAACACTTCTAGTGCATGCGATATTTAATTGAAATCTGATGTGAACACATATGCATGTATAGAATATGTATGATTTCGGATCTTTAGGAGATACCAGGGGATACAAGGGCAACAAAAGAGAGTGCGAAACATACCGAGGCATTTCGTTATTAAGCCACACCGGGAAAATTTATGCAAAGTTAATGGTACAACGTGCACGATACATTATCGAACCACAAAGAAATATGACAAGCAATATATCCGACAAAACTGTGAGAACACATCAAGCAGCACAGTAGACACACAGTGACGTAAGTCATCCGTGTAATTTGTCTCGGTCAATCGAAATGCAGAAAAATTTGAGTGGCGACCAATAGCATTATCTTGATATACACAGTTTTCGTTAGGGTATAGCGATGCTTCGAGTACAAATTAGATCTGGAAAAGACAACATACGCTAATGCGCAGCGCTGTTTATGTGAAACGATATAGTGGCAACGAAATCACAATTCTTAAGCAGAGGCTCGTCGGCGGAAGTTCTGTTCATGCTCGAGAACACATAAAATCTGCATGTCCCAACACAACTGATCCCATAAAAGGTAGGAGTCATGATACAGGTAATGGTAACGCCAACTTAAACGTGTACTCCTGGGTATTTAAAAACAACAACTTTGAATGCAGCTCCCCATTGCACAAAGGAAAAAGCATTGAATAAATGGCGGAGAGCACTTTGCTCACGTCTCATACAAAGAGAATTGGGTTCGGTACCCAAGGACACAGAGGGGAATAATGGTTTTCTTACACGATAATTATTCGTCGACTGCGAAGCTTTTCGTCCGAGATAAGCGCAATCTACTTCCTTCTTTGGGTGATAAACGCAATGGCGAAGAGTCAAAACAAAGGCCTCGCCTGGCGCTCGATTGGAAGGCAGTCATTAGCGAACGAGTGAGTGAGATATTCACAGGACAAATCCCAGACCTCCAACGTATTTTGCGAAGCAGCACCTCGCCTAGGAAGATGTATCAGCCCTGAATCTAATTCCCCTGTCGCGTTACCCAACACGGCTCATGCAAAAGAAATTTAGAATGGTCTTCCTACACGAGGAACATCTCGTTGTCTGCGAAGTGCCTCGTCAAAGGAAATATGTACAGTGGGTGACTCAGATAAAGTATCATCTCTATCCACGACATACTACACCTATGAGGAGAAGGTTCCTTCAATAGCTAATGCACTAACCTGAAATCTGAAGCCTGAGTATGAAAAAAAGCTCAGAGAAATCACCCCACCACACATAGGAAGAAACAGCAGGTTGCTCGCAATTCATGTGATAGCGAACAAACAAACAATCAATTTTTTACATGAAATTATATTCCAATGCCACTTTTTCCTCTGTTCAAACTTCCTTTGGAACAAAGAGCTGCAAACGTTGCTGTTCAACAATTTTTGTTTCGTGTTATCTTCATCAACTGTACGCACGATGTCTCTTGATTTGGATTCTTTGTCAACTGTTCTTCTCAATGTCTTCCTTGATTTTCCAGCTAACGTCTTTCCCTGTGGTTTCAGCTCCAGCTCGAATTGTTTCAAATTATACACTTAGAAATAAATCTATTTAAGCTATTCTGAAAGAGCATCATCTACGTGATTAATGATTTTGGGATCACTTTTCAGAGTTGATTCAAATGCAAATGTTATTTATCTTGTGTGGTAGAGAATCTTACATTTGAACGGAATTCATCACGGGAAATAACTACAATGCAACAGTCTTTTAGTATCAATAACACTGGAAATGTGTAAGGTACTGCAGGGCAACGCAGAAAATATAAATTGTCAGAAAATTGTATTTTAAAAATTACACGAGAAATGTTAGTCTACTTGACATATTAAAATCTACGTGATATATGATAATCTACGTGAGAAATGATATAATCCACGTGAGATAGGACAATCTACGTGAGATATAATAGTCTACATGAGGTACAATAAATCTACGTGAGAAATAATAACGTTCTCAGAAATTATAATCTGAGATATGATAATCTACGTGAGATGATAATCTACGTGAGATGATAATCTACGTGAGATATAATAATCTACGTGAGATATGATAGTCTACGTAAGAATATGATAACCTTGCGAGAAATAAAAATCTCGTTAGAAATGATAGTCTACGTGAGATGATAGTCTACGTGAGATGTGATAATCTATGTGAGATATGAATCTACGTTAGACATAATACTCTTGTTCAAGACGTAGAGAATTGACTTGACTGTGGTCGGGTTTTTCTCATATGAAAGTATTCCCTGTCAACTTAGTAGTATAATAATAATAATAATAATAATAATAACGCCCGTGTGTTGCCGGGGCCCAAAAGGGGAGCAAATAATAGCAACACTGTTTACCTTCCACATATGTCGTAAAAGGCGACTAAGGAGGTTATGGGATGGAGTTGGCTGTCCCATCCCATATAGGGTCAGTGACCCAAAGCCTTGCTGAAGTCGGATGTGTCAGGCCGAAAGGCGCAGATATAGAAGCAATGCTGTAAACCATGACAAAACGCATTCCGTTCTCCGGACTACATCCTGCTATGCAGGAGTTTGAGAACGAACGCAGAAGAAGAAGAAGAAGAAGAAGAAGAATACCAATCACGTCTGCATTTCTAAGTCTCACTGTGAGAAGTATTTCCACTGCCAAAACAACATGTGTCACTAGTAGGCATTTGATATATTTTATAAACAGGTAAACAGAATCGGAATCACAACTTGTTCTAATAATTTCTATTATACAAATACGAGTTAACATTTGGTGTACCAGTTACCGGGAACTGGCCTGCCGTGACTAATACGCATAAATATGATGAAAGTATAGATAAGGTTTTTGTAACTTTGGTTTGTGGTCATCTGAATACTTTCTAGTTAGATCCACAAGCAAGTATGGCCATGGTGTCTGGACGAAAGAGCACGACGTGGCTTGTTAGGAACGGTACGATGAACTAATAAGTACTACCATTTAGATCGGTTCTAATCAAATCAAGAGGTTCATATCAACATTTCATGACACGTAATGGTGGTAAGTTGAGAGATTGGGCAGAGGTTGAAATCAATAGCTATTATATATCGAATAAGACAGTGAGATTTCACTGGCAGAATCAATTATGAAATTAATTGTATATCATTTTCTGACATTACATGTAGGTGTTTTTTGTTTGTTAGCAGAATAGATGCCATTTTGGTTATCAATATACATTATGTGCGGGGTAGTTAACAGATGTAAGTATATGTGCTTACATAGTCACAATAGGCAAAATGGCAACAGAGACAGAGAGCGAGAACGTGAGATGTTAGACAGTTTGCCTAACTGGCACGGCAGGGAAACAACAACGAACTTGATACATAATACTATGGACAGAGAGCTGTGGAGAGCCATGATCCCTGATGGAGCATGGTACCTGATGATGATGATGATGATGAAGTATATGTGCGGGGTAACTAACAGATCTAAGTATATGTTCGGGGTAACTAACAGATGTAAGCATATGTGTGGGGTAATTAACAGATGTAAGCATATGTGCGGGGTAACTAACAGATGTAAGCATATGTGTGGGGTAACTAACAGATGTAAGCATATGTGCGAGGTAACTAACAGATGTAAGCATATGTGTGGGGTAATTAACAGATATAAGCATATGTGCGGGGTAACTAACAGATGTAAGTATATGTGCGGGGTAACTAACAGATGTAAGCATATGTGCGGGGTAACTAACAGATGTAAGCATATGTGCGAGGTATTTAACAGATGTAAGTATATGTGCGTGGTATTTAACAGATGTAAGTATATGTGCGGGGTATTTAACAGATGTAAGTATATGTGCGTGGTATTTAACAGATGTAAGTATATGTGTGGGGTATGTAACAGATGTAAGTATATGTGTGGGGTATGTAACAGATGTAAGTATATGTGTGGGGTATGTACCAGATGTATGTATATGTGCGGGGTATTTAACAGATGTACGTATACGTTTGTGTGTACTGCTCACTTGTTATGCGCATTTATCATCTAAAAAATGTAGCAGTTTAATAGACTGTGTGTCTCGTTTCATCATCAACTATGTAGTACTGACATCATATTCTGATCATCAACTATGTAGTACTGACATCATATTCTGATCATCAACTATGTAGTACTGACATCATATTCTGATCATCAACTATGTAGTACTGACATCATCCTCACATCATCAATTATGGAGTAATGACATCTTCATCGCCTCATTAATTATATAGTACTGACATCATCATGTCATCATCAACTTTGTAGTAATGACAATAATCTCATCATCAACTATAGTACTGACATCTTCATCAATTATGTAGTACTGACATCATCAATTATGTAGTACTGACATCATCACTTATGTAATACTGACATCATCATCTGTTCATCAACTGTAGTACTGACAGCAACATCTCATCATCCACTATGTAGTACTGACATCATCAATTATGTTTTACTGAGATCATCAATTATGTAGTACTGATATAATCATATCATCATCAACTATGTGGCACTGACATCATTAACTATGTAGTACTGACATCATTAATTATGTTGCACTGACATCATCAACTATGTAGTTCTGACATCAACTATGTAGTACTGACATCATCAATTCTGTTGGACTGACATCATTATCTGATTATCTATTATGTAATACTGACATCATTATCGCATCATCAATTATGTAGTACTGACATCATCAACTATGTAGTACTGACATCATCAACTATGTAGTACTGACATCATCAACTATGTAGTACTTACATAATCAATTATGTTGTACTGACATTATCAACTATGTAGTACTGACATAAACTATGTAGCTCTGACACAATCAGCTATGTAGTACTGACATCATCATGAACTCATCATTAACTATGTATTACTGACAACATCATTTCATCACTCAGTATGTCGTTCTGACATCACCTAAGTATGTCTTATCTCATCCACTAAGTAGCACTGACTAAGTATGTCTCATCTTACCTACTAAGTAGTACTGACTAATAGTTTCTCATCCACTAAGTAGTACTGACTAATTATTTCTCATCCACTAAGTAGTACTGACTAATAGTTTCTCATCCACTAAGTAGTACTGACTAATTGTTTCTCATCCACTAAGTAGTACTGACTAATTGTTTCTCATCCACTAAGTAGTACTGACTAATTGTTTCTCATCCACTAAGTAGCATTTACTAATTGTTTCTCATCCACTAAGTAGCATTGACTAATAGTTTCTCATCCACTAAGTAGTACTGACTAATTGTTTCTCTTCCACTAAGTAGCATTGACTAATAGTTTCTCATCCACTAAGTAGTACTAACTAATTCTTTCTCATCCACTAAGTAGCACTGACTAATTGCGTCTCATTCAATAAATAGCACTAATTGTGTCTCATCCATTAAGTAGCGCTTACTAATTGTGTCTCATCTCATCCACCAGTTAGCACTGACTAATTGTGTCTCATTCACTAAGTAGCGCTGACTAATTGAGTCTCATCTCATTTACTAAATAGCACTGACTAATTGTGTCTCATCCACTACGTAGTACTGACTAATTGTGTCTCATCCACTAAGTAGTACTGAATAATTGTGTCTCATCCACTAAGTAGCGCTTTCTAATTGTGTCTCATTCACTAAGTAGCACTGAATAATTGTGTCTCATCCACTATGTAGCGCTGACTAAGTGTGTCTCATTCACTAAGTAGCACTGACAAATTGTGTCTCATTCACTAAGTAGCACTGACTAATTGTGTTTCATCCACTAAGTAGCAATGATTTATTGTGTCTCATCCGCTAAGTAGCACAGACTAATTGTGTCTCATCCAATACGTAGCACTGACTAAGTGTGTCTCATCTCATCCACTAAGTAGCACTGACTAAGTGTGTCTCGTCTCATCCACTAAGTGGTACTGACTAGTTGTGTCTCATCCACTAAGTAGCACTGACTAATTGTGTCTCATCCACTAAGTATCACTGACTAATTGTGTCTCATCCACTAAGTAGCACTGACTAATTGTGTCTCATCCACTAAGTATCACTGACTAATTGTGTCTCATCCACTAAGTATCACTGACTAATTGTGTCTCATCCAATACGTAGCACTGACTAAGTGTGTCTCATCTCATCCACTAAGTAGCACTGACTAAGTGTGTCTCGTCTCATCCACTAAGTAGTTCTGACTAAGTGTGTCTCATCCACTAAGTATCACTGACTAATTGTGTCTCATCCAATAAGTAGCACTAACTAAGTGTGTCTCTTCCTATCATTTACCATGTAGTATTGACGTGAACAATTACATCTCACTACCCACCACGTAGTTTTGACGTTATCACATTTAATCTCATCATCAACGACCTATCAATGAAACAACCTCATCACATCTACAACATTCAGTAAAGATGTCATGACAGTATATCACGCAACAACATCTACCATGCCTCATAGTCGTCTCTTACGACATACATGGAAGGTAGATAGTGGTGCTATTCTTTGCTCCACTTTAGAACTCCGGAAACACACGACGAATGTCTTGTAATATTTGTAATTCCCCCGTCCTCCCCCAAAATGTTGCAGGTGATTATGCGGTAGACTTGATGGATACGAGAACACAAGTTTGATAATGCTGTCATCGGTTCCCGAGACCGATATTTATTATTACTACTTTGACAATTTTTATAAATGATCTGAACGCAGACACTGTTATTTGCTTGTCTTACTCCATTACCGTGACGTTATTTTATACTCGAAAATTCTGACCATAATCATCATGGCTGCAATCATAGAACAACTATTTGGTACAATCGGCGTGGACGAAATCATAGAACAAATATTTGGTACAATCAACGTGGACGAAGTAATAGAACAAATGTTTGGTAACTATTTATTTAGTTGAAAATAGATCATGATGATACGACTAGATCACATATAGAGTAAATCAGTGCACAATACAGCTAATAGCGGCCTAACTTGAATTTTAACTACAGTCCGGTGACGGACATACAGAGCTCACAATAAGAGACCAGCTAGCAGTGGTTCTCAATCTATGGGTCACGACCCCACTTGGCGGACGAACGACCCTTTCACAAGGGTTGTCTAAGACCATCGGAAAACACATATGAAGTAGCAAAGAAAATAATTTTATAGTTGCTTATCACCACAACATGAAGAACTGTATTAAAGAGTCGCGGCATTAGGAAGGTTGAGAACTACTTAGCTAGGGGAAATAGACTCTCTTATGGAAGCTTTGTAGCATGTTATTTATACAATTATAGATACCCTCTGAGTAAAAGGCTCCTTCAATAGGCATTGTACTAAGCTGAAAGCTGAAGTATCCTCGGTATGAAGGAAAGCTCAGAAAAACCACCTCACTGTACACTTGAAGTAAGAGCTAATCAAGCGCAATACCAGAGGTTCTCAAACAAACAAGAAATCTATATTATCCTAAATCTATGAACTTTTGGGTGATACCATTTCCACTTTTACGAACGGTCCTTCCATCTGTTCTTCTTCTTCGTCAGCGTTCATTCTCAAACTCCCGCTGGATCTCCCTTATATCAAGACCATGTTCCTACTAGATTTCCAGCAGGATGTAGTCCAGAGAATGGAAATACGATGTGTCGCTGTTTTATTTGCGCAAATGGCACGACACATCTATCTTCGGCTGGTCCTATCTGTTTATTTGTTGTTGTTTTCTTTACCATATTGCTGTTTATATAATATAAGATGATTATATTACAGGTCGTTGACAAATAATATACTAGGTTCTGATAGCACCTTCTTTTTTATTTTAGTACCCATCTTTTTTTTTGACAGTCCACATCTGTTGTGATAGCGCATACTTGTTTTGAGAACGTACATCGTAGTTGTATAGATTATACTTCTGTATTTTTCCAAGAAAGCATATACGTTTTTCTTTAATTTATTCTTTTCATAAAATTTAGCGGCATCGTTCTCCCTCATCATCTATTATTTTATATATCCCTCATCGTCTCATATTATCCCTCATCGTTTATCATTATCCCTTATCATCTCTCATTATTCCTCATCATCTCTTGTTATCCGTCATCCTCTCTCATTATCCCGTATCATCTCTCATTATCTCTCATCATCACACATGAGTTATGACCGCAGGTTGTCATCAACGCAGTCGGACAAGTCCCTAGGTGCTCCGATCCTTGATTCAATAAATCCATCAAATGTAAAGTCCGACAGTTCTAGTTCGATGCTGATTTATCATTCTCTTCGTACATCTATTATGTTTCTCTTCACGGGCTCTTCCAATCTTTACCCCGATCTCACGCAGTCTTTAGAGCACGGGCTCTTCCAATCTTTACCTCGATCTCACGCAGTCTTTAGAGCACGTGCTCTTCCAATCTTTACCCCGATCTCACGCAGTCTTTAGAGCACGGGCTCTTCCAATCTTTACCCCGATCTCACGCAGTCTTTAGAGCACGGGCTCTTCCAATCTTTACCCCGATCTCACGCAGTCTTTAGAGCACGGGTTCTTCCAATCTTTACCCCAATCTCACGCAGTCTTTAGAGCACGGACTGTTCCGATTTTTACCTCAATCTCACGCAGTCTTGAGAGCAATCATAATTCACATTTTTGGAAATTTTTATGGCGGACGAGGTACCTCAGTGGATTAAATATGACATTTATGTACCTACTGAAACAGTGGCCATAATCGCCAGTGCATCGGCCTACTCATTACCATCAACACCCACATGTCCTGGCACTAATGTAAAGGTATTTTTTCTGGTTACGGATTGTGACAATAACTCTCCACCATTAACGGCGAACGATTCACGCTTCAAATTTGCGGCTTTTATTTCTTAATCACTAAGTATTTATGCATGATCGAGAATAGTTCTGTGACATCTGACATGCATGCCTATAGTTCTGTGACATCTGACATGCATGATAATAGTTCTGTGACATCTGACGTGCATGAGAATAGTTCTGTGACATCTGACATACATGATAATAGTTCTGTGACATCTGACATGCATGAGAATAATTCTGTGACATCTGACATGCATGAGAATAGTTCTGTGACATATGACATGCATGAGAATAGCTCTGCGACATCTGACATGCATGAGAATAGTTCTGTGAGATCAGCCATGACAGTTCTTCTACCACAGTTTTATCTCCATCGTAAGACCGTTCGTTGTGGTAAAGACATCGATGAACAATTGTCCCACCTAAATGTTCAATAAAGACACAAGAACATTGTTGATGACGAATGTGATCCATCAGTCTAGATTAATTTATCATCCTCTGCATCATTATCAATTGTTATCGTTAAACAATTACCGATTCGTTGTTATCGTCAGTAAATTCCCTGAATTCTGCATTCACCACCACCGGATTGTTGTTCCTGAAACTTCTGTCGAGTGTGATGATCCCTCATCAACCCTAAAAATCCATCATCATCATTCCAGATCTCTCCCATCCTAATAACCCCTCATTATCTCTCAAATCCCTCATTATTCTTCATTATCCATCATCATCCCTAAATACTTCTAACATTCCCATCATCTAACATTCTCATCCCTGATCATCCCTGATCATCCCTCATCATCCCTGATAATCTCTAGTGGTTTCACATTTGCAAATAATTTTCTGTTGTCTCCATTATTTCAAGATATGACGTGGTGATAAGAGTATGAGAACACGGCCCACTAGATCAGCAACTACCCAGATACGACGTGATGCAAAGGTGAATAGCACATGGACCACTAGATCAGGAACTATCCAGATACGACGTGATTCAAAGGTGAATAGCACATGGACCACTGGATCAGCAACTATCCAGATACGACGTGATTCAAAGGTGAATAGCACATGGACCACTAGATCAGCAACTATCCAGAAACGATGTGGTGCAGAGGTCAAAAGCACATGGACCACTGGATCAGCAACTACCCAGATACGACGTGATGCAAATGTGAACAGCACATGGACCACTAGATCAGCAACTATCCAGATACGACGTGATTCAAAGGTGAATAGCACATGGACCACTAGATCAGCAACTATCCAGATACGATGTGGTGCAGAGGTCAAAAGCACATGGACCACTGGAGCAGCAAGTAGCCAGATGTGCCGTGACACAGAGGTCAAAAGCACATGGACCACAGCATCATGTTATAAACAGAACGTCCCACCCTCAGCGTTGTTTTTTTTTTTTGGTGGTGGGGGGGCGCTGTCTTTATATTATGTCAGCACTGTTTTCCAAATATAGCCTCTTCCCAGACTTTGTCAATAACTGTCAATAATTCAGGGTCCTCTCTGATTAAACATATTAAAAGAATGTAATGAACACCCCCCACACGTAGATAAATATATTTATTGCAGAGAAAGTACTAAAAAACTACATGATTTGTTTCACATTTTAAGAAAAAAAAAAGTCAAATTAATTAAATCTTTGGTTTACTAAATCTATATTGTTGACATCAACTTTTGTCACACCACATTGTCAATAACTGTCAAACATTCTTAGACCCCCTCTCCCTATTTGTTGATTTCATTATGCACAATTCCTATGCAATACTGCATGAATAATCCATCTACTCAGTTGGGATCTATGTGGCTATGTTAAACGCATGTCCCACCATTTTGTTTTCAGACATTCAGTCACCTAAATACTTGTAACCGTATAGTGGTGTTAGATGTGATCACATTTTACAAAATAATCCACGTTATTATGATTTTAAAGTATGTCCAGTGTTTATTATTCACATGAAGTACTTAGCCATTTACATTATTACTCCACTACTGTTTCTTTTATCCCAAGTATACAAAATTATATTAAAGGAAATAAATATGAAACAAATAAATTATTTTGCGTATATTGAAAGACAGGACACAGTGTTGAAGACCATACTTGAAATTAGTGGTGATGATGAAACGAGCAAGAGGTACGAAGAGGTGCAAAAGGGAGGGAAATTTCCCAAATTGATAGATAACAGTTTAGCACCAACTCAAGAGACAGAAGATGGTGGAAGTCCGTTCCTGCCAACCTTCGTTGCGGAGACGGGACTCTATGATCCCAAGCATTTTATCAGAAGAATTATCACGTCGCAGGAGATTGTGCATCCCGTCTGTTCAGACTCGTCGTCATTTATGTTATGTGCGCATCTTGATAAAGGCTTTTTGTTTCGATTATGTCCTGTGTATTGTTATTTGTAAGATTATAGCCTGTGTTTTGTTGTGTGTATTATTTCACGTAAGCATCCGACAGTAATGGTGTGTTAGTCTTCGTGTCCCATGTGAGTACTATTTTCAAACAATTTTTACTAGAACATCACTACAGTAAGAACATCCTGGGTTGATGGCTACACTCTAAATAGAATATGCTAACAAATTTTGCTTGGTATATTACGTAATTACGTTACTAGTATTTTATTATTTTGTCCGAAATATTCTTACCACGTCCGGCTCCGTACCGTCGAGAGACAGAACATGTCTGTGAAGATCAAGGTACCGGACTCATATTGTGCAGGAAATTATGCATCTGAATAGTTCAGAAAGAAATGACAAACTACTTACTGTATTTATATTGTCTAGAAAATCACTACAGCCAAAACAATGATGGATTCATTCATGGCTTTATTCTAAATAGGATAAGCCACCGGTTTTTTTTTGTTGGTATTAATACAATGCTTAAAAAAAGCACCAACTTGAAATGGGCTTGTATGCCTGACAAACAACTCTAAACAGATGATAAGCTCGTTAAAAGAAAACGACTTGCCGGTTTACGGAATAAACTCGTCAGGGACTCTCTCAGTGTCCCTAAAGAGCTTCAATATCAACACCACATCTTGGGTGTCTGTCACTCAGTATCGGCCGGTGTGGCGCTGCAACACCAGACAGGTGCTAGCATCGAAGAGAAACATCACATCTCAGAGAAACATCACATCTCAGAGGCACAGAGAAACATCACATCTCAGAGGTACGTAGAAAATGTGCTTCCAAAAACAAAGATAAAATTAAACACAGACAACCAAATCTTATAATATTTCAAGTGACATATTCTTTCCAGAACATTATCTTCGTCGTGGATACTATGAACACCTCTCTGTTTCGGGCAAGCAGTATGTATTGGCCCTAGAGACATGTGCAGGCATTCTTCGATGTCGCTGGTCTATCGTCTTCTTAATCTTCTTCTTCTTCTCTTGCCCGGCACTCTGCATTCTAGAATCAACATTTCGATACCATCATGTCGCTTTAAGTGTCCAAAATAATGTAGCTTCCTTCTTATAATGGTATCTACAAGCCACCCCTCATTTAGTTTCAGTAATTTCAAAACTGCAATGTTCCTCTTTTTATCTGTCCATGATATTCTTAGGATATTTTTGTAGCACTTCATTTCAAATTAATTGTTTTTGGTGTGTATTGTCTTGTTAATTCGTGTAATAGGTGTCCCAAATGTGGAAGGGGAATTTTTCGTCAGGATTGGACATTTTAGTAATCTCAGCGAACACGAGTGAGATACAACTGTCGTCATTATCGCATATCCTCAATAGCTATTATTAATTTTAGTCAGTTATTGGAAAACAGGATCATTAACTTCAAACTGATATTAATTAATTTGCCTCATGTCAACAGAGTACGAGAGTTCGCTCTAATTTACACACAAAAACTGCGTGCAGCTGGCAATTTTTTCAAAAATAAAATAATCTTCTATCTTTATCCACTTTTCTATCCGTAATAATAATTCTCTATTTTCTTAAATGATGCAATAAACGACATTAATTACAGATATAATCTCAAATTCCATCAATCAAAGTTTACTCGACGTCAAATTTATGTAAAAACTTCCATCATGGCTCGTTAAATATTGTGACACTTGTAAGCAAACAAGAATAATGTTTTGTAGCAACCGTATTTCCATCAATTCTTGATCTGACATTCAAAACAGAAGTGTGTGAGTGTATAACACATTGATGATTTTCTGAGAGCGGTTACTGCTAACAAAATATGGCGCCATGTTATATAAATATTAAGCCATGAATATGTGATCAAGTCTTACTGCATTGTCATCGTCTGTACGCGTTCCTAGACGTCTGCTATCTAGGTGGTATGTTTGGATGAGCAATTATGTGTATTTGTATTGCATGAAGCTAGTGTTGTTAATGTATGTCTATACATCTGTTGGTTTCTACTGTGAATGATATTCGTGACAAGATCTGAAGGTGACAACTAACTTCCCTGAGGAGGTTACAAAATACAACAATATTTTCTTACACACAACTATCATTTCAACATATACATGGAAATAATAATAAAAGAAGCTCACATCAGCAGCGAGAAAACATTAGACTTAAATATAATTGAGGAACTTGATAATGAAATCAACGAACTACGATCACATTCTATCTAATATGCGAGACTGAGGAAAATGGGTAAAACCACATGAAATGCAATGTTATTAGCATGTAAAGAGTACCAGATGAAAATTAGCGTACAAAAAACAGAAACTATGAAACTTTTCAAGTCTGCAACACCAATGAAAAATATAACAATAGATAACACAACCGTAAAACAAGTTAAAGAATCTAAATATCTAGGCAGCATTTTCCCCGAAAATTGAAGACTAGACAGAGAAATAGAAACAAGGTATCAGAAAGCAATTGCAGGGACTTAACAACTTTCACATTTGCTTTTTCACCGAATGATCAAGATGAATATAATAAGACAAATGACATCTACAATTTGTATACCAACACTGTGCTACCAATGCCAAACATGGTCTTTAACAGTCTCGCAGCACAGGAAATTCGTCACATGTGAAATGAAGTGTGTGAGAAAAGCTGCAATGTTTACTAAGCTAGATAACATAAACATGAAGAAATTAGAAAAAAGAGTTGGTATAATTATCATGTATTGAACATATCGAAGGACATCAAGTGAAATGGTTCGTTCACCTTATGAGAATGTAGCCAAACCAAATACCAATAAGACCATATAGCAAAAGAACATCCTGACATAAAGGAAAAGGTAAACCAAGAAAATTGTGGATATAAAACATCAAACATGACCTCAACGCTACGAAGATGACACATCTGGCATTGGAACGACAGCTGAAGCTCCGACCCCTACGCTTAACGTTAAGTGTGATTACAATCAACCATCGTTCACCTAGGGAAGGACAATAGACAATATAATGACTAATGGATGTCTTGTTTCGCTTTGTATCTTACTCTACTCATACTATTTCTCAGAAATATTTGTGTCATTTGACGCATGAGACTGACTGGTGTTCTTCACGGTCAGTGGTTCCAGTGTTGTTCACTACAGCTATAAATGTAAATACAACTACAATATATAAATATTGATAGAGATTTTGAAATGAGATGTCAAAAGGCAAACGCTGTAACATACCAACCGTCACAGCTGATTAAAAACCCAGCGTTCAACATGGCGATCAAAGGACAGATAAAGATATCATCTTTATTCGAACGCTATGTTACCAGTACAAGAAAGGGCCACTTACAAAAACGCTCTTGAGAAAGATTACAACATGTGAGATGAAATGCCTGAGAAAGATTACAACGTGTGAGATGAAATGTCTGAGAAAGATTACAACGTGTGAGATGAAATGTCTGAGAAAGATTACAACGTATGAGATAAAATGCATGAGAAAGATTACAACGTGTGAGATGAAATGCCTGAGGAAGGCTAAAAACTTAACCAGAAGAGATGAAATGAGAAATGAAGACATCAGGAAGATAGTAAAGACCATATAAAGCAAACAATATATAGAAAGACAGCAGATCACCTAGTGCGGACAATTATGCGAATGGAACCATCACAATAGTAATCCAGGCGTACAACAGCAGAAAGAACGGTTGTAAGGCAAGAGAAAGACCAAGAACAAGATGGGAAGATTCAATCAGAGAGATTGTTAAGAGCCACGGACTGATCATGGCAATCGCAACAAAGATGGCCAAAGACAGAAAACTAAAACTTCCCACAACGCCAAACGGCAGTTGTGGAAAAGACAATATATAGATAGATAAATCGGGATCTAATTACCATACCTGGTATGTATCCATTGCTGTCTATATCATTCCCTAATTTTGAGATTAGATCCATTCCAGAAGCACACGCATTTTCAAATTCTCCTAAGTTTGATATCTGGATCTGGGTATATGCTGTTGGCCGTGTAAGCCATTCTTCTTCTTCAAGTATTGGTGTTTACTCACCATCATCTTGTATATATATATATATATATATATATATATATATATATATATATATATATATATATATATATATATCTGGTTGTGCGTCCTTATCGCCGTCACTGATGTATCAAGCTCATCTTTAGATTACTTATTCCCGTGTCATCATTACATGACCTGTCTCAGATTTTTGAACATCCTGTAACTGTACGGCCAGAAACTAGATGTCACAAAGATGTTGCTCTTTAGAAAAACATTGAGAATACCATAAACAGCTAGAAAAACAAATGAAAATGTAGTTATGGAGATTGGCACCAAAAGCAAGTTACGTATCAACATCATTAAAAAAACAATGCATTTATTGTAACAATTGTCAATAACAATTGTCATTTATTGACAACAGGATGAAGATGTTTGGAAAACACCATAACAACAGGCACAATTAAGAGGTAAATAGACAGTGGCGTGGCAGAAAGTCAATAGTACAGCTGATACACACAGTACTGTAGATAGAATGTTTGGGCCAATTTCAAAACAGGTGGCTAACGTCCGATTTGTCTTTGGATTATTTCCCTTGGCTATGTGTATCAGGCAATGTGTGTTTATTTATTAATCCTAACTCTAAGCCAAACAATAGCCCTAACTCACACAACTCGCTTGTAATCACTCATACAACAGTCTTAAATAAATAAATATTTAAAATAATAAACCTAAAATAAACATATTTTTAACATAACTAAGGAAAATAATCAAAAGAAAAATCAGACGGTGGGCACCCTATCTGGGATTGGACCGATTGTTGTGAAGATGAAGGTTCGCCTACATTATCCTGCACGACACAGAATGCTGGTGACTTTGCGATTTCATTTTCCCATTATCTAGTTTATTTTCTTATGTAGTAATTGTGTTTCCTTTGTATGCTGTTTCTATTCCAATGCATTTATGACACAGCCAGTTTTTTTTCGCTATGTTTTATTTATATTAGTATGTGTAACCTCGTGTTCATCTTTCTTGAACGTATCTATCCTTATGTTCTATATTAATTATGCGACGTTTGTTCGCAAACTAATGCAGATTAGCAGGTTGTAGTCCGGAGAAAGGCAATACGTTACAGTTTACAGCTTTGTTGCAGTAGCTGTGATTTTCGTCCTGACACATCCGATTTCAGCATGACTTCTGGGTCACTTAACTTTCTAGAAAATCGGACAGCCAATTCCATCTTCAAAACCGCCTTAACCGCCTCGTACGACGTACGCAGGTGACAGTTCTTTACTCTTATTTAGAGCTCTGGAAACAGGCGACCGCTTAATTAATTCCAATATGTCTATCATTATCCACTATATTGTCTGCTTCCAGAAAATATACGTTCACGATAAACTAGACGTCTATGGGACAAGGAAATAGAAGTTTTTCGTGTTAACTATACCTGTATCTAAATATGCTGTTTTTATGTGACACCTATTGCGTTGTCATGACAGCGATCATCCACATTGATAACATGCGTGTCCAGACAGGCGTATATAAATATACAATTATGTGTATATATATATATACATACAGACGCCATCGTCTGTTATTTTTGTTTTATTAACGTCACCATTGACAAGTATTAACGTTAACATATAACATTGTGTCAAACTGTCTTTTCCATCGTTATATTTCTTCATTTGAATGTCGCTCTAGCAGTGACTGTTGACGGTACCATAAGACCTCTGAACAGAAAGTAAACATGAACTGAAAGGTTGTTCTTTTATTGTTTCTCTGTTTGACGGCTTGGCATTTTTTTTTTACCTGTGACTCACAGTATATAAATAGTGACTATCGAAAATCACGACAACAATTTAAAAAACGTCAAGAATGAATTCTTGTTTACTTTTTGTTTGGAGGTCTATGCCAGGAAATTGCTCGAGAAATGTTCTGTAACCACAATTATGGTTTTAATTTGATTATCTTACGTTCGATGAATCTATGTCTTCTTACACAGTAGGGTTAGCGATGTAGTGATGCTCTTGTTAATTTACTAAACTCACCAGTTAAAATTTATGTTACAGCCTATTTCCTAGACCCATACCCGCAGCTGAATATTTAGTTTTGAGCTTGTAATCTCAGAAAAAATTTCTGAATAATCGCTTTAAGCACTTCATTTTTGACCAAATTAGAAGCAAAAGTAAAATGTGAAAGTAATAGAACTCATAGCATCATCATTACACACAGATTCCAATACGTGCTCAGCTGTTTAATCAGTGGTGGACCAGAAACCAAGTTACTTGGTAGTTATGTGGATAACACAACACAAAGATTCCAATACGTGCTCAGCTGTTTAGTCAGTGGTTGACCAGAAACCACCGGACAAGCGTCGCCTATAACATTTTCTCAGTATATAATAGCACCATTCTTCGATTTCTCCAGAGCATGAGCATCAGTACCCTACTACCTGGTGGCTGGGTGAACCAGAGGAGTCAATTTTATTTCAATCCAAGAATATCGAGTGAATTCGAAACCCGGGCCTGATGTTAAGATAGCGAATGACTTAACTATACACCACCGAGGCTGTAAAAAAATTATAATCTTTTCGCAGTTTTGATAAATTGAAAGTTACTTGGTAGTAATGTGGATAGCACATGCGCCAAGTTACTTGGTAGTTATGTGGATAACACATGAGCCAAGTTATTTGGTAGTTATGTGGATAACACATGAGCCAAGTTACTTAGTAGTTACCAGGACAACACATGCGCCAAGTTACTTGGTAGTTATGTGGATAACACATGCGCCAAGTTACTTAGTAGTTATGTGGATAATACATGAGCCAAGTTACTTGGTGGTTATGTGGATAACGCATGAGCCAAGTTACTTGGTAGTTATATGGATAACGCATGAGCCAAGTTATTTAGTAGTTACCAGGACAACACATGCGCCAAGTTACTTGGTAGTTATGTGGATAACACATGTGCCAAGTTACTTAGTAGTTATGTGGATAATACATGAGCCAAGTTACTTGGTAGTTATGTGGATAACACATGAGCCAAGTTACTTGGTAGTTATGTGGAAAACACATGAACCAAGTTACTTATTAGTTACGAGGACAACACATGAGCCAAGTTATGGTGACATAAAAAATTAGCCAAGTTACTTTGTAATTATGCAGACAATAAATGAGCCAAGTTACTTGATGATTATATGGACAATAAATGAGCCACATCACGTGATAGTTATTTGTACAACAAATGAACCAAGGTACTTGGCAGTTATGTGAACAACAAATGAGCTAATTAATATGGTAGCTATATAAAAAACAAATGAGCCGTTGTTATAATGTAAACGGCTGTCATGTGTTATTTAAGCCAAATAGAGCTTCTGTAACTGATTAAAAACGCAGAAAAAAAACATAACTGTGCCGTTCCAAATTTTCGATATTTACAAAATAATAGTATGAACTATTTGTAAACAAAAACAAAGTTTTTAATAATATCTATCTATTGTCACTTCAAGTAGTGCCGTTAAGCGTAGTGGGAAAATGTTGGAGTTGTCTGTCTTTGATCATGTGGGTCGTATTGTCCATGATCAGCCCGTGCCTTTTTTTTATTGTCTTCATCCATCTAATTTTTGGTCATCCTTGTGTCTTGTAACCAGATCTTTTCTTGTATGCACAAAGGACTGGTTGCGTTGGTTCCATTTTCATGAAGTGAAAAAACCATTTACCGCGTCATAACAATGTTCTCATTCAGTGGTTCTCAGCCTACTGTTCTATAATTTACCAAGTCTTGAGAATGTCTATATTCAGTGCTTCTCAGCCTATTGTTCGTAATTTACCACATCACCAGAATGTCCCCATTTAGTAGTTTTCAGCCTATTGTTCTTAAGTTATCAGTTCATGAGAATGTTCTCATATAGTGGTTCTCAGCCTTATTTTCGCCGATGACCCATTGTGAGACAATTTTTCTCCCTTAGCTTCCTCCTATTTAATGGAGCTACACAAAGTAAAACTTGTCAATTTTCTAGAAGGCTTGTTAGTAGAAGACTTGTTAGTAGAAGACTTGTTAGTATATCTCTTGTTAAATATCGCATATGTTGTTACATTTTTAGACCTTTCCTCCTTCCCATTTCTGGTTCGTATCTCTGTCCACAATTTATATTTTTCGTCCTTGGTGGGGGGGGGGGGGTGAGAGGGGGTGTATGAAAACGTTTGATTTGATAGACGTTGACATGGGGGAGTATTGACAAACGATGACCTATCGTCAACAAAACGGTTTTGACTGCACCAATTAAGTTTTGTATATTCGAAGAAAATACATTAAGAATTTGAATTTAAAAAAATATATATCCGTTTTTTCCACACTTCTTCTGCTAAATTATTTTCATGGGGTGGGGAAATATTTTGACATAATAAAGGAAGAAAGTGTCTCTGAATGCTTGTTAATTCATTCACAAAGGAGGAGGAGGTCAAACATTGCCAAAAGTGTTGATGTAATCTATGTACAACCCCTAAGCGCTGTAGCCCTCATGGAAGAGGCACATGAGAATCACTGCTATAATTCATATTTCGTCTACCCACTGGTTTTACTCAACAAATTAATGTTTCTAACATAAGAACATTGAAATAAATATGCATCTAAAAAAATATGATTTTATTCCTATATTTTTCTCCCCCAAAAAATCATATTTCCAAATAATCATTTATGAAATTAATCATCTATCCAAATATGCAATCACTCCTTGCGAATCATTTCTAGCTGTTTTTCTAGTCCTGCAAATATTTCATCCCCACAAATTTGTGTGTTAAATTACCGAGGCCGTTAATTTGTTTGATCGTTATGCAAACGTAAATCGTATTGCAGAGTGAGGATATTGTCTTTTTATTTTTTTTAAACGCGCTTCCTAAACGTCATATTTGCAGGAAACAAAAATCAGGCACAAATTTGGCCACATATTGCTAGCCACGTTAGATTCTATTTACATAAACTGTCCTTGTGTAAATGGAACATTGATGTCATCAAGGTAATAGTAAAAGTAAAGTTAGCCAATAGCATTTATTAATCCCGCAGGGTTGTGATATGTTAGCGATCTTACATGTCAGTGACTCTGCTATATGAGGGCGGTAGCCATCTCCTTTCCCTCGCAGTCTATACTGCCGGGCATGATTCTGTATCCAATTAAGGCTGAGTTGATATTAAGGTAATACTTTCATATATCATCTTCTATCTTGAAAGATTCGAATCGGTCAACGTAGATATGATTGGATGACATCCATACTTGCTTCTTGCCTCTTGGATATCAAATGGATATGCTACCTTTGACATGATGGTGATTACAGCTATTGAGCTATCTATAAGTTGTGTCTTTTTCTTCTTCTTCTTTCTGTCCTCATGTACCTTTCGGTGTTGAGGGGAGAGTGAGTGTACGGTCTTTTGCCCTTTTATTTGCCTTTTCCGCTGTTATATTTCCGAGTGTCTCTAATACACTATCTATCCACCTTTTATGAGGGCGTCCAATAGGTCGACTGTTTTCGTATCGTTTGTTAAAGGTTTTTTGGATAATACTATGCTATTTCTGTCTGGTTATGTGGCAGAACCATTTAACTTGTTATTTCTGGATGTATTCTATTGTTGACTTGATCCCAAATTGTTTCCTTAGTGTTTTATTCCTAATTTTGTCTCTCAAGTTAACTCCAATCATATGTCTCACACATTTCATTTCAGTGGTGTTAATCTTATGAATTGTTCTAGAATCTAATGTCCAAGTTTGACACTGATAACACAACGTTGGTAAAATAATGGTGTTGTCTAGCGCTTTCTTTGTTTCTAGTGTAATTTCTTTGTTTCTTAGTAAAGGTGTTAATTGACCAATGACCTGACAGGCCTTATTACATCTTGCGTTTATTTTTGCTTCTTGTTTGTTGTCATATCTCAATGTGCTGCCCAGATATTTGAATTCATCTACATGTTTTAGTTGTTTATTGTTTATCTGAATGTTGATGTTCTCCTTTTCCCTTCCAATATTAATTACTTCTGTTTTGTCTATATTGATTTTCATTCCAAATTGCTTGCCTGCTGTGTCTATTATGCTTAGGTGATCTTGCAGGTTTTTAATGCTGTTGTGGAATAAAACCTGGTCATCTGCAAAAAGCAGTCCATTTATTTCATTAGAATTTACTGTTTTGTTTATATGGTCCATTTATGTAATAATAAGTAGTGGGGACAATACACATCCCTGTTTAACTCATGTGCTAATCACAAAGTTTTCTGTGTAGCCTGCTGCTGCCGTTCTTACAGTGCAGCTGCTGTTGTTATAGAGACTTCTACAAACGTTAATTATCGTTGACGTACTACAGAAATATTTAATTTTTCCCATAATTTTTCTCTGTTCATAAGTTGCGTGACCAATTGATTTACAATTTTTTTACCCCGAGTCAACAGCTTTCAAGAATTCAGGGACAGCTGCTTAATTATGTCACAAAATGGTATAAATTCCCTTCCCCCTTCCCAACAAATACTTTCCAAAAAAATACATTTTGTGGAATATAAATAACCAAATGGTCAGAGGGTGTCAGACAAAGTGGATGGTGCCGCAGTAACCTAATGAACAAATAGTAACGCAAAATGAGGTAAACAGGTTACTAAAACACTTACCTAGCCTATTAATAAAAATATATTTAAAAAAAACATACAATAAAACTAAACAGGACAATTCTCCACGTATCGGCTCAAATTGAACCTTTTTCAAGAGACAAACAACAGAAAACGACAAAATAAAAAACAAAATAGATGTCTATATTTCATCAAGCCCCGTCTCCATAATAGCGCAGGGATGGCAACCAAAATTGTTGGACCCCTGATGGTTGCCATCCCTGCGCTATTATGGAGACGGGGCTTGATGAAATATAGACATCTATTTTGTTTTTTATTTTGTCGTTTTCTGTTGTTTGTCTCTTGAAAAAGGTTCAATTTGAGCCGATACGTGGAGAATTGTCCAGTTTAGTTTTATTGTATGTTTTTTAAAAATATATTTTTATTAATAGGCTAGGTAAGTGTTTTAGTAACCTGTTTACCTCATTTTGCGTTACATTTTGTGGAACTTGTTTTGAAAAAGCTCAAACTCACACAATTTAATTGGTGTATAGAACAACAAAACGATTAACGTCATCTTTCGAAATCTCACCTCCACCACCATCGTCAACATCTCAAACTTTTCAGATCGTCAATGGTTGAGGTAGTTTACAGACAAGTGAGAGAACAGACAGACCTTAATTTTATGTATGTATAATTGATGAATATAAATTCACCTCAGAAGATCTACTGAAGTTGCTTCGTGAACACTTGTTGGATATTGGTAATGCAATAGAGAAGGCGACGGATTTTTGAATTTGCTTTTAGAAGTGATATCAGTAATATCAAAAATCAGTGATATCAAAAAGAATCTTTAGTAGCGGTATCAGTAGGAATGAGATTCTGTAGCAGTAATATCAGTAGAAATGATAATTGGAGTATTAGTATCACATTAGCAGCAATGAGAATTTGTAGTATTGGAATAAGTAGGAATGAGAAGTTGTAGTATTGGAATAAGTAGGAATGAGAATTTGTAGTATTGGAATAAGTAGGAATGAGAATCTATAGTAGTGATATCAGTAGAGATGAGAACCTGTATCAGTGGTATCAGTAGAAATGAGAATCTGTAGTATTGGTATCAGATCAGCAGAAATGAGAATTTGAATCCTTGGTATCAGTAGGACTTAGAATTTGTAGTAGTAATATACATAGAAATGAGAAGCTGTAGTAGCTATATCAGTAGAAATGAGAATCTGCAGTAGTAATATAAATAGAAATGAAAATCTGCAGTAGTAATATAAATTATGTAGTAGTGATATCAGTAGAAATGAGAATTTGTAGTAGTGGCATAAATAGGAATGAGAATCTAGTGGTATGAGTGCAAATGAGAATATGTAGTAGCTGTATCAGCAGAAATGAAAATCTGTAGCAGTGGTATAAATAGGAATGAGCATCTGCTGTAGTGGAATAAGTAGGAATGAGAATCTATAATATTAGTATCTGTAGAAATGAGCATCTGTAGTATTGGTATCAGTAGAAATGAGAATGTGTATAAGTAGTATCAGTATAAATGACAATCTGCCGTAGTGGTATATATAGTAATGAGAATCTTTAGTATTGGTATCAGATCAGCAGGAATGAGAATCTATAGTATTGGTATCAGTAGGAATGAGAATTTGTAGTATTTGTGTATCAGTATAAATGACTATCTGTAGTAGTGGTATCAGTAGGAATGAGAATTTCCAAGAGATGTAAAAGTAGGAATGAGAAGTAATGGTATAAATAGAAGTGAGGACTGTAAAATGTACACCATTACCTTTGCTAGTTTAGTCTGTTCTGTATGTATGTACAGCACAGTTACATCCAATTCAGTATATAAAATGGTTTAAAATATATATAGCCAATTTGTTGATTTTTAAAATTGGCAAAAAATGTGTCAAATTTCAAACTTATGTGTAAACTACTTCAAACATCTTTTTTCAATTATCAACATTTATTCATTTCACAATGATAAATATATATTACTGCTAATTTAATGTTAGTAATTTTATTCTGAGAATCAGAGGTTTCCCTAGATATCAAAGAAACAAGGGTACTTAAAAGATGTGTTCATAGTACGATTATACATATCTTTCACTATGTTGTGAGTATATTTTGAGTTCAAGTATTGTTCCAACTATTTTCTAGTGCTTTATGCTACCACAAGCATTTCTTTTCTTATTGTTTGATGTATCAAATCTCACTATAGTAGTACAGCTTCAACTTATACATGGCTGAGAAAAGTATTCTAATTGAAACCTGTAGTCCTGACTCTACATTTATACAGGAGTAGAATAGACAGTATTTATAGATTTGTTAATATTATTCGTTAAAACAACCTGCGACACAATTTGTAATCAAACTTGAACAATACAATATTGAACAATTACTTTTTCAAAAGACCAAAACTGATCAAAAAAATATTAATAGTCAGTAAACTTTAAAAATAACCAAATTTGAAAATTTTGGCCTTAAAATCGTCAATTGGAGAACCCTGAACACAATCGATATGCGCATGCATAAACAAGATCTTCAATGATCTATCGGTTGGTTTCATTTATTAGGCTACTAAATGGAAACGAAAGTAACATTGCATCCTGGAATAATTTTTCTATTTATTATTATACTGAGACACATACGCATAGGAGTTCATTTCCAGGAAACACATTAGCCTTCTCTCGGTGCCGTAATGGTATACGTCGTGTCTGGCTTACGAAGCATCGATCAATATGATGATTGCGGTAGAGAATCCTAGAGGTGACCTGTGTTTGTGTATTTGTAAAAAGTTGAGTTGGTTTATATTAGCATACATTTAATGTTGTTAAGAAAATACTACAACAAATAGTACATGATGATGAGGTCTGCCGTCACAAACAACTGGGAAATGGAGGTGATGGCAATCACCGGGACAATGGATTAGCTGGAGACGTAAAAATATAGTCTGCGGAGGCTCTTCCTCTCTCTCTCTCTCTCTCTGCATCTCAACGAAGAAGTACATCACCTGTCGAGAGTACCGTTGATACCACGTAACTCCGTAGCTTTAAGCGATAATCCATAATGATCTCTGAAAAAAGATACTTTGCAAACAAGACGTCACTTGCAGGAGTCGAATATACCTCTTGAACTAAGCAAAAGGGTTTAACAACTACGCCACGGAGATCCCCATCGACATGTCTCTTTTACCGTTGCTTTCAGGAGGAAGATTCAATTATCTATGGCCTTATGAGAACACTTCTCTCTCGTCCCTTCTTTACATAAACAAATTAATTTCAGGTGTTGCGACCTAAGGATTACTTTCGGCACCTCCAACTGTGTCAATCCCTCTGTTCGCTCCTGCCTAGCGTCAAAAATGCAGTTTTTACAGGACCGTATATACGACAATCACGAGGAGGAGGTCATGTGGAATGTAGGAATTATATATATATATATATATATATATATATATATATATATATATATATATATATATATATATATATATATATATATATATATATATATATATATATATATATATATATATATATATATATATATATATATATACAGGGTGGTCGCTAGAAAAGTGGAAGATTTGTCAAACAGCTATTTATTTTTACAAAGAATAACTTTTACAAATGTATTTTACGGGATATATTATATTACACTCATAGATACTCAAAATGTCGTCCGTGCACTTCAGAGCAGCGTCTTAACCTAGAAATCCAAGCTCGTGTAGCTTTTTGAAGGGTAACTCGTGAGATATCGTTCCAAACTCTTCCCAAGCTCGTTACCAAATCATCAATAGAGTTTAAGTCACTGAGGAGGTTACATTTTATTCGACGATAACATTTCAGTTCACTTTCTATGAGAATTTCAAACACCGATATTTTCGATATATTGAGATGTCGACCGATTTCTCGTTGACTGAAATGACGTCTGTTCATTGCACCGTGTCGCACAGGTGAAACAGCCAAATCTTTCACTGTGGCGCGTGCCTAGTCCGAAATTCGTTTCTTTGGACCCCTTCCTTTTTGGCGTGTACCAGCTGTTTCAGGACCTTCTTGTTTCAAAGTTACAGCAACATTATTAAACTGATGTCTTTTAATCGTTGGAAAAAAACGTTGGTAACACAGCTAGACATTTTGTCAGTCCCTAAGTAGGATTTTCACTTTTGAAAAGAATATCATGCCTTTGAAAGTCTGAAAGCTGTTTCCTGTTTCCTTCATGATGTGGGTATCAAAAAGAACCTACAACAGATCAAAATAGAAATGAGTAAGCACGCATTTTATTCATGATGTCATCAGACCCTCAAATTTTCCGCTTTTCTAGCGACAACCCTGTACATACATATATATATAATGGATAAATTAGGTACTGTGGCCTGTGTAGTATCATTTTCCCACTGTTACTCTGACGACCATATTGTTATATTCCAAAGTTGGGAATTTGAATGTTTGTGTCTGAGAAGAGGGAGGAATTGCCGCACTGAACATACTGTCAAAGTATACACATATTTATTATAAATAATTACATATTGTAACTCTTTTAAATACACATATAGAAATATGAAGACAGGCTGTTAGTTTAAGAAAGTATTGCGGCACTTCCTTAGTTGTTCGAAATCATATTTTCTT
This sequence comes from Meghimatium bilineatum, assembly GCA_034231615.1. NCBI lineage: Eukaryota > Metazoa > Mollusca > Gastropoda > Stylommatophora > Philomycidae > Meghimatium > Meghimatium bilineatum. Next base: position 111,171,953 of record CM067299.1, on the reverse strand, counting down.
AAGTCTGTAATATATAGGGCGCTAAAAGAACAAGATCGTTTATAGAATAGAAATATTTTACCCTGGTGAGTTATAGAACAAATATGAAAGTCTGTGACAGATTATGACAAACTACGAGACATAGGGGCAACTGAGGCAATAATATGTGTGTGTGATTCAATAGCATATCGCGTGACAGTGGAGTAAGGTGTACTGTACAATATAATGCTAACTCTCTCATTTCTTTGCTGTGAGGGGGATATGCTACCAATATTCTATCAAAATGCTACCACTGTCAATAACAAAAACATCTTATTCAAAGTATATTCATTCCAACCCTGTGCTACCAATGTCAAACATGGTCCTTAACAACAAAACATAAGAGACAACTAGATACAACAGAGATGAGATGTCTGAGACAAGCCACTGGAGTGACCAGAAGACACAGAATTAGAAACGATGTCATAAGAGAAAGAGTGGGTGTCATATCAATTCTACAATACATACAAAACCAACAGATACAATGGTCTGGTCATCTGGAAAGAATGCCTTGTGCTTCATTAGTTTATAGAGCATATACGAAGAGAGGAGAAGTAGAAAGAAGAGCAAAGGGTAGACCTAGAGTACGCTGGATCGACAACATCAAAGAGACATTACATGAACACCAAATAACATTATCTGAAGCTGCCAGAAAAGCGAGAACATTGTATCTCCCTCGACACCCATATAGGGTAAAAGAGGAAAGAAGACGAAGAAAGGGGATATCCCTGGCTGAGTGGGTAAGCCATTTGTTTTGTGGTCAAGAGGTTGATGGTTCGAATCCCCTCGCGGCGTCTTGTTTATAAAGTAACTTCTTTCGGAGATCTCTTGGGTATGAAATATATTTTGGAGAGAGGGCGGAGTACATATACGGTAACTCGTATACAATGAAGTCAATCCTCTACTCCGTTGGAGCCTTCTTTCAAGTTTTTTAATGTGAGGGAATCAGTACTTTCCCTGCTGTATTTGGCTTCGTCATCTTTCCGTGTATGGTACACAATTTTATATCTGTGCTGATTGTAAATCGGACGACCCGGATTGTGAACATAGGTCTTTTGAACTATAAACCAAGGAGTTAATAGGAATATATGTAAAGAACAACGGTGAAACTTTGAAGCACTTAATCATATTATACTAGCTATTAAATAGTGATGAAGTGTGCTAAGCCGTGACTATCGACATATAGACCTCCAAACAGAATCAAAGCAGCCCCTCATACTGATGATATTTTATTATTAACAAGCATGTATTGTTTTTTTTTAAATATTTAATGTCAACATATGATTGTCCAATCCTGTCCTGCAGTGCCAGGTTGTTAAAATGTCTAATAGTTTCTCAAGTTGTCGCCCTCTGCCTGTGTTGCCTTCAATCTTGCCTATTATGACTATGTTCTTCAAACCTCATTGTCTCATAACGTGCCAAAAAATTGAAGATTGTCTTTTTCTTATATTCTTCTTCTTCAGCGTTCATTCTCAAACTCCCACTGGATTTTTCTTGTTACAGGACAATGATCCTATAAGATTTCCATTTCAATGTAGTCCAGAGAATGGAAATGCGTTGTGTTGCCGTTTTATTTGTGCCAATGGCCCAACACATCCGTCTTCGGAGGTTTTTTCGTATAATATTTATTAAGCTCCGTCTCGCATTTGACTCTTTCAACACCTCCACATTAGTTTTTTTCTGGCAGGACATCGTATTCTCAGCTTTCTTCTGCTGTAGGCCTAGTTTCGAGTATCGCCATGACTTTCGTCTTGGGAGAATAATGTGACAGTTCCCCATTGCTATCCACATCCATATAGTGGGATATCCATTTATATCCGCTACCTTTGACAATAATTTATGCCGGATAAAAAGGGGCCCCACCCTTCCCAGTTGCACATTTATTGTACTTACGTAAAACACAGGTTTTATAATCACTTCACTCATACACGACGGACTATAACTAAAACTCGTAGGTAATGTAGTGGGTAACAATTGTTGTTGCGTATAACGCAGTTACCTTATATTTATTGGTGAGTTGCAAAGTTACAACTTATACCGGTGGCTATCGGTCACTTCCGTGTTCGGGCCTACCAAACATCATGACGGAAACAGTGACGTCTAAACGCCGACTCCCCTTCAGGAATATTGATATGTACAAGAAAGAAAATAGACAGGGCACTTTATACACTTTCCACATGTTATAAATTCACTTTTAAATAATACGCCATACGAAATGAAATAATCCTCAATTACTGCACCAAATAATTTTCAATTAATACACCAATTAATCCTCAATTAATACACCAATTAATCCTCAATTAATACACCAATTAATCCTCAATTAATACACCAATTAATCCTCAATTTAAACATCAATTAATTCTCAATTAATACATCAATTAATCCTCAATTAATACACCAATTAATCCTCAATTTATACATCAATTAATCCTCAATTTATACATCAATTAATCCTCAATTAATACACCAATGAATCCTCAATTAATACACCAATTAATCCTTAATTTAAACATCAATTAATCCTCAATTAATACATCAATTAATCCTCAATTAATACACCAATTAATCCTCAATTTATACATCAATTAATCCTCAATTTATACATCAATTAATCCTCAATTAATACACCAATTAATCCTCAATTAATACACCAATTGCGTTGGGCAAATTTGAAATAAAAATCGAATATTGTGAAGCAAAATAACAAAATATGTATTTTTCAATACTTTTTTGTTATCGACATTATATGGGGGAATGGAGAAGAGTAGATGTTTTAAACACATAAATAATTAGGGAGGTCCTTTAATACTTGACAGATTGTTGACCAAAGGGGGAGGTGGGTTTACAAACATTACCATTTATAGTCAGCACTTACATATATACAATTATTATGAGAAAACATCTATCTATATATCGATACGATGTGGTCCTTGTATGCCTTGCGGCGTCAGGGGTGGAAAAGTTCTCTGGAGATGGCTTTCTTGCGTGCTTTTTGTAACCTTTGATTTCTGTGATCAATCTTTTACATGTTCTGGCTTTATAGCCATTATGTCTATGTGTCATGGCCATTTATCATGCTATCTGTTGGTAGTCTGGAAGCGTGTGAAAACCACTTGATCTGTTGTCTTTTGATGTATTCCAATACTGCCGTTGTCTTGGTTATCTGTCTGATGTTATCGTTTCTAATTCTATCTCTTAATGTGATTCCGAGTATTCTTCGCAGACATGTCATTTCTGCTGTCAATATTTTTCTTTTGTCTTGTGCTGTCATTGTCCAGGTTTGGCACTGATAGCACATTGATGGAATAATAATAGTTTTGTATAATGCAACTTTAGTGTCTATGTTTGCATTTTTGTTCTTGAAATTACGTGTTACTTGTCCTAGGATCTGGTATGTTTTGTTGCATCTATTTTGTATCTCTTTACTGGTTTCCCCTTCACTCGATATAATACTTCCTAAGTAAGTGAACTCATTTACCTGTTTGAGGTGTTTATCATCCATGGAGATAGTGATATTTCTTTCTTTCTTTGCTATTGCCATTATTTCGGTCTTTTCAATGTTAATCTTCATGGTGAATTCTTGACTTGTTGTGTGGAATCTGTTCATATGTTCTTGCAATTGTTCTTCTCATGACGTTATTAGTACTTGGTCGTCTGCAAAGATTAGTTCCTTCAATGTGTCTTTTATGTTATCTTCTTCGTTGGTACTTGTTAGTTTACAGATGTGGTCGATATATGTTATAAAAAAGATAGGACACCCCTGAAGTACACCTGGTTGAATTTGGAACTTATTGGACACTCCTGCATTTGTTCTTACTGCACATTGGCCATTAGCATAAATGCCCTTGCGTATATTAATTAAATGTTCTGTTACTACGTATATTGATAGTGTTTTCCATAGTTGTTGTCTGTCCACTTTGTCGAAAGCCTTTTCTTGGTCGACGAATGCGATGTATAATTCTTGGTTGTTTTCTGTGGCTCTTTCTGTTAACTTTCTAAGTGTAAAGATAGCATCCGTATATCTTTTATTCTTACGGAAGCCCATTTTGGTGTTTTGAAGTTGTGGTTCAATGTATGATCGTAATTGTTGTTCTAATATTATGTTATTAAAACTTTCTGTGTGACTTAGTAAGAATATCCCTCTTTATTTTGTGCATTCTCTTACTGTCTTTTTTTTTCTTTAATATGGGAATGATTGTCGCGTTTCTCCAGGCTTTCTGGTGTTGCTTGTTTCTTCCATATTACATTGAAAAGTCTCTGTAGCCATTTTTTCCCGCTCCCTGCTGCTACTTTGATAAGGTCTGTTTGTATGTTATCAGAGCCTGCTGCCATGTTTATTGGTGCTTTGTTTATTCCATTTCTATTTCCGATAGATGTATATTTGGTTCTAGGTTCGATGCTGTAGTGTTTATTGTTGTGTCTTCATCTTCCTTTAGGTTTAATAGCCCCTTGAAGTATTGTTGCCATCTTTCCATTATTTGCTTAGGTTCTTTTAGTGCATTATCGTTTCATTATTTATTATTTCTGTTGGTTCATATATATCTTCTTTGTTTATCATGTTCTTAATTTTTGTGTAGCTCCTCTTTTGTGCAATTTTATAATCTGTGTTGAGCATGTCTCCATGTTCTTTCCATGAGTTGATTATTGCAGTTTTAATGACTTTCTTGAAATTTGTTTTTGCTGTCTTGTATTCTATGTATTCTACTTGGTTTTTACTTTTGACCCATTTCTTATATTTATGTTTCTTTTCTCTTCTGAATTTTTTGACTTCTTCATTCCACCATGCTGTTATTTTTTGTTTCTTTGCACTATTTTCTTGTATCCGCATGCTTCTCCAGCTGCTTGTATTATAGCGCATTTGAATAATTTCCATTCTTCTTCTGTTGGTGTAGTGTCTACTCGTGGTTCTTCGAATTTGTATGTAATTTTGTGTGTGTATTTCTCCCGTACCTTAACATCATTAAGCTTGTGTATTTTAATTGTTGGTGGTTTGTTATCTTTGTCGTTGTCTTTCTTATTTTTCTTTATGTGACATTCATTTCAATGAGAAAATCGTTTCATGTGACAAACATGTTATATATAAATATCTAAATCCGGGTTATGCGAAGACAGGAAAAAAAACACTAATTGTGGGAATAGTTTGTCTGAATCCATACTAAACATTTCTGACCAACAGAACTAGCTCTGGCCTAGAGGCAGCAGACACACGAAACGAAGGGCAATCAGCAAGGTTAAAGACATCCTGACAGTTACTAATACAAATAACATACTTTGGCTCGTACTGAAGATACCGTCTTTGACAGATTTCTATTCTAACCCCAGAAAAAGTAAGTTTTTGTATGCGTGTACTGAAGTGTTTATGTGTGTTTGTGACATGAAAACCAAATTGAGAAATGATTTATCCAAAATTGAAGAGAAGGTTTAGGAGTACGTTGTTTGATGTATGTGTTGTTGATGTGAGAGAATGGATGTGTGTTGTTGGTGTAAGAGACTGAATGTGCGTTGTTGGTGTAAGAGACTGGATGTGTGTTGTTGTTGTGAGAAACTCGATGTGTGTTGTTGGTGTGAGAGACTGGATGTGTGTTGTTGGTGTAAGAGACTGGATGTGTGTTGTTGGTGTGAGAGACTGGATGTGTGTTGTTGGTGTAAGAGACTGGATGTGCGTTGTTGGTGTGAGAGACTGGATGTGTGTTGTTGGTGTGAGAGACTGGATGTGTGTTGTTGGTGTAAGAGACTGGATGTGCGTTGTTGGTGTAAGAGACTGGATGTGTGTTGTTGTTGTGAGAAACTCGATGTGTGTTGTTGGTGTGAGAGACTGGATGTGTGTTGTTGGTGTAAGAGACTGGATGTATGTGTGAGAGACTGGATGTGTGTTGTCGATGTGATAGGCTGTATGTGTGTTGTTGATGTGAGAGACTGTATGTGTGCTGTTGGTATGAGGGACTGGATATGGGTTGTTGGTGTGAGAAATGTTACTGGATGTGTGTGTGTTGGTGTGAGAGACTTGATGTGTGTTGTTGATGTGAGAGATTGGATGTGGGTTGCTGGTGTGAGAGACTGGATGTGTGTTGGTATGAGAAA
>CM067299.1:111144967-111165751 GCA_034231615.1 Meghimatium bilineatum | reverse complement strand
GTCTTCTCGTAGGGTATCCATGACTGCTCTAATCAATAGTACTTGATTATATATATATATATATCAATAGTATTAATAGAATCAATAGTACTTCGATATATCCACATCGCAAATGCATCTATTCTGCTCTAGCTATTTGCAAATTATCCATGATTCTGGGCCATACTTCGGTGTAGAGTGTATATATATATATAATTTTACAATTTTTATTGAATGTGAATAACGTTTTCTGGATCGCACTTGTTATTTTAAACAGAGCTACACATTGACCAAACAATATAAGATTTGTGATCTCATTGGAAACTATTTTGCTAAATGGACTCATTTGACTTTGTGATTTTCATTGGCAGTTGACAAAGTAGAACTAACAAAAATGAAAATCACATGAAAATTGAATTAATCACTTCAGAAGGATGTTGTCTAATGCTCTTGCAGGTCATATACTGACGATTGGGCACAGCTATACCTACAACTTGCTGTAATTAATGTACTATAAACGACATAAGTGTGTCGTGATTTCTAAATTTCGTAGTACGAGGAACATCTTTCTGAAGATTGATGACCCCATGCACTATTCGCTCTCTTGTTATCTCCCTCCCTAACTTCACAATCCAAGTATCCAATATAAGATGGGTCGAAGAAGTGATGCGATCTAAGTTCTCAATTTCAGATGGGTCGACAGAAGTAAAAAAAAAAAGCAATCCAAAGCTTCATCGATTACAAAGCAGGCGCTGTAACAAATTGATTAAGCCATTTCAGCTCAGCTAGACAATCTATTTTTTACAATTAAAGTTGTGAAATTTAACAGTATAAGCAACAAATTAAAGTTGTGAAATTTAACAGTATAAGCAACAAATTAAAGTTGTGAAATTTAACAGTATAAGCAACAAATTAAAGTTGTGAAATTTAACAGTATAAGCAACAAATTAAAGTTGTGAAATTTAACAGTATAAGCAACAAATTAAAGTTGTGAAATTTAACAGTATAAGCAACAAATTAAAGTTGTGAAATTTAACAGTATAAGCAACAAATAAAATGTCAGATGTTCAAAACTTTTAATAGGAAAAAATTCAACAATCACTTGTATGTGCCAAATGACCCCTGTGAGGGAAAAAAGGTAACTACAAGTCAACATAAAAAAACCTCAAAGGACTTAGAGAACTGTTTTAATTGTACTCGAATATCATATATGTACATCGTCCCTATCAACACAGTACAGGATATAAGCTCCCATAGCACGTAACTCTGTAACTCAATAATCCTTAGGGACCTCCATAAAGATTTTTATAGGAAACAGACGTGGCAGTGTGATTTTGAACAAGCAAATACTTTGAGGATTTCCCAGGTGAGCCCCTAAATATCGAGTCAACATCGATACAATTTAAATTTAAGGAATGTTTTCTCTTAGTTCCTCTGTTATTTGTTATAGTTTCAACTAAAATATCATTGAAACTTGAATACATTCAGCATATTCTCATTTTCGTATTTTCATTTTCAGTTATTATTTTCAGTCATCATTTTCAATTATCATTTTCATCTGAAACAAGCATATAATTGTCTGTACTATTAAGAAACAGGAGAATACGTTTGTTAATTAATAATCAGGCAAGCAACTATTATAATAAGTAAGTAGTAAATTAGCAATACCATCACTGATACATAGACTGGACTGTGTCAACAAGTAAACAAAATATTGATTACCAGAAACGCATGCAGGCCGTGGCTCTTGTCTATATCAGACCTATTGGATGATGAGAACACGCGCCTTCTAAAAACTTTTATTAGACTCAAGGGAATGCCCTTGATTTTCATTGGCAGCATAATTATATTGACCAATGAAAATCACGGAAAATGTCGAATAAGTCATTAAGATGAATTGATTTTCCATTCGCCAGTATGTCTTATATTGTGAACTGCCACTTTCAGATCTACATAATTATCTACGTGAGTCTGCATGATAAAAGAATGTTTAGGCCAATGAGCATGAGTCGAGAATGGTAGAAATGAAAGCGAGGATCGGCGTAGCAAGGACAGAATACTTCATACAAATGTTTAGAATAAAAACCATCACAGAACCGGAACCATCAGCCGCTCGCGTAGAGATTTTGACTGAATTGAAGATTGAACAACTATGGACATTTCATGTATGCGAAGATAATAATTAATAAGCATATATGTTCTTCTTCAGTGTTCATTCTCAAACTCCTGCTGGATCTCTCTTGTAGCAGGACCATGATCCATTCTAGAGTTCCAGCAGGATGTAGTCTAAAGAATGGAATTGCGTTGTGTCTCCGTTTTATTTGTGCCAATGGCCCGATACATCCATCATCGGCGATAAACATAAATCTAACTATTATATAAATATTCTACTGAATCATTACTTAAAATAGAAATGAATCTATCAATAATGAACTCATTATCTGCAAGAAGCTGTTATATCCACCGCTTAGATACATCTGTTGAGAAGTTTATCTGATAAATCCTTAATTTTGTATAGTGCTTTTTACAATATTGCGACAAGAAAGTACTTATTTAGGTAAATAGTTTACCTTCTATTAAACGATTAATGGTTTTCTATGATAAAAATGTATTTAATGAATAGTTCAAATGTTTTAGGTTCAGGTATAATAAACGAAACTGCTGTAAAACTGTGAAACTATATAACAATACTACTTATGTAAAATACACGTTTGATGAGTGATGAGTTATGATGAGGCACAGACTATCCGACTTTAGAATATTCATACGAAAAGATACAAATAACAGTATATAAGACATTTTTTGACAAATCAGGACACACAAAAAAGTCAGGGTTGTGATTTCTCGCTTGACACGACCACTCCTCCAGTCGACTCATCTGTAAATGAGTATCTGACGCATGAGTTAAGGGTGGTAAAGACAGCAAGAAAGGGGACTATCAACGACATCTAATAGTTTCTGCGGCTTAGTACATGAAGCTATCTTTAACCCCGGCGGCAGGTTGCTGCCATGGACATAGCATTGCCTAAAACATTTTCAACATTTCCACCTTAATGTCATTTTCCAGAAAATACAAAGCAAACAGCGAACAAACAATAAAAATTGTAAAAAGAATGTCACTATCACAAAATCACTCCATGCATGTCGTAAGAGGCGACTAATGAGGTTATAAAGTGGAGTTGGCTGTCCCATCCCGTATAGTCAAAATTACCCAGAAGTCATGTTGTAGTCGAATGTGTCAGACTGAAAGGCGCAGATATCCCAGCAACACTTTAAACTATGACACAACGCATTCCGTTTCCATGAATACATCTGTTAATATACAGGAGTATGTGATAGTGACATTATTTTATTGTTTTAAATGTATGTGAACTGTTCTGTATTTTCTTGAAATTGTTTACATTTTTCCATGTGTATTATTTCGTACAAATGCTCTATATTCCGATAGTCTGTGTATCATCGGAAAACTCATTAAACTTGTGTTAAATTGATTAAACTTGTGTTAAACTGATTAAACTTGTGTTAAACTGATTAAACTTGTGTTAAACTGATTAAATTTGTGTTAAACTGATTAAACATGTGTTAAACTGATTAAACTTGTGTTAAACTGATTAAACTTGTGTTAAACTGATTAAACTTGTATTAAACTGATTAAACTTGTATTAAACTGATTAAACTTGTATTAAACTGATTAAACTTGTATTAAACTGATTAAATTTGTGTTAAACTGATTAAACATGTGTTAAACTGATTAAACTTGTATTAAACTGATTAAACTTGTGTTAAACTGATTAAACTTGTATTAAACTGATTAAACTTGTATTAAACTGATTAAACTTGTATTAAACTGATTAAACTTGTATTAAACTGATTAAACTTGTATTAAACTGATTAAACTTGTATTAAACTGATTAAACTTGTATTATACTGATTAAACTTGTATTAAACTGATTAAACTTGTATTAAACTGATTAAACTTGTATTAAACTGATTAAACTTGTATTAAACTGATTAAACATGTGTTAAACTGATTAAACTTGTGTTAAACTGATTAAACTTGTATTAAACTGATTAAACTTGTATTAAACTGATTAAACTTGTATTAAACTGATTAAACTTGTATTAAACTGATTAAACTTGTATTAAACTGATTAAACTTGTATTAAACTGATTAAACTTGTATTAAACTGATTAAACTTGTATTAAACTGATTAAACTTGTGTTAAACTGATTAAACATGTGTTAAACTGATTAAACTTGTATTAAACTGATTAAACTTGTGTTAAACTGATTAAACATGTGTTAAACTGATTAAACTTGTATTAAACTGATTAAACATGTGTTAAACTGATTAAACTTGTATTAAACTGATTAAACTTGTATTAAACTGATTAAACTTGTATTAAACTGATTAAACTTGTGTTAAACTGATTAAACTTGTATTAAACTGATTAAACTTGTATTAAACTGATTAAACTTGCATTAAACTGATTAAACTTGTGTTAAACTGATTAAACTTGTGTTAAACTGATTAAACATGTGTTAAACTGATTAAACTTGTGTTAAACTGATTAAATTTGTGTTAAACTGATTAAATTTGTGTTAAACTGATTAAACTTGTGTTAAACTGATTAAACTTGTGTTAAACTGATTAAACATGTGTTAAACTGATTAAACGTGTATTAAACTGATTAAACTTGTATTAAACTGATTACACTTGTATTAAACTGATTAAACTTGTATTAAACTGATTAAACTTGTATTAAACTGATTAAACTTGTATTAAACTGATTAAACTTGTATTAAACTGATTAAACTTGTATTAAACTGATTAAACTTGTGTTAAACTGATTAAACTTGTGTTAAACTGATTAAACATGTGTTAAACTGATTAAACTTGTGTTAAACTGATTAAATTTGTGTTAAACTGATTAAATTTGTGTTAAACTGATTAAACTTGTGTTAAACTGATTAAACTTGTGTTAAACTGATTAAACATGTGTTAAACTGATTAAACATGTATTAAACTGATTAAACTTATATTAAACTGATTAAACTTGTATTAAACTGATTAAACTTGTATTAAACTGATTAAACTTGTATTAAACTGATTAAACATGTATTAAACTGATTAAACTTGTATTAAACTGATTAAACATGTATTAAACTGATTAAACTTGTATTAAACTGATTAAACTTGTATTAAACTGATTAAACTTGTATTAAACTGATTAAACTTGTATTAAACTGATTAAACTTGTGCTAAACTGATTAAACTTGCGTTAAACTGATTAAAATAGTTTGTTTGTTTTGCGTTCGCTCCATTGTAATCAACATGGATATCCGTGCGATTTCCGCCGGGAGCGTGTTTACGTTGTGTTACCGTTATGCACCTTGTAGGCCTATCACATCCGATTTTGGCATGCCTTGACAATTCGGGTGGGCTACCCTAGCCTGTGACAGCCTCCCTATCTGTCGCCAAGCACGCGTGTGTGTGGTGACTCTTCGCACAGACGATTTTTTGCTCACTTCTGTCTCGCACGAGGTGTTCCACTGTCTGTCTATGAACTTGCCTCGTGTAATTGGACGTGGTGTGCCTGTGCCTATCGGGTACTAAACCAATTCTCATCCGTGAGCCTGGTTCTTTAAAAGGAAGAACTCAACAGAAGAGTTGGAACCTTGCTCTTTCGCCCTCTTAGCCGAGGTGTCATTCACCGACATCGTGAACCCCTCGCCCTAGTTCGAGTCTCACACGACGCGAAAGAGAGCAAGGCGTTCTCGAGCTGAGCGACCTTGTCCCAATAGCGCCTGAGCCCATCAGGTACTGAACCCTTTCTCTATGCACGTATATTTCTGGTATAGGAAAGCTTGACAGTAGGGTTGGCCTAGGACTGATATCTTTGTCCCTTTTTTGCCTGAGCCTATCGGTTTCGGAACCCTTTCTCTTTGCGAGCATTTTTCCGGTATAGGATGATTCGATATTAGAGTTAGGTCAGGTATTTTTGCTTTGCTGGAAGCTCATTATTGGGTATGGCTCTCTGCGTATAAGGAAATCAAGCAACTAGAAGCTCGTCACGAGCTAACAGAGCTTGTAGTTCCCATTTCCGATCGTTTCCACTATGTATTTGCAGTTTGCGCTGCCCTCTATTGCTGTTCTGCCCTTTCATATTTCATAGTACTCAGTATGAAATCTATCTGTCTGTCGCCATGCATCCACCTTTTCATGTTTTTTTCATTGGCCGCCCTTCCAATGTTCGAACTGGACGAACTATCTTCTCTGTATGTCGACCGTGTCGCTGTAAGTGGTTTTGCTGGTGGTGTCAGAGATATTGTCTGTCTCTTTTGCAGTCAAATCTCTTTCCATCTGCTACCTCCACACTCTCGGGTACGATCCCCAAATGATTTGGCCAGAATCAGCTCGAGCTGCTGTTTTTCTGTTACCAGGGTGCACCGCGAGGAGGTACATTTGGGATCTTGGTTATCTGCACACCCTGGGTCCGCCTAGAGCAATGCGTTCTATTTACACCCCCATTAATCTTGTGTTAGACTGATTAAACTTGTGTTAAACTGATTAAACTTGTGTTTACGAAAGTATTATAGCTTAATTTACGCACAGTAAGTGTTTATTTCAAAATTAGGAATGTTTATATCAAGGCTTTTATGAATGCGGTACCCATTTCTCTATAATGTGATACTTTTTGGGGAAGGAGTTTATTTAGCCAAAAGCATGAAGCAATTAAAAAAATTACCAAAGTGATATCAATACTGAAATTTTCATTTTAGGAAATAGACTGAAATGAAACTAAATATATAAACGTACCTTGTAAAAATTCAGAATTGTTTTTATTTTCACACAGTGTTTTAGAGAAAAATGGTTTTCACATCTCTAAATACATGTAGAATGTCATAAAAATGGTTTTCACAAATCTAAATACATGTAGAATGTCATAAAAATTATGTATCATCTTGAATGATTATCTTATTCATCGAAAAACATCTGACATTACAGGGAAACAACTCTTAAAATTGTGGACGTAATAGTGACCATGATAAATGAGTTAAATCGGGCCGCTGTAAAAAAAACTGTACGTATAGGAAGTGTAACAGAGAGTCGACGATATCTATAATGAAATATTCCCGAGTCTATTGAAATGGCTGTGCTCATGTAAGGTTATGATTATAGTTACAGATGTCCTCTTCGATCTGTTTTCTAAGATCGATATTGGTGAATTTATAGAGGAAACAGTGTTCTCAAGTAATTTCGTACGTCTATACTTTGTACGTGTAAGAAGATAGAATTCTACAAGATAGCGCTTTATCAATGTTAATCATTTGATTTATCTGCAATATATGTTCAGCCGGTGATGGTACATATCGCTAGTAGATTATATGCAATTGTAGTAATGTCACGACATGCATGTCATAAGAGGTATCAGTTTCGGACATAGTGTTGATGATTTTATTTCTAGAGCGGCAGATACTAAACAAACGTACAAGAAAGAATGACCGCTATTATCATAAGTAAAATCTTCAAGAGATATTGGTGAAACATGGAAAAAGCAATAAGCAATAGCATAAAAGGTGTAGAGGATTGGCTGCATTGTGCTATGGTTATCCATATGTACTTCGCACCTTTCAACTTTCAGGCACTCTTCCTGCCGAGAGTACCACTTGTAGAACATTACCCCGTAGCTTCAGGTGACCCCCATGGATCTCCGTTAAAATCACTTTATCAATTTATCAAGGCGTCACGAGAGAGATTGCTCGACGTGAAGGGATATGAAAGACAAAAACATGAAACCATGAATAACTCCAACTTCAGGCACAAGAGAGAGAGAGAGAGAGAGAGAGAGAGAGAGTAGAAAGATTATATATAATTATATACTGCGGAACATTCCTGATTGTTTGACATTTTCATGTAATTACATATCAAGTAGAAATATACAGGGTAAAATACAGAGTGTGTTTCATCAGAAAGTCAAGTAAAATATCATACGTACATACTTTGGCATCTGTTGGGGGGAGACTGAACGCTAACAATTTTCCACCAATTATGTAATATCGGTTTATACCGATAACAAATAGGTTATCAATCTATGATCAATACTGATTGCGATTTCCGATTTCATCTACTTATGAAGTCCTTTTCTCTGAATAAAAATTAACAAAATTCGCTTATGACATATAACATAATCTACATCAATCGTTCTCATTGATTTTCGCGAGAACCAAGGTGCACGCATACTGACATGTGGTGCACGATCCATGCTAGTTGAAACTGAAGGGATAGCGAGCAATCATCTACAGTTTTACAACTTACAATCATGAATGCCCTTTGCAATTCAAACTTTGTTTTACAAACCGAAACCGTGTCATTATGTGCACTATCCACGCTTATGGACACATGAATTGGAGCAGTGGAAGGTGTGTACAGTGTAACAGTACAATGAAGAAGGTTAAATGGCTAGTTGTCATGATAACATTTACATTTACTTTCAATTTCCCGTTAATTTTGTGTTGGATTGGATCAATGTTATTTCATATTATACGATATGTTGCTCGCGAGCGATGTCACAGTGGTGTTTATTCATTATATCTGGGGGGGGGGTTTTTTACTATCATCTGGGAAATTGCATATCTTGGGGTCAAATTTGTATTTATCTTGGTTTCTTATGCTTGTCAACTACAACATACGGTATTTTGTATGAAAATTATAGTGCATTCATCCATCTAGCAAACCTCTGCATATAAAAAACAATAACTAAATATAGCACACTACCACTATTGCAATCCAATATAGCATCCGCCTTAACATATAGTCGCAAAACCTATACATTAAAAAGACACTGAAAAAAACCATTATATTCTTGTAAAAAATGTCTTGGAAAACCTGACATTTTAATGAGAAAAAAATTAAGTCAAACAAGCAAATAAGAGAATACAATAAACAACAATAAGTATCTTAAACAATACGAAATAGATTGATTTTTATCGCATATATACTTATAATGAATGAAAATAGATTGTCGCTTCAAGTAATAAATGGGTGCCAGATGACAAAAAGATAAGAGGACGACCAAGAGAACATTTTTGCAGAACAATCATCAAAGAGGCTATGACTATGCATCTCAACTACGTGTACGAATTGCACACAGTCGCCTCATGTCGATCAAACTGTATAGCGCGGTTTATGCTCTATTCTCTATATTTGGCGCTGAAGGAATATACACAGACAGGCATACAGAGACAAACATACATATAGACGGGCAGATAGAGAGACAAACAGGCAGGCAGGTAGCTAGATTGAATATATGTAATTATTTCTGTTTCTAAATGTTTTATTCCACTTAAATATTAATTATTGTTTTAAACAACATGGACGTCGTTGTTTTAATTTGTCTAGATTTGCAATTTCCAAGTTTCTGTATTCATGTCCACACGTATGTTTACCGTGATATGCCTGCATTACGCCTTCTTTTAAAACATTCTTTGTAAATTTGATGATTTTATCAGATGATTCAGTGTGAATTTGATAGGGAAACTCGTAGTGTGGTATGTATCAGATGATTCAGTGTGAGTTTGATAGGGAAACTCGTAGTGTGGTATGTATCAGATGATTCAGTGTGAGTTTCATAGGGAAAAAACCAAATTAATATTATGTTTATAAATTGAGGTTCAAACGAGGACCATTCGCGTACTGGCGTTACGATTTTATGTATTAGTAGCGCCACAATATTCAACAATAGTTCTGTATTGGAAACAGTTCAAGTATTATTATTATTATTATTATTATTATTATTGTTGTTATTGTTTTAATTATTATTATTGTTATTATTATTGTTATTATTATTGTTATTATTATTATTATTATTTGTATTATTATTATCATTATTATTATTGTTATTATTATTATTATTTTATTATTATTATTATTATTTAATTTGCTATTTGTAGCAGCATTGCCAACGTGAATAAACAATACAGAGGCATTGGAGGCGTCAAATGTGAGACTGACCGAAGTTACTTAATAATATAAGAAAGAGACCATGTTTATTTGTTTGCCACATTATGAGGCGTGGAATATGGAGAGCATAGTTACAATGGGTAAGATGGAAGGCACGAGAGATTGTGCACAGTAGCATGAGAAAATATTAGTTAGTGTGACATGCTGGCATGGCAAAAAGTCATCAAATATCCTGTTAAATATACTGATAATATAGAATTGTGACAATCAATTATAATCTACGTCACTCGTCACATTACAGGAGGGTGATGACGTGTAGCAGCAAGTTACAGATACTTCACCGAATAAGCAGTGACGTCATGATATCAGGCAGTTTTCTGCGGAGGATTGGTAAACGATAGTGACTGAAGCATTGGTTTAAACCCAAACAAAATTAACTAAACTAACTTCTTTTTAGTAGAAACCTTCTTTCTTACCGAATACGTATCTTAGACCTTATTTACGGTGCATGAAACGATCTGTGGTTGCTTTCTATACGATCTGAGGTTATTTTAAAACTTCAGTGGCAACAGTTTTATTGCGTGCACGCTCCGTATTATGTGTAGGCAGTGCTTGCAGTCTGAAAAGGTTGAGAACCCTTGTTCTAAATTATGAGTATGGAAGAATTATATAGAGATGTTATATATATTGCCCATTGTTATTGTGTTATCACGCTCGACATTTGCTGCAGCAATATTACAGCCTTAACAATTACTGATTGTCATTTTAGCGTCAATTTGTGTTTTCCTATGTGTGTTCATTTTATTAGCATTACATTACCCCTTTTCACTCTTTACTTGTTGAATTTCAGTTTTTGTACACTGAGTATATATGTTCAATTTTGTCATTGTAAATAGTTTAATAGTCGTCGGATCATCATTGTGGCTCTTCGGATAAGTCCATAGGTGCTCTAATCTCGTATTCGGTGTGTTCTTCAGCATGTGGTAACTGACTGCTCCTTCAGCATGTGGTAACTGACTGCTCCTTCAGCATGTGGTAACTGACTGCTCCTTCAGCATGTGGTAACTGACTGCTCCTTCAGCATGTGGTAACTGACTGCTCCTTCAGCATGTGGTAAATGACTGCTCCTTCAGCATGTGGTAACTGATTGTTCCTGTTCTGTGTTGGTTGATGTATTTTGATTCCATTATGCCGCTTGTTTCTTCCAACACCACGCTCCCCTTCCACGCCTTGATTTCTGGCCACATATACCGAGGAAGAAATACGTCTCGTATCTTTCAACTCAATTATTGCATTAAAAAATATCAGCATAGACCATTGGCCTGCCACTGGTCATTGTGGAAACGGTGGCAAGTCTACCTTTTCCTTTATTCCCTTAACGCCCGAGTAAATGTAAATATCACTGCAACTAATCGCCACGTGAGTTCTTATTTTTGCTGTCCCAAACGTAGTATTAGTTTGTTCTGAGTGTTTTCTGTCTTGAGCTTTTCGTGATACAGACCTTCAAGTTCAAACGTTGACTTCGTCTGGATTATTTACTATCAATTATATATGTTTTGTGTAAATTAGTCTGTTCGTAAATTGTGAAAATCTTTCGGTTGTGTTTTTTTTCGTACATATACATTGGGCGTTTACGTCATCATCATCAAGTGCCGTCTCCGCAACGAAGGTTGGCTGCAACGTATCTCCAACATCTCCTGTCTCTTGTCTTGGTGGTGCACTCTGCTAAACTGTAACCTGTCCATCGTGTAATGTTACTCTCCCACTTGTATCTCTGCCTACCTCTTGCTCGCTTCCCTTTGACTTTACCCTCAAGTAAGGTCTTCAATAGGGTGTCATGTCTTTTAATGTGTCCAAAGTATTTTATTTGCCTGATCTTTATTTCTCTAAGTAGTTCTTTCTTCATATTAAGTGTCTTTAGCACCTCTTTATTTGTTTTCTTCTCTTTTCATGATGTTCTCCCTATTCTTCTATATACCCACATCAACTTTGTCTTCTAATTGTTTATTTAGTGTCCATGTTTCTGAGCCATACATTAATATGGAATAGATGTAGCATTTTATAATTCTCATTTTCAACTTGTTTGTAATTTGTTTAGATATTAATATTTTCCTCATGCCATTGACGGTACTTTTAGCCATTCCTATTCTCCTTTTAACTTCTGTTTCACATCTGCCATCATTTGTGACTATGTGTCCAAGATATTGATACTGTTTTACTTGTTGTAGTTTCTCTCCCTGTATGTTTATGTTTACCTCCTGTTCTTCTGTGTCTTTGCTAATTATCATGGTTTTTGTTTTTTGAATGTTTATATCCAGTCCATATTCATTACTTGATTTATTGACTTGATCTATTAGTCTTTGTAGTTCATGTTCACTTTCTGCTAAAAGAACAGTGTCATCTGCATATCTAATGTTGTTTATTATTTTCCCATTGATCTTGAGTCCTGGTATTTCTTCTATATTTTTAAAGATATTCTCTGTGTAGATATTAAATAGGCTTGGTGATAAAATGCATCCTTGTCTTACCCCTCTTCTTATTTCTATGTGTGGAGAGTAGCTGTTTTCACACCTTATTGATGCAGTTTGTTCCCAATATATATTTCTAATCAGTCTGATGTCTTTTCCATCTATGCCTATTTCTTGAAGACATTTGATTAATTTTTCATGTTGGACTCTGTCAAAGGCCTTGCTGTAGTCTATGAAGCAAATATAGATACTTTTTTGGACTTCTATATATTTATCTATCACTAGCCGGATACTCAGTATAGCTTCTCTGGTTCCTTTGTTTTTCCTAAAACCGAATTGTTCTTCACCGACCTCCATGTCTATCTTGTTCTTAATTCTTTCATGTATTATCTTGAGAAGTATTTTAGTTAGATGGCTCATTAGACTTATTGTTCTATATTCTGTACAGTCCACAGCCCATTCACAGAGCATTTACGTAAGTTGATCTTAATAACATGGATGTGTGATGTGCATATGCCTCTATATCACATATTGAATGTGAGAGCTGATAATGAAAGCAGAACACAATCGTAGACGGCAACAGAATGAAATCAATGTGATCCCAAGAATCAGGTCATCACCAGAAGCAACACAATCTAAATTGTATGTCTTCATCAGAAATAACTTGTTTCTTCATTTTTCTTCCAAGTAATGAAGTTGTTCATGGAAGAGTTTGTGAAGCTTATTTTGCAATGTATGTTTGTGTGTATGCGCGCGAGTGAGTAAATTAATACTTACAGTGTGTGGGTAAACTAATGCTTACAGTGTGTGAATACATTAATACTTATGGTTTGTGGGTAAACTAGTACTTACAGTGTGTGAATAAACTAATACTTACATCGTGTGGGTAAACGAATACTTATAGTGTGTGGGTGAACTAATACTTACAGAGTGTGAGTAAACTAATACACAGTGTGGGTGAACTAATACTTACAGTGTGTGAGTAAAATAATACTTATAGTGTGTGGGTAAACTAATACTTACAGCGTGTGGGTAAACTAATACACAGTGTGAGTGAACTAATACTTATAGTGTGTGGTTAAACTAATACTTACAGTGTGTGGCTATACTAATACTTACATCGTGTGGATAAACTAATACTTACAGCGTGTGGGTAAACTAATACACAGTGTGGGTGAACTAATACTTATAGTGTGTGGGTAAACTAATGCTTACAGCTTTTGGGTAATCTAATACTTATAGTGTGTGAGTAAATTAATCATTATAAAACACAATTATATGGTTATCCATAAAATAAAAAATAATTTTGTGGCGGAAAGAGTATTGAAATAAACATATTTTCCCTACTGCAACCTGATTTTTCTTAAGGTGTTCCAAATTAAAACAATTTAATTAATGTATACACATGAGTATTTGTGACGTCAACTTTTGTCAACCTACTTCCCTTTCACGGAAAACTTTTTTTTATATTCCATCGCATGTTTTTATTGTAAGCTATAGACATTCCATATGTGAGTCAACTATGTGATAATTCCTTATGTGAGTCAACTATGTGATAATTCCTTATGTGAGTCAACTATGTGATAATTCCTTATGTGAGTCAACTATGTGATAATTTCCTATGTGAGTCAACTATGTGATAATTCCTTATGTGAGTCAACTATGTGATAATTCCTTATGTGAGTCAACTATGTGATAATTTCCTATGTGAGTCAACTATGTGATAATTTCCTAATGTGAGTCAACTATGTGATAATTTCCTATGTATGAGTCAACTATGTGATAATTTCCTATGTGAGTCAACTTTGTGATAATTCCCAATGTGTGAGTCAACTATGTGATAATTCCCAATGTGTGAGTCAACTATGTGATAATTTCCTATGTGTGAATCAACTATGTGATAATTTCCTATGTGTGAATCAACTATGTGATAAATTCCTATGTGAGTCAACTATGTGATCATTTCCTATGTGTGAGTCAACTATGTGATAATTTCCTATGTGTGAGTCAACTATGTGATAATTTCCTATGTGTGAATCAACTATGTGATAATTTCCTATGTGTGAATCAACTATGTGATAATTTCCTATGTGAGTCAACTATGTGATAATTTCCTATGTGTGAGTGACTATGTGATAATTAACAATATATAATAAGAGACAAACCTGAGCATGGGAATAGCAAGAAGTTGGTCACATAGCATGTTTAGGAAATAACAAGTAACCAAGTATTTTTGGATGCCTGTTGTGGGTTTCAAAGCACAATTTAGGTTGCCACTACCTTATGAAGGAGAGCGGTAGCGACTATATCTCGCTGCTGGGTTCTTTTGTTGAATTATTTTGGTAAAACATATACTAATTTCTGTTCATTTTGATATTTGCCTTGCTTTGTGGTACCCATTTCCAGTTTCGGCTTGTTACCCGACACTGAAACTTCTATCTCTAGTTGATAGTGAGTTTGCTTACCCGATGATAATATCATGATGAATGGACACAAGCTTTAAGAGGTGAATACCTTCAAATACCTCGGATCCAGTATATGCAGCGATGGTAAATGCAAAGCAGAACTAAAAATAAGGCTGGAGATGCTTTAGCGTCCTTGTCAAGGCTAACTGTGATTTGGAAAAGCAACATCAGTGTTGGAGTGAAAATCAAACTGTATAAGTCGCTGGTGCTTTCTGTTGTGTTGTATGGTTGTGTGAGTTGGACACTCACTGGGGACATGGAGAGATGATTACAGGCTTTCGAGTACAAATGCTAAAGACGAATTCTACGAATTTCCTATAGGGAACATAAGACCAATGTGTACGTAAGAAATAAAGTAGAGATGTGTGCAGGTATTCAGGCGCCATTGCTTTCATAGTGAAACGACGAAAACAAGCATGGTTCGGACATGTATGCAGGCACGATTCCTTGTCGAAAACAATACTGCAGGGAACCGTCGAGGTTGGAAGAAGCAGAGGAGGGCAAATAAAGGCAATGAACAGTCAACATCAAGGAATGGGCAGGGCAAGATATTTCCACACTCATCCACATCGCTGAGGATAGAATTCGCTGGATGACTGTATGTTGAGACACCCCTACGGACCCTGAAAGGTTACGGGTTTATTGATTGATTGATTGATGCTTACCCGACACAGGAACTTATATCTCTAGTTCATAGTGAACTTGCCTACCCGACATCGGAACTATAATCTCTAGTTGATAGTGAACTTGCCTACCCGACATCGGAACTATAATCTCTAGTTGATAGTGAGCTTGCTTACCCGACATCGGAACTATAATCTCTAGTTGATAGTGAACTTGTCTACCCGACATCGGAACTATAATCTCTAGTTGATAGTAAACTTGGAATTACAGCGTGCCATGTTGGAAACCGCGTCCGGACAAACAAACAAAATCCGGGCGTGATTTCTCGCCTGACACGACTGCCCCTTCAGTCGACCCAACAGTAAATAAGTATCTTACGCATGGTTAGGGGAAGTAAAAACAGCATTGAAGAGAACTGGCCACCATCAACTGTTTCTGCGACATAGTTCATGAAGAGTTATCTTCATCCCCAAGCGCAGGGTGCTGCCACGGGATCTACATTTACATTTGCTACCTTATGAAAAAAAATACGTTAAGAAATTAAGAGCTTCCGCGTTTTTCCTGAACCGAAAAGTGAACAAAGACTAGCAATACTGTTACCTTTTATTCATGTCATAATAGTCGACTAAGGCGATTATGGGGTGGAGTTAGCTATCTCATACAGTCAACGTGTCTAAGAAGTCATGCTGAAATCGGATGTGTTAGCCAAAATGCGCAGATATAGCAGGACATTTGTAAACCATGAAACAACACATTCCGTTATATGAACTACTTCCTGAAAATCTATACAAGTTTTAAAACTAATATTGAAAAAGAATTCAAGAAATATAAGATTTGAATTTACGCAAATGATGAAAGTCGGTAAACTTAATTTGGTGAGAACATAAGAATGATAAAAACTACACTTAAAAAACATGAAAGAAATATTGACACTCACACAAACATTTTCAAAATGTTTCATAAGGCGAATAAAGGTTTAAAAATTATATTTTGATTATTTTATGGCAAAGCAGCATGCATACAGGACAGATACCAAGAGGACAATTTAAAATAAATGGTAGATATAGAAGGAATGGATGTATATCATGGACATAGAAACTAACACATAAAGAATTCAACATTTTGGAATGAGCAAGGAATGTTGAATAAGATAAAATAATTTAATTTGGATGTTCATTATTTGATTCACTGTATCTCAAATATTTTGCCCTTAGTTACGCCGTACATTGATAGTGTGCAAGTTTGGATTGATACTAGTTCATGTCACATGAACAAGGTTTCTGTTTACCATACCTATTTTCTCATTTGCACTTTGTTGGGTTGATATAAATATAGTTATACAATATTTTTAAAAAGACAAATTACGCAGAGACGCAAAAAGAAGACATAAATTATGACGCAGGCTGCAATCAAGCAGGTGTAAATTGTCATTGATTGTGATAGGGTAGAAGTAATTAATCAATTTACATATCTGTGACTCTCAGTCCACAATAAATTATCCCAGGATCATGAAATAATCATGGGGATTGGCAGGGAGTCTAAAACATAGTACCAAAAAAGGTATGGGGGAAAAAGAAAAAGATCTATTAAAAACTAAACCCCTGGTTTAACAGGTTCCTGTCCTCAGCTTCCTCCTCTACGGAAGTGAAACATGGACAATCCATATTCACAGGGAAGGACGACTAAACAGCTTTCACATGCATTGTCTGTCTAGAATTCTTGAAGTCATGTGGCAGGACAAATGTCATTAACACTTATGTATTGGAAACAACAGACATTACCAAAGTATGTTCTATGTTCACTCTACGCAGACTCAGACTCTGGGACACACTAGGAGGATGGAAGATGCATGGGACACACTATGAGGATGGAAGATGCCTGGGGCACACTAGGAAGATGGAAGATGCTTGAGACACACTAGGAAGATGGAAGATGCCTGGGACACACTAGGAGGGTGGAAGATGACTGGGACACACTAGCAAGATGGAAGATAGCAGAATACCAAAGGAAATTCTTTATGGAGAATTAGATTCTGGGAAAATATCTCAGGGTCGTGTTCTACTTCAGTTTAAAAAAAGGCAATATGCATGATGCAAGCATTGATTCAGAATAATGGGAACAGAATGTCATGACTGAAGTTGAAAGAAGGGAAAAGATCAGAATAACATAAAGACAAAGGGAGAATTGAAAGCAGTTAGTTCAAGATCTGCACTTCTAAGAGAAAGTCTAATATCTGTAGAAAGTAATTCTAATAGTTTAATTACATTTGATATATGTAGAAATAATTCCAACAGTTTAATTACATTTGATATATGTAGAAATAATTACAATAGTTTAATTCATGTTCGAAGGTAATTCGATTATTATTTTGCACTAATATTTGAAGGTTACTGTGTATTTGGACATGTGTTTGCTTGACGTATTTTAGACAGAAGATTGCTAGAACCTATTTTAGACTGGGATTGAAAACAGTTTGCCCTAGCTGTCTACGTGCAGTGGTAAACAGGTGATATCTTAGTATTCTGGGCAATACAATAAACATAACATTATCAAACTTTCAACCCACATCTTTGCGAGAGTAAAATAATGATTTTAATCACTTGCTAACCCCTCGTGCAAGAGTTTTGCTAAAACCCTACATCACTAATAATCAAATAATCTAAAGTGAATAGTGAGAACAGATGACACATGTAGATGTTGACAAAATTAATATGATGACAGGACAATTATGATAATGTTAATGATAAAAATTATGATGAAACAACTACCAGTGTGTCTAAAAGTTCAGATACGTCATGGTCGTTGAACAGAATCACAGAGCCTAACTCCAGTGTTATGTACATCCCTTGTATGATATGTAATACCACCAGAATTTGCTGTGTTTAAGACTCTAGATGATGGATCACAGTTTGTTTCACAAGGTACACGATCCAGCCGTAGTAATCTCTTGAAAGCTGTTCGAAATTCACGATTAAAATATGCGTATATCACAGGATTGAGGCACGAATTAAAATATCCAACCCAAAATAAAGCAGAACCTAGCATGGGCGGATACGGGCATGATTCACGGCACATTGTCGTAGCGACATACCATGCAAAGAATGGTAGAAAACACAGAATAAACGCGCCCATAATTATCCCCAACGTCTTGGCAGCCTTGTGTTCTTTCCTCATTCTTCTGCGTTCTGATCTGTGATCGTCACCGTCTATGTTCAACCCGTTAGAATTTCTGAGATCTGAGTAATGCATGTACAAGGCAGAAGCTTGTATCATTCTCTCCTGTTTCCTGGCCTCGTGGAATATCCGAGCATATACAAATACCATGATTGTGCACGGAATCCAGAAGGAAACGCTGGATGATACACCGGCATAAACTTTATTGACTATAAACGGGCATGAATCTGGATCGCTGATGAGTGCCTGGACGTTTTCTTCTGTAGTATATAATTGGGAATACACCGGTATATATGAGATAAGAATTGAAGAGACCCAAGTAATTCCAAGCATTACTAACGCTCTTGGTCTTGTCATTTTCGTTTCATACTGGAGCGGGTGCAAAATTGCGATGTATCTATCCATGCTGATACAGCATAGATGAAGTATAGAAGCACTGCTGAAAAGTACATCGTTTGCATTGAAAATATCACACATTATCCTTCCGAATACCCATTTACCGGAAATCTCCATACTGGCGTTAAAAGGCATGACAAGAATGGCTACAAGGAGATCAGCAAATGCTAGAGATACTATGAAAAAGTTGGTTATACCGCGTAGCCGTTCGAATCTAAACACACTGCTAATAACTAGAACATTACCAAATATTGCTCCAACCATGATTGTAGCCATAGCCATGCCGCGAAGAACAAGCCCGATGGCTGAGATGGAGGTAAACTGTGGATCATATTCATCAATTTCCAGCTGTGCAATCGAGAAATTATCTCTTGTTACATTTCCTTCTTGGACTACTTGCATACTGAGAATATCAGCACCGCTTTCAGCCGCAGAACTGTATCCCTGCATCAACACTTTAACATAGACTTCACAAACTGCCGATTCATCTGACTCTTTCAGAATAGGAACAAGAAATCGGGCTGAAATCGCTGCCCCTTTTCTACCTCGTCTTGTCATTGGGTATCATTTAAATTTTCTTCCTGGAAATCAATGTTTTCAATCCTTTTTATTGCGGTTTTCCTTAAATTCGTTGACATTGCAATAACCCTAGCACTCATTAGGGCAAGGAATTGCAGCTTAATTACATCCACTTCCATTTCGTTAGAATCATTTTCCATTACACGTTCACGTAAAGAAAATACAAACCGAAACCAGTTACCACAATGATTCAATTTTGCAAAGTGACATTCTGATAACTCGACGATCGACAGTTATCGAAATCGGTTAACAAGACCCTTAACGAATGTCTTAGTTTCACATGTTCTCTGAAAATATCTTCCATTCTCCCCCGTCGCGAAGAGCTTTCACGTAACTCACAGAAGACCAGAACTATTTTTCTGAATGTATGGCCATAGTTTACTGGCAGTAATTGTGTAATCACAAACTTCTAGCCAGAGTTGTGTAAGCGATGGGCCTAGCGCAATAGTGCTTCCATTGGATTCCAGACTTTGGTCTCGCGAGCGAAATAGAACTGGCACCTGGTTGAATGAACGGGTGAGTCTGGCGGGGTGAGCTGTCTTTGTTATTGATCAGAATTCCAATTCATGTAACCGCCTTGCTACTTTACAATGAACCTCGATTATCTGCCCGAATGCATGATAACATACTACTGGCTTTAGTATATATATATATATATATATATATATATATATATATATATATATATATATATATATATATATATATATATATATATATATATATATATATATATATATATATATGAAGTTTATATCGTACATATCGTACATATGTATATATGTATATGAGGTTTATATCGTAAATAGATGTGTATATAGGAAGTTTATATCGTATATATATATATACATATGAAGTTTACATATAGTTTACACTCCCTAGCAATTTCAATGCTCACCTGAAATTATTACTTCTGAAGTAATGACTGGATAGAAATGACTAAATAGAGATGACTAAATAGAGATGACTAAATAGAGATATAAAGATGTAGCAAGCTCGTAGCTAATAATGCCAAATATATTCGTGTCAACATTTTTACTACGACCATCTTGATATTGCTATACCATCTTGTTATTGTTACTACAATCTTGTTATTTCGACTACCATCTTGTTATTGCTACTACCATCTTGTTAT